>JAOPTO010002217.1:159890-278130 GCA_033822845.1 Tetrapedia diversipes | reverse complement strand
AGAAATAACAATATTTTATGTAAATCGATAAATAGTTTTCCACCATGAAATGAATAGATAAACAATATTTTCGAATCATAAAATTATGTTTTATATTGTTCTGTCGTCTTAAACTTTTGTCCGTTACTGTAAATATATCACGTTAAATTCATTACTGAAATTCATTGAAATTTATTACCGATATCTTTTCTTCAGATTAACCGAATTAAATATGACACAATTTTCGTGATTTAGATAATTGCTCTGTACAGCACACAATTTTCTTTATATATCTGTTAAACTAGCAGCTTCATACTTTAACGAGAAACTTTATTTCGGTAAATACCTTCAAAGTAAGATTTAGGTTCAACTTGACCTCAACCAAATAATTTTTAAGTTTTGTCTTTCTTATTTTGTCTTATCTATTATTTTCTGTATACTTTCTGTATACTTCTTATACTTATCCTCTGGGTTTGCATACCAATGGATGTTTTTATCCGGAAATAAACTATTAGTATTAAGATAACTTTGTTGTTTTCCCTATAGGATTACAAAAGAGTTTCATTCCTTTAAATCTCCTTATTTTCTCATCTCACTTATTCCTTATATAAAAATTAAATTAACAAGAAAAGTAAAATAAGATTCAATTGAAATTAACAACAAGCAAAAAAAGAAAAATCCCAGTACAATAATAACGTTACATTATTATTAAATTATTATAATTATTAAATTTATTATGGTGATCTTTAATCATCTGAAATTCACTCTAAACACACGAATAATATCCAAATTAACATCTAATTCCTCGAACATCGTCACAAGTCGCATGCGATTTTCCCGCTCAAGCAAATCCACCCCTAATTCACCCCAATTTCCCCTCGCAGGCAGCTTCGATTTCCGATTTAAACGATCGTTTGCGGCGGAACGAACCGCCACGAAGGACCATTCGTTATAACAATATCGTTCATGGGATCCACCACGTATATTTCCAGCCGATGCCGCTCGCAGCCGCGCATATCTCATGGGGCATGCATTCACTTCAATTGCAGCGTTCCCGCGCTTTTACTTCCTTTATGCCCAGTCTCATTGTCTCACGACGGGCCCGGCCAACAAGCGTGAAGCACCATGCCCACCCCTTTTACCCTCCCTGTGTACAAGGTCGATTATAAATATTATGCAGCCCGTGCACCTCGGGTGTGGCTCAAGCAGCAGACAAATCAACGAGAGGACGATGAAGGGTGAGTAACGAATCTTAACCGAATCGTAACCGTAATCGTAATCAGACCGGTGGTTAAACAGTTGTACATGTAAATTTTAGTATATGACTTAACTAAACTAAATGAACTTTAATATAAGCGAATTTTAATAAATATTTTGCACTTAAAAATCTGTGAAATTAATATTAACTAATGGGTTAACCCTTTGCACTCGCGTTTGGCCTGACTTTTTCCGAGGTTCCGAATAATGCAAAGGGTTAATCGACAATGCCTACAACGCGCATATGTAAAATATCCAAAAGAAGAGGTAAGATAAGATAAGATAACTTGATTGTTTTCCCTATAGGATTACAAGAGGGTTCCGTTCCTTTAGATCCTCCTTATTTTCTCACCTCGCTTATTCCTGGTATAAAAATTAAATTAACAAGAAAAAAATACAGCTACATTAAAATTAACAATAAGTATAAAAAACAAAATTTCAAAATAATAATAACCTTACATACTATTATATTTATGTACACTATTTACACGTTAATATAATAATATCTCCTCCCTCCCGTTCCTCCTCTCTGATTTTCTTTGGTTTTCTTCTCTGACTTCAACCCTATTTCCCCCCTATATCCACCTCACTCTTCCCTTCCTCTTCTTCTTCCGACCTCCTCCAACCATGCCTCTCCTGCCCCCTCCTCTTCTAAGATTATCCTTTCATTATCAAAAGAAGAGGTAAAGTAAATATCTAACTACTTAGATACTACTACTACAGTTGTACTACTACAACTGTCGGATTTGGGAAAAAGGATTATTTAATTTGTACCTCCCCACCTAAAGGTGTGCCGGTCGGGGGCAGGTAATTTTCGGACCGACCCGCAGAAAAGAATAAAGGGAGTCATTCAGAGGAATTTATAGAAAGCGGACCTCGAGTTGTTCTTATTTAATCCAAGTACCCTTGCTGCCCATCCCTAACACGCGTAACATTTAGCGCATCTCCGCGACTTTGGTTAATTTCAATTCAACAACAACTTTACAATAAACATGAACCTTCGTAAAACTCCAAGTCGGTATAATTACAAGGTTCACACGAAACCGGGTTACAACAGTTAACAAAAACGTTCGTTGTCTCCGTGCAATCAGTTCACGATGCGAAATCACGCATTCCACGAGGAGCATCGCCGTAAACGGTCGTAAACCGTGGCGTGGTGTACAGTCATCGCGGTGCAATTACGTGTTCCTGGGCGTGGACGCGGTCATTATCGTGCCCCACTTCGTTCCAAAGGAAAAGTTTAATTTCGCGGCTGCCACGTGACAATGATGCATCTAATGTGCGGGCCGCCGGGATATTACTCTGGTTAAGTTGATACGGGCCTGGGGGGGAGGGCGGGGCCAAACGAAGGAAAATTGAAATGCACCCGTGGATAAAATTATCCCCACGGAAACTGTGTCTATGGCGGGGGATAAAGTGGGCCGAATAATTGATATTATTCGTACGCGGAAATTCGAACCTATTTCAGCGCGGATGGAAACTCGGCTTCCATCGGGCAACAATGCGCGAAGCCTTTGGTATTTACGATGGTATGATCCGAAACCGGAAATAAGGTTAAACAGTTGTTCGTTGCGTTAATACCGAGCTACCTTCGTTGAAATTAAATGGACAAAAAAAAATAATGCAGTTAAACGAATGGATCGTCGATTGCTGGGGAAATATCGAAATTTGGAATAATAATAAAAGGGAATTTTTTATTTTTTGGCATTAGCAGAATTAGAGTGAGTGAATTTAAATTAAAATATAGAAATGCTGAGGTGTGAAGGTAAATAACAGTGTAATACAAATTAATGTTGGAAGTACTATAATAAATGTATTAAGCTAAGAGTTTATAATGCATTCCAAATTACCTTTTAACACCAACGCTTTTTGTTTATACAAATACTTGTATTGCACAAATTTATTCCTAAGATTAATGAAACGATTAGATCAAATATTCCATCGAATTCTATTATAAATTAGTTCTTTTTTCAAGCATCACTCCTAAGTTTCTTAATTAACCCTTTACGCTCGAGAGGTCAGTACTGATATCAATTTCGCAAGTTTCCGAACGCAAATAGTCATGTTTAAAAATTTCAGCAGTCTTTATCTGAATTAAACGATTGTTAAGATAAGTAAATTCTGATTTATCTAATTTTAGTGTTTTGTACTTTGAGATTTTTCAAGACAGAGAGTCGCCCTTCGAGTGCAAAGGGTTAATAAATCCATCTCCTGTTTTCACGTTTATAACTGAATCAAGAATGTTAGAAAGTACTGATTCTCAACAACTACCCTTCAACAACAACCCCCAAATCACTATCCATCGCAAAACTCTTTGAACCACCTTGACTTCGCCAGAAAAAAAAGCCTCTATGAAGAGGCTGGCAAGAAAACGCTCGAGTCGACTTCGAAAGGCGAAAGCCTTTAATCCCTCGGGCGCATCGGGGGTAGTTCCCTGAAATTTTGAACGGTGCACGCGTTTCCTTAATGTCGGAACCTCGGGCCGCTTCCTTTCACGCTCACGGGAACAATATGTAGGCGAAGTTGGCGCAAAGTTCCCCGTCGGACGGTGTCGGGCGTTCCTCTGGGCGGGGATGAGGGCGGTTAAAGGGGTTGCGAGGGCCAAGTCGGAAGGGGCGGGCACGCGGCGCGGGTTTCGGGTTCTTGCGGCGGAGCCGAGCGGTTTAAGCAAGGCGTTAAATAGCTCGCAAGTTTCCCGCGGCAAAACAATGTGGCACGTGAGTGTGAACTTGGCAGCCACGTTCTCGTGGAAACTTGCTGCCCTCAACCCTTTCGCTACGAACGGCGTACGTGCGGCCTCGAAAAAATTAACTTGCCACTCGTCTGTTGGAAACGAATCGCTCACCCACTCTCTTAACCCTTTGACTGCGGAGCGCTCTTGGACGAATCCATCAATATGGACGGCGAGTTTTTCGCTTGTCAGTCGCTGTGACTTGTCCACTGACTAGTGACCAAAACAGTATCCGGAAATTTGATACCATTCTTAGGGTTTAAAAAATAATAATGGCAAATAATAATAGCATACTTAATTGCTAGGTTGCATAGGACAATAAATTCCATGTTGAATTAATCGGTAAAACAGTAATAAAGGTGTTATAGTAGAAAAATACAGAGGACGTATATTTACGCCTTTCGTATATATTGATGGATTTGTGAAGGCGTATATATACACCTTTAGCAGTCAAAGGGTTAACCTCACATATCCCATACTGCTACCAACTTAACCCTTTGCGCTCGAGAGGTGACTGTTAGTCATCAAACGATAGTTCCTCAAATTTTCACTCTTTAGTTAATTTCCTTGTTAGTCAGTATCAAAGGTTAAATAGTCATATGTGTAAATTTTAGTATATCCCTTGACTAAACTAAATGACGTTTAATATAGGCGAATCTTAGTAAATATTTGGAATTTGGGAAATTGTGAACTCCTCTTTGAAAAGAAGAGATGTCTACAGTATCTTGAGTAGCTGACAAAATCTAAATTTTGTTTTCTGATTTAAACGTTTGCACTCGAGAAATAACTGTTAGTCGTCTAATTATAGTTTCGCAAATTTTCAGACTTTAGTTCAGACCCGAACGTTAAATAGCCATATATGTAAATTTTAATATACGACTTAACTAAACTAAATGAAGTTTAATATACGTGAATCATAGTAAATATTTCGAATTTGAAAATTTTTGAAGTTAGTGCTATTAGAACTTTCCTATATTTCGTTTAGCAATATTAAAACCCAATTTCCAATATTTTCCTCTTTTCAAAGTGCATACAAAGAGGGGGGATTCGGCTCGGGACGCATCCCAAAACACTTCTCTAGATTTTTCCGAATTTTCCCAGGTTTCTTGGTCTACTAAATAAATAAAAGTAGTACTTTCCTGCACTATCGTAGATACCTCCATAATCGTTCCTTGAACGAAAGAGTTCGTTCGATACGGTTGTATCTCGCGTGCCAGCCGCTCTTTGCCGGAACGACGTTCATCGTCGATCGAAGCGAAACGTTCTCCCGACCGGAAGCCGTGCCCCTTTGATTTCCCGCCTCTTTTTATCCCGCTCGATAGCGGATACATCGACTGCTACCGACGTTCCGTTTCCTCTTGCGAAGTTTTCGGAGCCGGCTAAAAAAGCGACTCAAGCATACAGACACTCGAGATATGTATCTCGAGAGGGTATAAAGCTGGCGATCGCGCTTCTGAAGGAACCCAGATAAGTTCTTCCGGTCCCGAGTACGTTTGATACGGTGTGTTGCCCGACTCTGAGGAGCCGGACCGCGTGTTATAAACGTAGGGGAATAACTGTTGCTCGGGAAGTAGGACTGTGAATAACAGGGTGCATGTAATTGCCGCTGGAAATGGACTTTCCAGCTTTGAGCATCGTCCGAGTTGCGGGGAAACGTGATAAATTGCCACTCTTACGAACTATCTCCGTTAGATCACGGTTAATTCGTAGAATTGAGCGGTTTATAATTCGAAAAGTTTCACGAACGAACTCACGAATCTTCGCGAAATGGTATTTAAACGGTTAGGTCGGATGCTCATGCTAGGGTGTAATAAACTGATTAAGTTTCCACGCGCATACGTATACTTTGCCACCTTTCCCCGTAATATACAGTAGCGGACAAAATTTTAACACCAAAGAGTCTAAGAAATTAAACTAATTTATAGGGAATAGCATTATAAACAAAATTTGCATTCTGCGCTAATCAATAAATAGTGTTCTACAATAATAACAATAAAAATTTTGGTCATCCAGGAGTTTATATTTTAATTTTACTAAGATTAGGATTAATTTCTCAAATTATAATAAATGAAAGGGGCAAAAAAGAAACATTTGGAAATTTGTGAATAATTTACTCAATATTAGGCATTGGGTTTTTGGAATTTATTGTTTAAGCCCATCACATATTTACAGTAGGATTAGACGTAGACACAGTAATTAACTTCCTCGGAAATGCTTAAGTCCTTCATGGTTCGCATACATGTATACAAGTTCCGAACTGTCCTTTCTATCCCTGCATATAAGGTACAAGTCTGCGACATAAGCTTTGCTACTGTCTACTGTCTCCTGTCCACTAGCCCCGGAAGAAACACCCTTTCCCTTTCCCTTAACTTTTCACTCTAGTTAACCTCCACACTTATATTTTAGCGTATCATATTCATCGTTCAAATCCCCTATAACAGTGGAAAAACTAGCCTAAACGCTGACAAAATTATCCGCCCTTAGCATTGTCCTCTCCCTCAGGACAGAAGTTCCTCTGCAACGAGACACCTTGAACCCCAGCACCCTCCGTGCTCGAAGGTACGCAGCTCGTAGCTGTCATCCTCCTGTGACCGATCGCTTCGCAGGGACCCCGACCCGGAGTCCAACGATAGCCAGAGCCCTGGCCTACGGGAGTGTATACACCCCAGGGACGCGTTGCATATAAGAGCCTGGTCCTGGTCGCATACGTTACGCGCGTCAAAGGAAACAGGACACTTGGCGCGTCAGCGGCCGCGGCATTACCGGCTTCCCGACAAAATTATGATCCCCGTTCGGTTTGCGTTGCCGGGGCGGCCGTGATTGCATAACAATGAGGAGGATTCCGGGAATTGCTTTTACGTGTCTGGAATTGCTCAGAGAGCCACAATAGTCCGCGGAGCTGCATACCTGCACCCGCTTCGGCGGGTGAAAGGCTGCGCTAGGGGGAGCAGAGAGTAACTGCACGCCAGGGGGGGAGGAAGGGCGGGAAGAGGGCCCAGGAGGAGGAGCAGGCAAGAGGGTGTACGTATGTTCGTGTGTACGTATGCTCGCGTGTACGAGTGCATAGAGGAGTAGAGGGCAGCACGAGCGGCGGGCATTATGCGTCATTGGGTAATCTGGCGAACGATTCAATTGAAGCGGCCGGCATGTCGAGCATGTGCACATAATGGAGCATCCGTCTCTGTACGATAAGCGCGTATCGAGCGCTGCGCCTCGGCCCTCGAGGTTCCTGCGAGAGCGTTGCATATCGCGAAACCGATGATTTCGAGCCCCTTGCCCGGAGCAGTTGCACCGATCATCGACCCGCCCCCCTCCGTTATCCTTTGAGCTCGTTCATGAAGCTAAATAGCTCCATAGCGGAGTTACTTACCTGGGTTAACGGAATTCGCCTGGCTGCTGAGAAATTCCGACTCAGACCCAGCCGATTCTACGATGTTTCCTAGGGAGCTTCTGGCTTGTCTAGTTATGTAGGAACTTTTAGGTACGTCTGATTGGTTAATTCCAATTATTTCTTTCTTTGGGTCGTTGTATTTTTTGGTTTTTCTTTTTGACAAGCATGGAATATAGGTTCTGAGGTGCGAGGTTGATGTTTCTGGTAATGATATTTTGTATTTTGTATTTGTATCCAAAGCGACTATTTGTTTTGTAGTAATGTTTTGTTAAACAGTTTATTGGAAATGAAGTTTTATAGTGCTTAAATAAAATACACTTTTATTTAAAATATTATAATATTTGAGGAAGGGCATCTTTGTAGCCGAATTTCACGAGCTTTGTCATGAGACTAGCAAACTTGGTGGTCGAAATTTCTACAACCCCATCCGGGTCTTTCAGCCACCTTGTTCTGTTTCTTAACGTTTTCGAACTTTCTGAAATATTAGATGTGGCTTGGATTCTTGGAAGAAGCCCTTGAGAAAATACGTTAAGAGAAAGCTAGTTTATGATTAATTTTTGCTTCGTAGCATTTCTGTATTCAATTTTTAACACAGTTTGATTTCAATTTATTCACCTTTTCGGCCAGCAAGACTTGGTTAGGTTCATTTAATTCACTTTTCAAGAATGTCAAAATGGTTTTTGAACTATGAAGAGAATTCTGGTTTAGTTGTTGAAGAGTATTACGAGAAAGCTTGATTTTACACAATCTACATGGATCTGTTGAACTTTTCGTGCTGCACGGCAGATATACAACGATATGGTATAAAAAGAACGGAAATTGCGATTTGCCGGACGATTAGCTTGCCCGATGGAACGATCCCTAAGCATAATTCAACGGTTGTTGCCTACAAAAACAATGTCCTACGTAGGATTCAATACGTCTCGTGATCGGTCACGAACGTAATTCGCATTGTTCAAACTCAAGTGGTCAATCGAGGGGCTTGTTTGACTAACAGATTACTTGGTGCTGCCTATAGCAACGTCAGACAATATCCTCTTATCGCAGAATTATCCTAACAATGACATTTACAATTCCTAGAAAACTTCAATCAATGCTAATCACTTAGAACAATTTAAAAAAAAGAAATGAAAACATAATTTTTTAAAAAACAACCGAACATATTTAGTTTGTTAGACCACGTAATGAGTACTATATAATTTTTCACTAAAAATTGTGTAAAAAACTCAGAAAAACAGATTAATGGCAAGTACATGTTCAGAAATCTTGTTAACAAAAATTCTTAATAAAACAATTAAAGGAGTTCACTTATATCAAACATTTTGTCATTTCACAAAAATCATCCCTCTTACAATCCCTTCTACCTCAAAAATGTCAGTATAACTAAAAAATCCAAGCGAAAACAGAAATTCTCCGTAATAAACATTTTTCTCATATACTGCACACCTTTTTGTGAGTAAATATGTAGGAGTAATTTATTTATATAACTATTAACAATAAAAAACATAATGAGATATAATAAAAATTATTAAATATACTGAAATACGTTCTAGGGCACATTCTTTCTCTATATTAACCCTTTGCACTCGAAAGGTGACTGTTGGTCGCCAAATGATAATTTCATAAATTTTCAAACTTTAGTTGGTTTGTTTATTAGTGAGGCTCAGAGGTTAAATAATCATATATGTAAAGTTTAGTATAACACTTAACTGAACTAAATGACGTTTAATATAGGCGAATCTTAGTAAATATTTCGAATTTGAAAATTTTTGAAGTTAATATCATTAGACGACTAACAGTCACCTCTCGAGTGCAAAGGGTTAAAATTGCACGTTATCAGAATTTCTGTTATCACACATAGACTGTCTTTCTTTTCTCACTGTTCACTGTATCGCTATCATGCATATACAAATCACACAGATCATACTTCACTACACTCATTCCACGACACAAACCTTAATGTTTATTCATACCTTTATCATACACACCCTCCACACTCAATCTTTAGTACAAACATTCTTTCTCATTTACCACACTCAACGACTCTACCACACTTTTGTAAACCCTTTACTTCAAAACTTCCTTAGCCACCTATTGTCCACATAAGCGTTCACAACATTTCCAACCCATGAAATGCACGCATCGTATTTCGACTTACTATACTTGCATAAGTGGCCGCGATTTAATCATCCCCCAGTGTATATCGAGCCACGCCTCTGAAACGCTGCGCACGCTAAACCCTGTGGAGTTATACGTAAATCCGGAACCGCAAGTTCGAATACCGCATCACGTGTGTCAGAAACGTGTCAGGAAGTACGCGTGACAACCGAAGACGCGGTAGAAGTATCGACGAAGCTGCCGGCTAATTGCCATTTCCCACGGCGAAACTTGGCCGCGCCGTTAATTATGGCACCCGTGGAATAATTACGGAGCCGGTTTCCATTTTCCTAACAACCTACAACGGGGGACGGGGAAATAATCCCCCTTACTCTCAATCCTCCTCAGCTCGTTTCCTCCGCGAGGCCAGAAGTTCGCGAGTATTGCCACGTCCAGCAATTTCTCCGGTATTGTTCATGTAGGAATACGATCGAGTGGATGTGAGTTTAGGAAAATGTGAAGAGTGTTTGAGTTGGGCGATTGTCGTGTGAATGTAGAATGTTTGGACTCGAGTGTGTCTAGATGAACATTTGAGAAAACTGAGCGACTGAAGAATTTTGGGTGAACGTGACCGAATGCATCGAGTGAGAAAAGTTGACAATTAGAAAGAAAAGAAGTGAGTTGTTGTATTCCAGGTGTAAAGAAATAACGGAACACAATTTTACGAGGTTTAAAGTTTTATTCTTCAGCGAGGTATTGGGGGACTGCCTTAGACTGAACTCTCTGCTTCTGCGGTCTGGATTATGGTTGTTTTAAATTTTTGGGAAAATGGAGCGGTAGGGATGACATAGGATGAGGAAAATTTGGAGTCCAAGGGGTACAGATGAGTTAGGGACCAAAGGACATGGATGAATCACTAGCAAGTGAGGGTTCAACTAGCACAATATTTGGTAAAGGATGACTATTGATGATAGTAAGGAAAATGATAGGAATCCAATAGAGTGTTTGGAAGAATATATGACGGGGAAAATGCGAGTGCGTGGTAGAAAAAGTGTGATTCTAAAGGAAGTAAGAACGTCAAAGTTGCTAAGTTGAAAAGTCGTTTATATACTATCAAAGTTGTCTATACTATTAAACTATTTTAAATATGTATACTATATTCTAAGAACTTCAATTTGTTTTACGTACACCTGAGCCATACTCTTTCACTAAATAATAAAAGTAAGAAATTCCTAAATGTGAAGAGTGCTTTAGTTGAGCGATAGCTAGTCGAACATTTGGACTAGAGTATTTCTATGACGCAAAAGATGAGCATTTGAGAAAACGTCGCGACTGAGAAATGTTGGGTGAGCGTGACCAAATGCATGGAGTGAGAAAGGTTGACAATTAGGAGAAAGGGAAATGAATGTTTGAAGGAATATGTGACGGGGAAAATGCGAGCGCGTGACAGAAAGAGTTTGAGTGTGAAGGAAGTAAGAATATTGTAGTTGCTAAGTTGAAAAGTCGATTAAGTTGTTACTATTAAATCGTTTTAAATATATACATTTATTATATTCTCAGGACTTCACGTTATTTTATTCACACCTGAGCCATATCATCTCATTCTACTAAATAAATAAAGGTAAAGGACTTTCCTACATTCATACAAGCTAAACTATATGTAGCTGTTGCAAAAGAAAGTAAGAGAGGAGGAATAGGAGCTGAGGATTAGACATAGAGTGGCAGAGTTGAATAATTTACTGTATACTGTATATTTTTACCATTATTCATATTATATTAATAATTGTATTAATAATAAATAATCTTAAGAACCTCTATTCTACAATAGTAATAACAATAATAGTAATTTCGATTCCCCAGGCCACGAGAAACCGATGCAATCGGGCGTATTCGCGTAAAACTTCGGGGCTACTTTGGTATTCGACGTGCTGTTTCCCCGAAAGGTTGGCACGTCGTCCAGGCTCGTACATTCTGGCACGTCGAATATTTTGCCGGGGCGCTTTCGCCACGGCGACGTAACGAATTTCAATTTTACTTGGAACCGCTCCGCGAATCGCGGGGCATGAATCTACTCTCGGCGGAGTACTAGATGGTGAATCTTGTCCACGTGGTAATGCATAACCCGTGAAAGCTGTTGTTATCGATAGAAGAAACATTGGAGTTTTAATATTTCAAATGTGATATGGGAAAATTATACTTTGCACAGTCACGTAGGCGAAAGAGATAAATAACCCTTTCCAAAGTTCAACAGTTTTAACCCACCTAATTCCAAAGAGATAAATAACCCTTTCCAAAGTTCAACAGTTTTAACCCACCTAATTCCAAAGAGATAAATAACCCTTTCCAAAGTTCAACAGTTTTAACCCACCTAATTCCAAAGAGATAAATAACCCTTTCCAAAGTTCAACAGTTTTAACCCACCTAATTCCAAAGAGATAAATAACCCTTTCCAAAGTTCAACAGTTTTAACCCACCTAATTCCAAAGAGATAAATAACCCTTTCCAAAGTTCAACAGTTTTAACCCACCTAATCCCAAAGAGATAAATTACCCTTTCCAAAGCTCACTAGTTCTAACCCACCTAACCCCAAACAGATAAATAACCCTTTCCAAAGCTAGCTAATTTTAACCCACCTAACCCCAAAGAGATAAAATACCCTTTCCAAAGCTCACTAGTTCTAACCTACCTAACCCCAAAGAGATAAATAACCCTTTCCAAAGCTAGCTAATTTTAACCCACCTAATTCCAAAGAGATAAATAACCCTTTACAAAGCTCACTAGTTTTAACCCACCTAACTCCAAAGAGATATATAAACCTTTTCAAAGCTAACCATCTCCAACCCACCTAACACCAAAGACGTAAATAACCCTTTCCAAGGCTAACCAATCTTAATCCACATAATTCCAAAGAGATAAATAACCCTTTCCAAAACTAACTATCTTCAACCCACTCAATCCTAAAGAAATAAATAATCCTTTGCAAACCTCACCAGTTTTAACCCACCTAACCCTAAATAACCCTTTCCAAAACTTACCAGTTTTAACTCACTTAACCCTAAATAACCCTTTCCAAAGCTCACGAGTTTTAGCTCACCTAACCTCAAACAGTTAAATAATCCTTTCCAAACCTCACTAGTTTTAACCCACCTAACCAGTAACCCTTTTCAAGGCTCTTGGTGAGCTTTCGAAAGAAAAATTCGACCAGCATCGGCAAAGAAACTATCCGGACGATGGTTCAAGTCCAACCAAGATTTTAATCGTCGCGATTTAAAACGTTATTGATTTCTCGAAACGGCCCGATCGGCCGTGAATTCGGCCTGGACGCGGCAGAATTGCGTTTCCGGTCGCTGCCGGCTAGGCACGAGTGGCCAACGGCGGGGGCTCCGTCATTTTCTGCCGCATGTGTGCGCGTGCATGTGCACCAGAGAACAGGCTGCCGTTGTGCGTGTTCAATTTCCGATGGTTACCACAGGCTGCTGCAAAGGGTCGACGAAGTTCAATTTCAACGGCGCAACTTCGAGCCGTGCGAGCACCTTCGGGGTCCGGTCTCTTTGTCGGCCCGAATTTTCCAACTTTCCGCGTCGAACCGCGATCCTGATAGGCCAACGAAGGTGAAATCGAAGGTGGAAACTATCGTGAGAAGAAAAGGAGGGAGTGGTGTGTTATATTTTTACCGTTTAATACAATTGCTTCACATCTAATGGTTTCGTACACGTTTCAGAACTAGGTATTTTATTAAGTAACTGACAAATGTTCTGTAGAAATATGTAATTTAGTAAGACTAATCACGACATCTGATAATTATAATATGTATGTGGTGGCAGCCTGGAAATTCTCGATGGAAAGACCATAATTAAAACGGCTGTAGGCATTTCCCTACGGAAATAAATAAGAAACAAGTGTTTTGTAACCTGTCTTCGTGAAAAATTGTTCAGATCTCGCGAAACCTATGACAGTCCTTCAACTGGAAAGAGAAAAACGAAAAAAGGGAGCGTTTCTGTAAAATGTAATGAATCAATCACTGAGTTACACTATACATAAAAGAGTTTTGAATAACGATTATAGAAACATAAAAGCAAGAATAGTAAACAGTTGAAATCCAACGAAAATTGATAGGAAACAACGGTATTGCATTCTTTCTCTATCAGAAATCGCAAATCTCGCGAAACCTACGACAGTCCTTCAACCGGAAGGAGAAACAGGGAAAAAATAAAGTAAGTTCCTGTAAAATATGACGAATCAATAAACGTCGTCCGTTGTTCGAGGCGCAGGGAGGTCAGAAATCGGCAAGATTTCAATCAAGGACCATTAGGGCGGCCAGTTACGCAGTCAGACCGAGGGGTTGGTTCGACTTCCCCCGATGGGGCTCGATAAAGTGAACGTCGCGGGCATGGGGCGGCGGATCGCCGTATTGCCGTTGTTCAGCCGCCGTTTCTGTGCCTTGACAAACACCGTCGGGACATTTCCAGCCGTGCACACTGCGGTACGCGAACGATCCACAAAGGCCGCCTTCTCAAAACGAAGCTCGTGCCATTCCACGGAGTCACTTAGCGTGCAAAGCCGCGCGCCTACTGGGAGAGCGGCGATCCCGTCGGCTCGATCTCGGTTCGCCCTTGGAATCCGAGTAATTTAGGTGCTGCAGAGACTCGTTCCACGCCCAGTCGGCTCTCAATGGAAGAATGGCCCTGTTCAGCGCGGAGACGGCGAATGCCACGCGATCTACAACACCCCCAAGTGCTCCGTGGAAATTCCTCGCAAAGTCGCCGCGAGCTCGCCCCTCAGGAGTCCGGTTATCAAACACAGGTGGTGCTAGGAAGTGGGGGGAATCTTGTCGACGAACATGACGTGAAGATCGGTCGGGGGTTTCTCGTGGGAACGATCACCACGGTTTTTGTCTCGAACGGTTTGTTAGGGTATCGATAATTGTTGTTCATGTATGAACGTTGGTCATATACGACCGGCTATGGTTTCTCTTGGGTCGCCATGGTGGTCATTGGTGACCGGAGCACTTCAATTACTTACAATTGTAAGAGCTGAATAAAAATTGACAATTAGCGCATTTTGAACATTACTGCTAATTAGAGGATACTTTGAAGGACGAAGTGACCCATTGAACGATTAACGATTTCTATTAGAACATCGAAAATAAAAGATTAATTAGGAACAATCGCCACGGTTTTTGTCTCGAACGGTTTGTTAGGGATCGATAATTGTTGTATGTATTAACACTTTGACTGCCACGTTGGTCATATATGACTGGCCATGGTTTCTCTTGTCAGTTATTGGTAACTTGGAGCACTTCAATTACTTGCACTTGTAAGAGCTGAATAAAAATTGACAGTGGATGGAAGCAGAGGATGGAAGAGTTTGTGAAATTGCGACGACGTTTATAATCACTTAAGATGTTTAACCAAAACTCATTTTTAATTTTATTCCCTAATTTATTGAAACGTGACTTTATACAGGATGTTTTCTGTATTCTTGAAGTTTGTGTACCGTTTTTAAATTTCATACGAGTACATAAGCATCCAAATGACTATCAATTATTTTGTACATTGGAGTACATTTATTTGTTAATTACCGTTCACGAATAATAAACAATGGGACGATGATAAAATCTTCGATCTGTTATCATAAGGAAAATGGTAATTAATGCCATGATATGTAAAAGAAGCATTACTCCTTAGACAATGTTAACTTAAATCAGAAAAACAGAAACCCTAATAGTAACTTTTAAATTCCTGAACCACATTGTACGATTAAAGTATTCGAAAAGAAGGGCTACTCGCCGTGGCCATTACAGCAAGCGGATATCGTTCAGAAGAGAGTACTACGAGGGGAAAGAAAACTATCAGAAGGGAACTCCCCAAATAACGTCCAGAGAAAAACAGTTCCGTGTGACAAACACCTCGAAGGAGTCCTAACCCGCGCCATTGCGACGATTTATGGCCAGCTGAAACGTAGCGGCAGCGGATCTTGGCGAATGCCAGGCGATCTGCGGAAACCTCGAGAGACCAGTTTACATTCCACATAGAAACGTCCCTCAGTTCTGTCAGGAATGGACCTGAAGGGTGAAGTCTGACGGTTCCAGACACGTACAACACGCATGTAACGTATCCATGTTACCATTGTTTGAGATTAATCGACAGAACAATCGAATTTCAGGATCATTCAAATTTAATTTCAGTTTAACCTAGAATATATGGAGAAACTGTAATATTTAAAAATCAACAGATATATGTGTTGTTATTCGGCGATTTGCGGAAATCTCAAGAGACCAGTTTACATTCCACATAGAAACGTCCCTCAGTTCTGTCAGGAATGGACCTGAAGGGTGAAGTCTGACGGTTCCAGACACGTACAACACGCATGTAACGTATCCATGTTACCATTGTTCGAGATTGATCGACAGAACAATCAAATTTTAGGATTATTCAAATTTAATTTCAGTTTAACCTAGAATATATGGCGAAACTGTAATATTTAAAAATCAACAGCTATTTGTGTTGTTATTATTTGATATGTCTTAAGTCTACGATTAAACTTTCGCAAGACTTCAGCAAAAGATCTTTTAAAATTTTAACCCTTTGAGCTCGAGAAACGATTCAGAGTCGTTTAATAATACTAATTTCAAAGATTTTCAGGTGGTAAATTATTTATTAAGATAAGTTCATATTGAACATTGTTTAGTTTAGTTAAGCAATATATTAAAATTTACTCATGTGATTGTTTAACTTCTTGGATTTGAAAATTTGCGAAATTACCATTTGGTGAGTGAGAGTCACCTTTCAAGTGCAAACTTCAAATAATATACTGAAATCAAATATTGGGGAAATTTGTTTGCACTCTTGACCCTGATAAAACGCACACATTTAAAATTCTACCGCCTTGTAAAATATAATTAATATTAATATATTGAATGTATACGATTATTGCCATTACAAGAGGAAGATGTACAAGAGTAAGGGAATGGAAATTTAATTAAATAATGAGATATTCTAAATTAGGTTCGACGTGAAGCTATATGTGTGTAATTATAACGAGTACATCCAAATTGTTCATTCGGTGATTCGAAGTGGAAATTAATTTTCTCCTCTTTACCGGCTAAAGAGAATTTCAAATGGACATATTATTGCGTGACAATAAAAGCTATCCGGCGGTAGCTATTAATATTATCAGCAATGATTAACGATGTGGGTTGCTTTTCCACTGGAAACCGCACACCAACAACGCTATGTTTGAATCTACAATAGCGGACAAAAGTTTAATGCCAAAGAGTCAAAGGAATTTAACTAACTAATTTATAAAGGATAGCATATCAATAAATAGTGTTCCACTATAATAATAATAAAAATGAATGTACACACAATATTTACAGACCGTAAAACTAACTCATTTATAGGGAATAGCATGATAAACAGTGTAAATAAAATTTGCATTCTGTGCTAATCAATAAATAGTGCTTTACCATAATAATACTAAAAAGGGAACGTGTAGACAATATTTACAGATCATAAAATAACTAATTAATAAGAAATAACAGTGTAAATAAAATTTGCATTCTGTGCTAATCAATAAATAGTGCTTTACAATAATAACACTAAAAAAGAATGTATAGACAATATTTACAGACCATAAAAGAACTAATTAATAAGAAATAAAAGTATAAATAAAATTTGCATTCTGTGCTAATCAATAAATAGTGCTTTACCATAATAATACTAAAAAGGGAACGTGTAGACAATATTTACAGATCATAAAATAACTAATTAATAAGAAATAAAAGTATAAATAAAATTTGCATTCTGTGCTAATCAATAAATAGTGTTCTACTATAATAACAATAAAAATGAATATACACACAATATTTACAAACCATAAAATTATGTGCGACATTGCCCTTTCGTCTTAAACTTTTGTCCGCTACTGTATGCTGATATTCAATACTTAAATCGCCGATACACAATAATCACAGCCGTCAACCACGGGAAACGATATTTTACCGGAGCGGAAAAGAGGAAAAAAAGAAGAAGAAAACGGAAAATACGCAAACTCGAAGCGCGATACTTCCGGCGGAACAACTCCATTTCGCGGCAATATGACCTATAAAAATCCCATGAAAGGAAAGTCGCCGGCGAGTTTATTGCAAACACTGCACTTTACAACGGACATCCAACGTTTCATTTTACGACGTGCGCTTCATAATATTTAACACAATACCGAGCAAAGTAATACAACGCGACGCAGTGCACACCGAACAGCCCCGTTCATTTCCTTCGAACAACCCTCGGGCCAATAACCAATAAAAGGAAAAATTCAAACGAACCCTCCCGGTCATTCAGGAAAGGAAACACTCTCTCTTCTCTCTCTTCGTGACAAGAGAGGGCGAGCAACGATTACAACAAGCGTGCTCCACCATCCAGAAGAAGAATTCAATATGTCCCGCGTCCGAGGCGGTCCTCGAATGGAATTACATTTCCATTGTGCCTCCCACCATTCGTATGCTAGTCACACGCGACTCTGAGTCGTTTCGGCCCTAACCTTGTGCTCTCGAAAGTCCCTCCGGCTGGTATCAAGGGGTGCAACGTACTCGTGCAGCCCTTGTTGTCGTGATGCTGGTCGATAGGCTTCAGCGAATGTGGAACGCATCGACTACAAGGGCTTTTGTTTACCTTTGTTAGAACAATCCACCTTTCCGCTGTTTATGATCATTTAGCACTGAATGATTTTTGCATTATGGAAATGACTGTATTCACTCATCAGAATTTTACATTGGGTAAAGATTTGGGCCATTTTTAATGAAAATCCGTGGTGCATTTAGAGGGTTGAGGACTTCTGACTGGACAATTGTCGGGGTCCTAAGACCCATAGAACATTATTTTAATAAAAATTTGGACTGAATGAGAGATTACAGCTAAGGAAAACTATGGAACTTCAATCAATGACTTTTTTAAGTCTGGGACCATTTTTGAACTTGGGACCTGTGATGATCGCAGATTCTACAATTGTCAAATTGAGAATTACTGAAAATTGTATAGCATAACAAAATAGGATAAGGGTATTTTCAAGTAATATCCTCATTTGCAGACAGCGAGAATGACTAAACTTCTGTATTCGTATTAAGGAGGCCTATGAGCCATACCCCCACTCTATCTGTTCTATGGGCTATACTCCCACTCCATAGACCCAAGCGCCATACCCGGTCTTACCCCTTCTGTACCTATCTTATGGGCCATACCCCCACTCAGGCAGTACTATGAGCCATACTTCCACTCTAATAATACCTCTGCTCTATCTATCTTATGGATCATACTCCCACTTCATCTGTTCTATGGGCCATACTCCCACTCCATAGACCTATAATCCGCACGTGGTAGTATCCCTCTATATTGTGAGCCCTACCCCCAGTTTGCCAGTGTTATGGGCCATACCCCTAACTCCATAGACCCATGAGCCATACGCGGCAGTACCCCTTCTGTATCTATCTTATGGGCCATACCCCCACTCAGACAGTGCTATGAGCCATAATTCCACTCTAATAATGCTCTATCTATCTTATGGATCATACCCCTACTTCGCCAGTGCTTAGAGCCATACTCCTACTTCATTTGTTCTATGGGCCATACTCCCACTCCATAGACCTATAAGCCATACGTGGCAGGATCCCTCATCTATACTGTGAGCTATACCCCCACTCTGTCAGCGTTATGGGCCATACCCCTACTTCGCCAGTGCTACGAGACACACTCCCGCTTCATCTGTCTAATGGGCCATACTCCCACCACTCCGTCAGTTCTTTAGAACGTACCTCGCTTCGAGTTACAGTTTCAGATGCCCTTTCACGTGCATCAAGCATTCTCGTCCTCTTTCTATCATCTTCCATCCATGTCTTCAATGTTCTAACCAATGTTCGCAGACAATCCGCATTCGATATTAGCAAACAAAGTTCCCTCGAAGGTTCAACCTTACGAGTCCCATCGGTCCCTGATGTCCAGTTTCCTATATTGATACCGCCTGACCTATCTGCCCCCAACGAATACACGCGTACACGCACACGTACATGCGCTTTCACACGCTAGGGACAGGAGAGAGTGCGAGGTGGGTATTAGTTGGTGTCGTCGAGACCCCAGAGAGCCATTTATCTGGCATTTGCGAGAGACAACAGCGCGAGAAGAACGCCCGGCCATTGACTTTTATGGATAGCACGTTTACCGGATACATCGTGTATGGACTCCCGCCTTCGTGCGAACTACTGACCGCTGGGTGTATGGTGAAATTACGACTAGCTCTTTGTTTACCGTTGGTGACGCTCTGCGTCGCGTCGTTTCACCGACCCAAAGGAACCTGGAAGCATTCTAGGGACCAGAGGGATTTTTATGCTACGTTATTTAGAAGGAAGTTCGGCAATAAGTTCCTGCTTCTGGGTATTCCACTGCTGAAATGAACTTTATTTACGGCATTGCCCGAGAATGGAAGATTAAATGGTCAGATAAAATAGCACAATCTTTCTTTGATACAAAGAAATATGTCACTGAAGTTCTAATAACTTCAAGTACTTTCTTTAAGCTATTATCTTAATGCCGTGTAAACTTTTTTATTTGTCTCTCAACTTTGACCTAAAATTACTTACGTAATTAAATCCAGATTAAGTTCGATTGGAAAAATTTTTCTGAACTTCTGAATTACTACCTATAAGCTTTATGCTTCTTATATAGGACTACAATTGGTATTGGATTAGTACTGTATTAGTGCATTAATATAGGGAAAGGAGGTAGGGAAGGTGTAATCATAAGTAGGTAGAGAGAGTGAGTGGGATAGCGTGATGAATGGTGTGAATGGGATAAGTTTAAGTTAAATTTAAGTGAAAGATATGTACAGAAAACGGAAGCTTTGTATTCCTGTATGAAAAACAAATAAAGAAATACAATACAAAAAAAAAACAATATATGTTTCAAACAAACACCTTCCTCTATACACCCAACGAATAAACGAAGAAAATGAATATTCCGTCCAACGAAACAAATGTTATTTACATTGCCCAAGATACGGAACATCCCGTTCAAGAAATTTCCGCCGCACGATCTGATCGATACCAACGGTCTCTCTCCTCCCGAGGAGAGCCTTCTAGTAGACTTATGAATAATTCCGCCAAGAATCCATAAACGTCCGAGCAAGAAAGTTTGAAGCACGAGGGCGAGCGGATAACAACGATCATCCATCGAGAAGTACATCGAACAGCGATTTTTAACTGTCCGTGCAACGGGAAGATCGTTCAGCTGTTCGGCGAATAAGCAACGGGGAACACAAGCAAATCTTTTCAATTATCGGGACGGGGATCGTGTACGTAACCGTAAAACGTGACGACCATAAGATCTCGTTCGCGTTCACGGTCCGTGCATGCGGCTTTCACGCGTTTTGGTTGAAAATTTCTTGCTCCACCGTCCAATAACTTTTAAGTTGACTATCGCCGGAGCCCAGCCGATGGAGGTTTATAGGAAGACCCAGCTCTCTATCTTTGCACAAGTGTCCAGGCTGCACGAAGGTGATCTCGTTGACCGCATGAAGAATACCGAGAGTGCACGATCCATAAATCTCGGGTCGTTCCGCTGGAAATTTGTTGTCATGCGTTCAAGGGTTCAACATAGGCCGGACGATGTTAACCCTTTAGCCTATAACCACGAGTCTGACTCGTGGTAAAGAATTTGTGTCATAAGCGAAAACCACGAGTCTGACTCGTGGTAAAGAATTTGTGCCATAAACAAAAGCCACGAGTCTGACTCGTGGTGTGGAATTTGTGCATAAGATGCCGCGTATTATTATTAGAACAAACGATTGGAGTTATTCCACATCGAATATTTTTCCTTTAATTATGATTACACCCTAGACGTCTTAAAATTACTATTTGTACCTAAAGATTGTTTATTATTTCACAATTCCTTTCGTTGCACTGAAATATATGTCATGAAAAGTATAGATTTTGCGCCAGTTCGGGTACACGGCTGAACAGTTGAATGGCACGGCGGACGACAGACTTTCTTGTTTACTATAGCTCGCGAAATTGGCAGATATCGTGTAGGCCAAGGGGTTAAGGGGGTATTCTAGTCTAGAACCTTCAAAAAATCAATTTTTTTTTTATTTCATTTTCTGAAAGTATATGCCTTTGAAAATATTTGTACCAGTGGATATTGTTGGATTTGAAAAATTGATGAAGTTATAAGCGTTTGTCCGTAGCGTGCGACGCACTGTTGCACGGTTCTGCAATAGCAGGTATATTCGTATGAAATACTTTATATGCGTTTTTTTCGAAACCACATTTTTCAAAATAGTTGCCATGATATCTCAAGATCTAGTTAACCGATTACGACCAAATTTGGAGGGTACCTTCAGCACATGTGTCTCTATCGTCCGTACCAAAATTTTTAAAATCTAATGTTTTTAACTGTTTTTTTTTGGCACGCTAAATTTGAAAAAAAGCACAAAGAACCGATAACCTAACTTTAAAGTGCTGCCAAAAATTTTCTCTTCAATGTTTTTATACACTATTGGTACCGACGATAGTCACGTTCATACTGAACATAATGGATGTTTGTTTGTCCATTTGAGAGAAGAAGAACTGCCGAAATCGTGGCAACCATGCAGGCATGTTCAATTGAAGGGGCACTACTAAACTAGCTGTATCTTCGACAATTATAAATATTTTTTCACGAAAAAAATACTGTATACTTCTTAAATATAGATCAAGACCATGCCACAAATCCCGACACAATGTCTTTATGGTTTAAAAAAAAAAAAATATCCCAAACAGCACCTAAAAAATTGATCTCTAGACTAGAATACCCCCTTAATCCTTCGCTCGCACCTCTTTTTTTTCAGATGCGTCGTTCCGGATGAAACACTTGTAGTTCTTCGTGGAGGAACGCGCGAAAGCGGAATTCCGTGAGGAAAACTGGCGCGTGCTATCCGTGCTGGAGCCACACGTAAGTCCAAGAGGAGGACCCGCACACGCAGGCAGCGACGCGACGCCTCGCTAGACTCGTTCTACCGTAATAAGCTGACGGATTACGGCGAGGTTTCCTTGGCACGATACCATGTGCCAGCTTTCGATCCCATTAATTTCACTTCGCATTAACTCCTCGCCGTAATGGTCTGTCCCAGTGCCTATCGCGCGATGGGTGATTAACTTTCGGGATAACGAACTGCGACGTCTCGCTCTGTGGATCATCGCCGATCATCGTTTCGAGTTTAGATAAGAAACTGAGCGGCTTAATCGTTTCGCTTCGAGCGCCGGATATATCTTGTAAATATCTTGTAAATATATAAATACCTAACAATATGTAAACTTTAATTGATCTAATGTTATTAGAATAACTAATATAATTTTGTGTAAGTTTTTGGTATTATAAGAGCCTAAGTTTTGGTGCGACTACTTTCTGCACGGACTACAGATCTACAGTGGCTCCAAAAAGTATTCGTACACTATGTCACAAATAAATTCGTTTAACTCTGAAATTCTGAATCTGATGGAGATGTTTGATAAAACTTTGTGGGTATGTAGATCGTAGTAGTACACGTATGAATGAATCTCGTATTGTCATTTAAATGCCATTTTAAAGGGGTGAAACCAGCGTTGAAGTTTTTGAGTTTTCCCTCATTTTTTAATGATAACTTTGTAATGGTACTTGATGAAGCAAAACCTTTCGAATAGAAAATGTTTAATTTTTAATACTGTATCGCCCTGTCAAAAAAACACAGAAAAGTTTGTATTCAAAGCGTGAAAAATCGCTGAAACTTTGAGATTCGTTATCAGCCCCCTTAAAAGATATTTTGCCGCCAAAAAAATTTCTCCACGCAGGACACACCATGCTCTGTACACGCATAAAGTTTCATTGAAATCGGAATTTCAGAAGTAGATGAATTTTCTTATAATACAGTGTACGAATAATTTTTGGAGCCACTGTAAGTTTACTCACTTTAGACAGTGGTATAAAATTGTTCCTCCACTTTTAGTATTCCCTGTTTATTATAACTATCACTATTAGCATACAAGCAAATACCTAGTCGATACTTTGATCACTTTGATCATTTGCAACTTCATATATTGCAATATTCATCTGCAACATTTTTTGTACAAAGCGAGAATTGTAGAAAAGCTGGATATAAAAGAACAGTGTTTCCTTTAATGTTAAAATCTTTGGTCTTTCAAGAACATTTGGAGAGATAGATTACCCAGGGCAAAGATTAATCAGATACAGTACACAGATAAGCTTAATACTCTGTTTTCACCGTTGATCTCGCCCGTACGGGCAAATTGTTACCCAGCCTAAAAGGAGTCGGAACTAGAGCGTAGCAGTAACGACACGGCGAACAAATTAGCGTGTATACAGGGCCTGGCAGAGTGCCTATTACGAAATCGTACACCGACGGCGTAATGTGACGTAAATTAATGGTTTCTATATCTTGGTATTAAAGGGGCGAGCGCTACGCCATCTTTACGCTCTTGTTTGCGCGATGGGAACTTCTTTCCTTTCACCTACATCCTTCCTTCCTTCCTTCCTTCCTTCCTTCGTTACATCCTTTCATCCACACCGTCTCCGATTCCTCTCCATCGAGGATACGGCGAGGTGCGGATGAAAACGGATTGCTTTTCGTCCGGTGGTACTCCCACTCGCTAAACTGATATTAATGGACCGTAAACGACGAAGGTAGCAGAAGCCTTCTTCAGTCGCCACGTATTACCAGGCTGTATGTTAACCCTTTGCGCTCGAGAGGGGACTGTTAGTCGCCAAATGATAGTTTCATAAATTTTCAATTTTTATTTAATTTGTTTATTAATTAGACCTGGAGGTTAAACAGTCATATATGTAAATTTTAGTATACAACTAAAATAAACTAAATAAAGTTTAATATAAGGAAGCTTAGTTAATATTTTGCATCTGAAAATCTTTGAAGTTAATATTGTTAGATGGATAACAGTAACCTCTCGAGTGCAAAGGGTTAATACTTCACCGATCGGGAGCCTATTAACACGGTGTCACAACTAACCGAACACTGTCCATCGCGTATTAAGAATTTATTAACAATTGTACCTTGGAAAAGCAGAGAATGCATTTGAAAAACTGTGAACAAGACTAGTTCGAGATTAACTAATAACAAAAGTAAATAGAATTAATGGCAACGCTTTGTTGAGGAAAAAATGAGAGATCTCCCCATCCTGTTGGCTAAGTGTTAACAATAGAACTATCAACCCTTGACAGTTCTATTGTCAACACTTATGAACACTAAATAAATTTTAAAAAATTAAATAAAAAAACTTATAAACACTATCAAGGTCGAAATGACCAATTCGTCATTTTTCAGGATTTAAGTTTTGGAAGTTGGTAAATTTACTGCAATGCTTATGCTTCTGGAAATTTACTATGATTTTTACTGTGATTACTAAGATTTGTTTTTCTCACATTAGGTATTTTTTTATATAAATTGTAACTTCACTTCTTCGTTGAAAATAAGCATACCTTAATCGTCGATAGTTCTACTACGAGAGTGAACGACCAATTTTGGAAGCAGAAGTCTGTTCAGTGTACAGATTAAGGAGGGATTGGAAGAATAGACAAGTTTCCTTTTTGTTTTTTTCTTTTCTAAAATTGATCGATGGAATCTTGTCTTACTTAAGGAAGCTCTGAGGATAAGTTCATGATAAAGTTCCGAAGTTATTGTAGGATAGACTCCAAATTTTGAATATATAGATTGGTTAATTGGATGATTTCTTTCACGATAGTTAGGAAGTCATATTTAAAACAAATGTAATTCATATATAACGCGTTTTTATTAAATACTGATATGAGTCTCAGTCAAATAAAATATACAGTATCGAAGTTAAGAACAAAAATGCAAATCTATCTTTTTGTTACACATTGTACGAAATTTTTGTGTCCACAATTTTCCATACATTACTGCATAATCAAAGAATTCAAATCAACATCGCTATTAGATTTCAAATTCATATGTATCTGCCAAAAATTATTCACATAATACACAGAAACACTCAGAATACCGTAGTCAAAATACCCCCTACAACATTTGAAAAACGAAACAAATCTCTATTTAGGCTCACCGTTCCTTTGCCCCTATTCACAAAAATGCGAGTTTGCACAAAAATCAGCAGTCCATTTGTTGCTCACAGAACGCAGGTGCTCTGTTCACGCAAAACTGCGTGACAAAAGCCAGCTACTACGAATCAAAAGGAACAGCGTCGTCGGATAGACACGCTTACGACTATTCTCTCGTTGAATGGCGAACAGAGCGCACCCCTAAAGTTGGTCGGTCGCTTTAGAAGCATCCTGTACGAGCTGCACGCGTGCTCGTGACTCCTTCCACGTATCACGAGTTACACACAGACATACACACACACATACACAAACGTGTGTTTGTGTGCAAAGGCAAGAAACAACGAAGCGACACGGAATTGTACGGTCGTACAACGAACAGGAACCGACGAGTATTTCATCGTTCGCTCGAGAACCAGCGTGATAACGTTTCTATGATTTCTACCCCCTCCCCCCCCCTCTCCTTCACTATCCTGTCTGCCACTTTTCAAGGTGTTCATGCAGCAAGTACGTACACGCATGCACATGCACGCTGTTCTTCGTTATTCGTGGAAGGTACGCGACGGGAATACGTTAGGGGAGCGCGAAAGTTTCGCTGAGAATAACTGTAACAGCAAGAATATTGTATGCGCTTAACACTAGAACTAGCAATGATTAGGATATGCCTATCGGAGACGAAGAAATCAAATTGAGAACTGTATGAAAAAAGTACTTAATGTAAGGAAAAGAAATTTTAGCAATCATAGTAAAAATCATAGCAAGTTTTCAAATCTGTAGGCACTACAGTGAATTTACCACATTTCTGGAGAGAATTATAAATTGGGTCATTTTGACTCGCTTGGTCAATGCTTATGACTGCTAGAGGTAATAGAAATACTTTTTATTCGTTTTCTTATGTTTGGTTTATTTATTAATCCCAAATTACGCAAGCATTCTGCAATTTCTGCGCTGGCAAATTTATTTTTCATGTGAAATCCCAAGTGTAAGGTGTGTATTGTGTTGATCGAATAAAAATCCGTGGTAATTTAAGGAGAAATCTTATATATTTGTATGGAGAGTGTAAAGAAACATTAAAGAAATCTAGTTTAGTACAGTACTTATTTGCTAATTTGCATATCCGGTTTTATGAATCTCATTAAATATAATAATTAAATCGTTACATCGATTATAAGATACCACTGATTATAAGAAGCACGCTAAATATTTTAAGCTAGAAATAAAAAAATACCTCAATTAGGTATTTTTATAATAAAGTGTAGAATAAACAAAAATACGTATATACTTAGAAAACTAAAAAATATATTTTATATATTTTTGCACGTAAAAATGAGCGTCTTATATTCGATGTAATACGGTATATCTAAGTATTAGGTATGCAAATTAATTCGGTGCCTTTTTCGTACAGAACCCATCTTCCCAACTCTTGAATTTCTCCTAACTGAAGTAAACGTTGCGATAAGTACTGGTGGGTAACACCTGATTGCAAGGCAAGCCCTTCTTTAGCTTTTTCAAACATTTTTCAAAAGTTTTCTTAAAATTTCTTGCCTGTCCGATCTTTGAAACCACTCTTTGCACGTTTTATACGTCACAGCATCATTACCAAAAACTCGGAACAAACCATTTCTTTAGCTTCAGAAGTATTTTTCTTCGCTGCAAAAGCAAAAAACAGTGCAGTGCCTCAAATACTCCTTATTGTTGTTAGATGAAATTATGCCGAGTTATGTCATGATCGTTTTAATGTTCCTTAGAATATAATACTGCTACTTTCAAATCAGCATAGGGGAGGAAAGATATTTTAATTTGAACGAAAGTTACAAAGCGTTAAATGCAAAGGCACCGAATTAATTAGCACACCTAATAATACCTAAGAACTTCACTTTATCTGATTCACAGCTGAGCCTTGCCATCCATTCTACTAAATAAAAAGTAAGAAATTTTCCTTTATATATTACAACACGTTCACGTGTTGCTACAAACGCCTCGATCTTATCGTCTGCAGGTTACATTTGCACGGTACACCGGCTCGAATGAGTAATATCCAACGAAAGGACACGACACACCACCCACACGTGTACACCTACGTGTCTCCAAACTATGAATGAGAACCGAAGTTTCGTAATCTTGTAACTGCGAGAGCTTCGTTGATTCTTTTCGACGCGGCAACTTCAGGGGTTGTTTCGAAGGGAGAAGAAGAAGGAAAGGGGTAACCTTTCGAATGCAAGCTTCTGCCAGAAGTCTTTGATCGTAGCTCGTCGAAGTGAGACCCGTGGAACGGAGGAACATTAGGCGCAATTTGAAGAGCAGAACGGTAATTTAGCAACTTGTCGCGCTTGCGCTTGCAAAACTGACGTTTCAAACGCTGCGCGCAGTTTTCGAAGGTCCATGAAGTTCGTCGAATGGCGTGATTCACGCCAGCCTGTCATTTCTGAATGAAATTTGACTCGTTCAACGAAGGATGCAGGAGTTTCTAACCCTTCCATTACTCACAGATACTGTAACGTGTAGTAACTTACGAGATTAACGAAGTATCTCTTTTCTGTTACGTGTTATTTTCGTTACATGCTTTGCTATTAGAATGAAGGATGAAATGAGATTTCATTGGGAAAATGTAAGATAACAAATGATAGACGAAACAATATGAAATGTAATTTTAAGGAATACAGGAATTATTTTGTAAAAGGTTCTAAAGATGTCAAAAAAAAGAGAAAAATACATTTGATAAAAAATAAATTAGACTTGAAAAAGCTCATCTATGTTTCATTGTATTGAACGTCATTATTTTTATAAATGAATTTAAAATAACTAAAATAAGAAAAATTGATACAGGACATGATAGTGAGTCAAAGTGACGAATTTGAATTGCCTTTGCAACTAATTGTACGGTTAGCAACAGGATTACTCGTAAAATAAAATATTGTTATGAAAGATTACATCGTTGAAGACGGAAGAAACGCTGAACAGTTTGAATAATCCACAATGCGATGGCTGTCACGGAGAATTACTGGAAACCAGAAAAAAGAGAGAAAATGTAATTTTAAGAAATACAGTAATTTTCTTGTAAAAGGTTCTAGAGATATCAAAAAAAGAGAAAAGCAGACTTGAAAAAGTGTATTTGTGTTTTATTATATTGAACATCATTATTTTTATAAATTGATATACCATATGATACCGCAAAGTGACGAATTTGAATTGTCATTGAGATTAATTGTACGCTTAGCAACAGGATTACACGTAAAATGAAATATTGTTATAAAAGATTACATCGTGGAAGACGATAGAAACGTTGAACAGTTTGAATAATATACAACGCGATGGTTGTCACAGGGAATTACTGGAAACCAAAAAAAAGAGAGAAAATGTGATTTTAAGAAATACAGTAATTTTCTTGTCAAAGGTTCTGAAGATATCCAAAAGAAAAGAAAAACAGACTTGATAAGAAATTAATTAAACTTGAAAAAGCTTATCTATTGTTTTATTGTTTTCAACATCATTATTTTTGTAAATTGATACCGCAAAGTGACGAATTTGAATTGTCTTCGCGACTAATTGTACGCTTAGCAACAGGATTACACGTAAAATGAAATATTGTTATAAAAGATTACATCGTGGAAGACGATAGAAAACGTTGAACAGTTTGAATAATCCACAACGCGATGGCTGTCACGGGGAATTACCGGAAACGAAAAAAAAAGAGAGAGAGAAAATGATAAATCGAAAGTTAGTTCCTGAAGTCGAAGCCGGTTGTTAAAGTTTTCCGCGACGAGGTCCGCTCCTTTGGAACTTATTGCAAGAAAAATCAGGATTCGGGCTCTACTTTCCAGTTCCACAGAGTTATACCTCCCGGATTAATAAAGAAAAGATCGTGCCTCCGTATAATGAGAAAACTTTCTTTCCTAAAACCTGGAATCGTCAATTTTGGAACCGAACAAGCGAGTTAACTCTATTCTTCCGTTCGGCAGAGCTCCCGCAGGTCAACGAACACGGTTATCCGGTTCTAAAGCCGCAGGAGAATTCAATTTTGATCGTTACTTTTTAACTTTCGATCCAATCGAAACCACGCTCACTTTTTGGAGCATTTCATACGAGCTTTCGAGAAATATGAGCGAATATTTGTATGAGCTTGTACTTATGGAAACTCGTGTATGCACGTAAAATTTTTTCAGCTATGATCAATCAAGAAAATACGAATTTACATATTGGGTTGTCCGGAAAATTCGTGCTGATTTTTTATAGGTGGCATAAGGACAGGTCTAAATACATTAGAATGATTGAGAACAAATAATATGTGTACATATCGTAAAAGAGAATTCTTTAGGCATATTTAAGAAAAAATTTTGATACGATACGTTAATTTTTGCCAATTTTATATCCCTTTGAATGTGGAAGAAAATAAAGTGCATTTAATACTTTTCTTTCAGAGAAAAGGCAAAAATGCCACAAAAACGGCAAACAAGATGCGCGCTGTTTATGGTACCTTTTTCGGTCATTACAAAATTCCCTTAATGGAAAAAACTTCAATTCCTTCGACGAGATAAAAAAATCACGTAGAAGATGTTTTTCGCTGAAAAATCTGGAAGATTCTGGAAGGCTGGAATTTTCAAGTTGCCTAAAAGATGGAGAAAGGTTGTATAAAAGAATGGCACCTGTATAGTTTAATAAATGTGTGCTAAAATATAAATCTTCTTCAATTACGCTTCAATCCTCTTTCAAAATTGGCACGAATTTTCCGGACAACCCAATATTTGAACCTTAGAACCAAATTATATTAAATCCACCTTTTTTTGTAAAATGGTGCATTGTTGCCATATGACAACGGTGGGACAATTTGGGTTAACCCTTTGACTACTGTTGAATCCTATTGGCGTCTGAAACATGTTGCCTTCCTGGTACTGTAGGCGCCAACGAGTACTTAACCCTTTGCCCTCGAGAAGCGACTGTTAATCACCAAATGATAGTTTCGCAAATTTTTAAATTTTAGTTAGTTTGTTTATTAGTTAGACTCAGAGGTTAAATAGTCATATATGTAAATTTTAATATATCACTTAATTAAATTAAATGACGTTTAATATAGACGAATCTTAGTAAATATTTCAAGTTTGAAAATTTTTTAAATTAGTATCATTAGACAACTAACAGTCACCTCTCGAGTGCAAAGGGTTAATATATTTCGTCAAAACTGTATGCCTAACGAAAAACTTCGCTGTTCTCGGTGTGCGTAGCGACTGAATATTCCTAGTCATGTGTGTCAAAATCTACCGTAGTCAAAGGGTGTTTTGTACGTCGGTTTAGCTGCGAGAGCGGTGTATTGCTCCCGAAATACTTCCCGACTTTTTCGTAACCGCCTTGTATGGCGAAAGGTCTTTCTCCTCTTGATGAGGTTGATTAAAGTTGATATCAGGAGCTGTTTAGGTGTTAAATTGAACACGATAGAGTTCAGTTGAATTGTTCTTGTATTTCTCTTGATACTGTTTATAGTAGTTGTGTTCTGAGCTATGTGTTCTGAGTTGTTCTCTTGATGAGTTGTGTCTCTTGATAAGTTCCGTCTCTGAGTGTCTCTTTATGCGTGGTTCGATATGTATAACAAAAGTGATGGCAAGCCCGAACCAATCACAATTGCTTACAATTATTGTAGAAAGGAAGGGCTGGTAACCGCTTTCCTTCTACCGAGGTAGGTGTAGGGTCGTTACTGTACGTACCTAATTTAGGACGCGACAAAGGGATAAGGTGTTAAAAACTGTATCCGTGCCGCGAGCGCGAGCCACGTGATTTTGAGTCAAGGGGTTAAAATTTTCGTTATCCCCCCGCAAAAAAAAGAATTTGTCCACGTGAATCCATAATATTCACGCGTCTTCCCCCGTCGCTGGAGCGTGCACAGCCTCCCATTGTCGTCCGGGCACAAAAGTTAGGATCGATCAACCGGCGTGCCCGTGCACGCACGCACGCACGCACACACCGGCGGACTCGGGGACACAAAAGTGGGACAATATTGGCAAATGAGACGGTACATTTGCCAGGCATTGTCGGCAGGCGTCGGGGTGACCGGGCTGCGGCGCCCTGGCCGCACCGTAATTGCGAGCATTGTTTGACGCGGACCAGGCTCGGATTCGAATCGAATCGGCGGCCAGCGTCTTCTTCGCGGCCTGCGGTCCTGGAAATTCATCCATCGTGCCCCCCTGTGCCCGTGGTAGAGTCATCGATTCAAACAGGGTGTTCGAGATAGTACCCGTGATAGTCAGGCTCGGATTAGGTTTGTTGATGTAGGAAGATTTGATACGGAGAGAGTGGTTATGTTTCGTTTAGTTCTGAGGCTTCTCCGATCTTTACTCGAGGTAGAAAATTTCTAACTGTAACGGTTCTGTGGAATACTTTTGTTAAAGAATTACACGATACGGAAGTGAATACTATTTAATTAAATATACAGAGTTATTTGACAAATTGGAAGGTTGGCGCAGCTGATTGCTCCAGTTGTTCGCAGACTACTGACTCTAATCGTCGAAAAAGGCAACGTCTTGAAGTTAGAGTACTTGAGATAAAACTGCTTCAACGGTTTAACAATGGGTGGGGGCAATGCAAGCAAAATTCAGATAATATTCAAGCTAAAATCACTGAAATCAGATTCTGAAGATTTAAATTTGATTTAAATTGTCTAGGATCCCCAATGTCCACGAGATTAACTTGCTTCCTGGTCATTTCTGAATTCCGACCATTCACGACTAGCAAAATTAAGTTCACATTAAATGATTCGATTCATCATTGACGTGTTGTATACATTTTGTCTAACAAACAAAATCAAACTTTATTAAGTTTACCAGTAGATATCATTAGAACCGTGCTCTCTTTTTGCTTTCTTTGCTCCTGAAACGTGTCACAAAGCAAAGTTTCAAAGAAACCCTAGGAAACCCAGCACACGTGTACAATTACTATTCCCACTACCCATCCATTTGCAAGAAACACCTCCAACATGACATCTAGCTTCCCCCCACGATCAAAGTCCCAAGACACTTTTATCCAGCAATTCGTTCGACTGCTTTCAAAAGAAGTTACAGCGGCTAACTCCTGTTATTGTCGATGCTCCACACAAAGGGAAAGGTCTTGGCTATCGCCAAGCTTGTCCACCAGACCACGCTCCATGAAATCCAAGCAGTAACTCGAAAACAAGAAGCTTCGTCGCTTCTGTGCCCGAAATCCACCCCTGCAACTCTGCGTACCGAGAGATCAGAAAGGAAACGAGCGTCGATGATTTACAGTGGCTCCAAAAAGTATTCGTACACTGTATTATAAAAAAATTCATCTACTTCTGAAATTCTGATTTCAATGAAACTTTATGCTTGTACAGAGCATGGTGTGTCCTGAGTGAAGCAATTTTTTTGGTGGCAAAATATCTTTTAAGGGGGCTGATAACGAATCTCAAAGTTTCAACGACTTTTCACGCTTTGAGTACAAGCTTTTCTGGGTTCTTTTTTTATGACAGGGCGATAGAGTATTAAAAATTAAATATTTTCTGTTTGAAAGGTTTTGCTTCATCAAGTACCATTACAAAGGTATCTTTAAAAAATGAGAGAAAACTCAGAAACTTCAACATTGGTTTCACCCTTTTAGAATGGCACTTACAGTGGCTCCAAAAAGTATTCGTACACTGTATTATAAAAAATTCATCTACTTCTGAAATTCTGATTTCAATGAAACTTTATGTGTATACAGAGCATGGTGTATCCTGCATGGAGCAATTTTTTTGGCGGCAAAATATCTTTTAAGGGGACTAATAACAAATCTTAAAATTTCAGCGATTTTTCACGCTTTGAATACAAGCTTTTCTGTGTTCTTTTTTTTATGACAGGGCGATAGAGTATTAAAAATTAAACACTTTCTATTTGAAAGGTTTTGCTTCAGCAAGTACCATTACAAAGTTATCTTTAAAAAATGAGAGAAAACTCAGAAACTTCAACGCTGGTTTCACCCCTTTAAAATGGCATTTAGATGGAAAGAAGAGATTAATTCATACGTATACTATTACGATCTACATACCCACAAAGTTTTATCAAATACTTCTATCAGACTCAGAATTTCAGGGTTAAACGAATTCATTTGTGACATACTGTACGAATACTTTTTGAAGCCATTGTAGTTGGGCGCCATTCTCGCGACGAATGACTCACCGTTGGTAATGGGCTGTGAATGATTATTAGTAGGAGGCAATCTCTCCTTCGATGGTCGCTTCTTCCATCGCTGCATTTTTTCCTCTCCGTTTTTATTCTTCCTCTTTTATTCTTGCCTTTCAACGCCACCCTCCTCGTCCTCGCGCCGCGTGCACGTCCTGGCGATATTCGAGCGGCGGATGGGGAGGAACAAGGGAATTAATCTTGCTCGAATAAGATTTGCTCCCTGAGAAGAGCTCTATATCGCCGCGCGACTCAGGGACTTCCAAGTAGAGCCATCATCGAGCCTCCTTTCCCTTTTTTGCCCTCGGATCGCTCATTTTCTTCCCGCCGCCACGACGGCCCCTCGATTCGTCACAATTAGTCTACGGTTTTCCGAGCGTGTGGTTTGTTTCGAAGGTAGCAGGCTTGTTGATGTTCGAATCGATCGGTTTGTCACGTTGAAGTACAGAGAACTCGGTTTAACCCTTTGCGGACGGAGCAGTAAAGAAAATAGTTACGTCGCGCATTCGTGTTATAAAAACTAAAGCTGTATTTAAATAAGTCTTTCATAAAATCTAACGAAATCATAAACAAACAAATTTAGGCCAACTTGACTTCTTAGGCTAGTATACCCATGCGTATCTTATACGTGTCGTTTACGACAGACCAACGCCAGCCGCAGCGCGAGAGTTGGGCGGATATATCCGACACTCGTCCGCAAAGGGTTAAAATCGAATTGCTTCGAGTTTCTATGATTCCGTGGGTGTTCAGGTTAGGTTCAGGTTTCTTTGGGGGGGGGGGAGTACTGGAAGTGTTCTTTCAGAGTTCCCGATGCTCCCCCATTTCGCTGTAGTAGGCCACCGTGGAGGTTTTAATAGATAAAAATCTTACATAACCTCGTCACCCCCCCCCCCAGAGTGACCGAGTATCTTTTCGAAGATTTCCTCCACGTAAAAAAAAAAAGGTTCAGGTTTCTTATCGCAAAAGACTACGCATTCTTCCGGTGCTTGTAGTTGATGTACCTTTCTTTACGATTACTTTGACTATTAACCCTTTGCACTCGAGAGGTGTCTGTTAATCGTCTAATGATACCAACGTCAAAAATTTTTAAATTCCAAATATTTACTAAAATTCGCCTACATTAAACGCAATTTAGTTTAGTTAAGTGATACACTAAAATTTACATATATGACTATTTAACCTCCGTGTCTGACTAATAAACAAATCAATTAAGAGTAGTGGCTATAAACCAAAGCTGGGAAATGAGGTCAACCAACGGCTTGCCACCTTTCTACAATAAATTTAGCTGGTTATCAATCCCTAACAATAGCAATGTCAAAAGTTTGAATTAAAGATTAAAATGTGTTCAGTTGTTTTTTAAGATTAACTTTTCTTGAAGATTAAGTTCTTGACGAGGGACGTGCTGGAATGATATAGCGATTTATTCTTGCAACGTCAAAGCTGAGGATGTTTATGCAAATTCACGTTTTAACAACCACGTATCTCTTTACCTCAAATCTGTTTTACAAACGTTTTAACTTTTGTATTCCATGCTTATTCCATAGTTTTTAGTAAATCTAAATTTTCCATGAATGAAACAACTGCAACTTGATAAAATTTATGATGATTCGTTGGCTTTGAGACATTACAATGCAGAAAGCTTCGAAAAGCATGATGTTCGAGGTTAATGCTAGGAATGCATTCTGAATGGTTTAAGTGGAAACTATGTTTATTCAAAAATATTTAAATCAGAACATGTTAATCTATCTCGAACAATTTATCATAAAAGAAATTTTTTTTATACTTTTTATAGTAGCTAGAAATATTTAAGGAATGTACGATTAATTTCAATTCAGTTTCCTGCTGCTGTTGCTGGAGCACGAGAATTTCTATTTTGAATATTAACTTTCACGCGTTCCACGAAACATTCTTTCGATGCTGTAACACAATTTATGCAAGCAATATCGCGAACCATATTTTGCCACGCTTCATGCAAATTACAAGTTTTGTTCCCTTGGATTTATCTTTTGGTATAATATGCCGGCGTCGCGTAGTGTTTTAGATTAAGAATGAAGCTTTTATCTCGTGAACAAATAAACCCATTAAAAACGGGAACAACGGTTATATTGTACGATAAACTAGACAAGGATAAGACTCTGTTTGTAAAAATACGCAAGCATAAATATTTCTAATATAAAATTCGCGAAACAAAAAGACGAAGACTATTACAAAAAGCTTTATATAAATTTTATATCAATGCAAATATCCAGAGCAAAATCTGAATCATGTGCTGTGGTAATGCCTGATATTTGAATAAAAAACAGAAATAAGCTTATTTGGAAACTGCAACGAATTAACCCATCCACTCCCCTACCCTTACACCACTGATGTCTTCTTGATCCAACCACGTGTTACTTTGTTATTTATTATCCACAAATATCTAAAATTGCATAAATGATTCCTTCAACTGTTCTTGCCATTCATCCCTAATTGTTATTTTATTTTTTTTCAGATTTAAGTTCTTACTGTTTATATCATACTGTTCTTGTTAAGGGGTTACGTGGAATAAGAGGAATTCGTGTAAACAAAAATTAATACATAAATAATTATATATATTTAGTAAAATTATAATCACAGTAATGTCTACAAGGTGGACGTACAATAACAACTAAACACTGCAAACGCGGTGATAGTGTTATCATTCATACCTGAGAGTGTTAGCCGCGTCCCTAAACCCTAAGAAGAGAGCGTCGTACTGTAAAAAAGTTAAGGAAAAAGAATTCATTATTTCCCAAAGCCATTGGCATGTGGAGCTCTCCTCGAAGAACAAATAAGTATTGTTTATGCAAAGCAATGTGCATTTTGCTAACAACCCTACGTAAGATTAACCATAAAAGTCACTCGTTTGCATCCAACCTTATAGTGTTTGTCAGAAATTGAGTACAGAAATACTACGAAGCAAAAATTAACCATAAACCAGCTTTCTCTTAACGTACTTTCTCAAGGGCTTCCTCTTTTAAAAAGTTAAGCCACATCTAGCATTTTGGAAAGTTCGAAAATGTTAAGAAACAGAAGACAGAGCCTGAAGGAGCCGGACGGGGTTGTAGGAATTTCGACCACTGCGTTTTGTTAGTCTCATGACAAAGCTCGCAAGGTTCAGAGTTACCCTTCCTCATGCTATATAAATGAACTATTATAATATTTCAAATAAGAGTGTATTTCATTTAAACAATACGAAACCACGTTTCCAACAATACTTTTTTTCTATTTATCAAATCACAATTTCCTTCCTGTTCGTTTTACCCGTTCCTATACCCTCGAGTAACATGCAGTTAGCCGAGTTTCTGCCTTGGCATGGCGACGGGCGAGCATTGTTCAGGGAGAACCCGTTCCTTTTCGCACCGGAATAGCAGCCAGTGATTAACTTCGGCCGTTCCTCCGGCCGGCGTGATATAAACGCCGCGACGATATCGCCCGGAGAAATGGAATTCCACGCCGCTAACCCTTTTCGACGTCATACCCGTTGATTTACTCGCACGGTCCGCGGTTATCAGTTTCGCCTTCTGCCGTAGGAGGTCCGCATTCGGGAGATTTACACGTTCGACCGACGATCCGCGGCACACATCGGCCTCTGTCTACACGGATCTACTAGACCAGTGATGAGCAACCTTCGTTCTGCAGCGTGCCAAAATTAACCCTTTCACGACGAGTGCCGTATATGCAGGGTGTTTGGACGAAGCTGGGAGAAAATTGAAGGGGTGACTCCATGCAGTATTATAAGATGAAAATCAAGAGTAACAATATTGCGTTTGACGCTTTGTTTATTAGTTATAAGCGATTTAAGAAACGGACCACTTGCGCCTGAGAGCAGGCAAACGGGGCAACACGATAGTTGACGTCAATGACTACTAACGGGTAATTCTATGTAACATTCTAAGACGAAAATCAAGGATAACAATATTGCATTTGACACTTTATTTATTAATTATAAGCGACTAAAGAAGCAGGCTATTTTGCGCCTGAGAATAGGCAAATGGAGCAACACGGTAGGCGACGTCAATGACTACTAAGGGGTAATTCTATGCAACATTCTAAGACGAAAATCGAAAATAACAATATTGCGTTTGACGCTTTGTTTATTAATTATAAGCAATAAAAAGACGGGGTGTTTTACGTCTGAGAGCAGGCAAATGGGGCAACATGGTAGGTAACGTCAATGATTACGCAGTGATGCTTAGTGGTAACTACGTGCGGAATATGGATTACATCTGAATAGGAATGCACGAAGGATTTTTTGATATTGCATTCCATTAAATAGGGGTGGCAAGTTTGTTTGAAAATACGCCAATTTTGAAACAAGCACTATGAAGACTGGTATTTAGCTTTTTGATTAGAAATAAAGAAATACGTGTTTCAACGTTTTTAGAAAACCAGTCCCTAAGGGGATAAAATAAGGGATGAAAGTTTGTTTGAGAGACCGCCGATTTTGAAACAAGCTATAAATAAAAATTAGTAAGTATTTAACTTTCTGGTTAAATTTAAAATTCAGGGCTTGGAAAATTGGTGATTTTACGTGTACGAGACTTTCTCAAAACTCATCCCCAAGTACTTCCACGAGAGCAAAGCCACGGGCAACAGCTAGTACAACATATAATAAATGCAAAAATATATTTGAAAAAAAATTTAATTTGTAGATTGGACCTCGTTATTTTTAACTTAGAAGCTTTTTTTTAAAGATTTACTATTTATAGTAGTAATGCTTTCGATATGCATATGTACAGGTGAATGTAGAGGTACGAGGAAGTATATGTATTTTTTGCAATCACAAGGAATTAAATATGCAGTTGCAGTTGAATTGATGAAATATTTCACCCTGTTTCTCATCAACGAGCTTTTCAATATTGCAGGATATGTTTGAAACCATGACACTGATACATTGTTTTAATAGTTCGCGATAGTAAGTATTTATTTCATGCTTCATATTGACAACATATTGACGTGCTTCTTTTTAAATTGTTTTGTAAATGAAGCACAGGTCACAGGTTGCTCATCACTGTACTAGATCGTTCCAGATATATTCCGATCGCGAAGAGTCGATCGCGTGACTCGGTGGTCTAAATCTGTAGCCATAGTTCTTAAGGACGAAGGGATCATGCAGTGACCCGGTGACCGGAGAGGAAATGATTTTCAAGCCTGAGTAATATTAGGAATCCATAATTATTGTATGCATTATGAAAACCGGCTCTAGTTTATTACCACGGGGTCTGGGCCTGACCATCGAGTATCCCCTGGGTCAGAACTTAAGGGTGACCACCACCCTTCTACCAATAAATTCCATTTCCTGAACTTTTCCCTCCACCTTACAATTGTCCGTTTCCCTCCCTCCCTTCCATCCCCCACTTACTATTTTCCAAACCCCTAAAAGGGCGCTCGATTTTCGCCCACGGGCAGAAAAAAAATAAAGCAAAACGAAGAGAAACGAAGAAGCATATTAACAAAACATTATTATATCCCCTGTATCTCCTGGGCCATCTAACACGAATTAATATTCACTATTTGAACTGATAGTGTAACCCTTTAATAACCCTTAATTGGCGGATTTTATTGTATGCTGTGCTTTATACAAACAATTCGTCAGTAGTCGTGAACAACTCCAGATAAAAGTAACTAATAATAACAGAAACAAAAGAAACATGTTGCTAAGGTTAAAATAGGATATTTCATCGATCAGTCGTGCAACGACTTAGTTTAAAGTGGGGAAAGCTCTCCGATCGGTTGGCTAAGTGTTAATATAAATATCGTACATCATGAGGTTTAACACTTTTAGTACCCTTACGACGATATATCGTTGCGTATGCCATGGCGCCTAACTATTTGCATCGCAAGAGAGCTCTATCTCAAAATAAATTTATAAAACGTTATAAATGTTTCAATTTTTTCTTTCATTCCATAATATGCTTCTTATTGAATTTTGTAAACATTATTCTTACTTCTGTTTTTTATGAGCTTTTTCCCAAACCCTAGCAAATTCGTTAAATTTGCTCGGTATTAACCCTTTGCGGACGGAGCAGTAAAGGAAATAGTTACGTCGCGCATTTGTGTTATAAAAACTAAAGCTGTATTTAAATAAATTTTTCATAAAATCTAACAAAATCATAAACAAACAAATTTAGGCCAACTTGACTTCTTAGGCTAGTATATCCATGCGTATCTTATACGTGTCGTTTACGACAGACAAACGCCAGCCGCAGCGTGAGAGTCGGGCGGATATATCCGACACTCGTCCGCAAAGGTTTAAAAGGGGTTAACTCGCTGCTTTAATTCGGGACCTCGCAATGTCGCCTTCAGTGTGCCTACACAATATACACCACTCATACGGCGACAGGGGAAAAAAAGGAACAGGAAGACAGTGGAGCAGAGAAATGGTAGCCGGAAGTCGCGTAAGGCAACAGAGTGAATCGACGATCGACCTTATCGCGGAACGAGCCGGGTGCCATCACGAGGTTGCTTTTGCATTTACGGAAGAAGGGTCTCGTAAACAGGGCCGACAGGCGAAAGCGAAGTGTCAGAGCGATAGCAAGGAGACATCCAAGGGTTCGTAAAGCAAACGAGCCACCTTATCGGCCGGTTCATCTGTGACCACGACATTTCTTGCTTATCTTTCTGGCGTTCTTTCACGGTCCCGCTTGAACGGCCGCGTGCATAGGTAGGCGAAGGTGCAACGTTCCTTTTCCTCGGATCATGTTGGATTGTACAAGCCCATGCGGCCAAAGAACCTGGGAAAGTATGGAAGAACCCAGGGTTGGATTCGAAGTAAGAGTATAACTATGGTTTGTGCCTCCTCGCCTACGGTATGACGATCGAGGCAGGTAGATTTTGAAATGACCACCGAACCAGTGAACGAAAAAATGGCAAAACGACAAAACTAGTCATTCAGCAGATTTCATACAGAACGGACCACAGTTGTTTTATTTCTCCCTAATACCCTTTTTTCTGCCCATACCTAACACTTGCGCTGGCATTATTGCATATCCGCAATTTTCTATTTAAATTTAATAACGACTATTCAGCCCTATGAATTTGTAAATTTGCAAAATTATCATTTGGTGACCCGAAAGTCACCTTTCGAATGCAAAAGGTTAATTTCAATTCCCCCCTGAGGAAACTTCGAGGAGGTTCTTCGTAGTACCACGCAAAGTTTCCCGCGTCGAAATTTTCATTGAACCTCTGGATCAGGTGTGTTGGATTTGAAGTAAGAGTATAATTGTAGTTTGTGCCTCCTCGCCTACGGTACGACGGTCGGGGCAGGTAGATTTCGAAATGACCCCCGAACTAGTGAATACGAAGATGGCAATGTGATAATAAAAGCTAGTCACTCAGCAGATTTCATAAAGACCATGACCGGGCCACAGTTGTTTTATTTTTCCCTAGTATCCTTTTTCTTGCTTATACCTAACACTCGTGTGGGCATCATTGCATATCCGCAATTTTCTATTACTTTATTATTTTATATTTATATTATTATACTTATATTATATTTATATTATTTTATATTTATATTTATTTATATTATATTATTATACTTATATTTTATTTATATTATTTTATTATTATATTTATTATTTTAATTTATATTATTATACTTATATTATATTTATATTATTTTATATTTATATTTATTTATATTATATTATTATACTTATATTTTATTTATATTATTTTATTATTATATTTTATTATTTTAAATCTAACACCCAGAAAGAGTCAAGTCCCTTGGGTAGACTCTTGGGTAGTATTTAACTTTTTGGTTAGAAATAAAGAAATACCTGTTTCAACGTTTTTGGAAGATCAACCACCAAGGGGATAAAATAACGAATGAAAGTTTGTTTGAAAATCCACCAATTTTGAAGCAAGCACTATGAAAAAAAATCTCGGGCAACAGCTAGTGTTGTATATAGGAAAAAACGGAACAATTATCCAACTAAGCGTTCGCAGGATACCGTAAGAATATCCAGCATAGGCTGCAGGGAAGTTGAGAATATTCAACGGCGGCTGACGAGGAGTTTATTAGTGGAATACAGGCCGCGCAAGCGTGAGCATCCTCGAGGATCCTGCTTTACGGAACCGGGGATTACGCGGGATTACTAGGTGGATATAATCGCTTATGTTCTTCTCAGCGACTTAAGCAATGCTAAGCCACCGGCTACGACCGGCTCCTGGCAAGCTTTTTACCATTTTTACTCCCGACAAACCCGTGGCTAAATTTGTTGGCTCCCACGCAATTAATCGATAACGTCAATATTTTGATTTTGAATGCTTTGGAATTATTTCGTTTTTTTTTAAAAGAGAAAATTGCTAATTGTTCAGTGGGGCACTTTTTACTTCACAGTGTCCTCTAATTAGTGGTAATGTCTGAAATGCATTAACTGTAAATTTTAAATTCAACTCTTACAATTGTAAGTACCGTATTTTTCGGACTACAAGTCGCGGTTTTTTACGAAGAAAAATGCTCTCAGATTTTGGGTGCATCTTATGGTTCGAAGGTAACATTAAAAAATATATTTTTTAAATTATCCTGAAAATTTAAAGTGCGCCTTATAGTCCGAAGGTAATATTAAAATTTTTTTTTTTTAAATTATCCTGCAAATTTGAAGTGTGTCTTATCATCCGGTGCGTTTTATAGTCCGATGGTAACATTAAAATATTGATTTTTTTTTTTAAATTATCCTGCAAATTTGAGGTGTGTCATATAGTCCAAAAAATATAGTAGCTGTAACGCTCTGATCACCAATGACCATAGAAGTCAACCTTTTGCTTTCGATGTTCTAATAAAAATTGTTAATCGTTCAATAGGGCATTTTTTACCTTAAAGTATCCTTTAATTAATAACGGTAACGTTCAAAATGTATTAGCTATCAATTTTAAATTCAACTCTTTTAATTGTGAGCAATTGAAGCTCTCCGGTCGCCAATGACCACCGTAGCGTCAAAGTGCTAACACTTAGAACTACCACAGCAGTCAACAAAATGACCAATTGGTGATTTACTCATATCAACCTTATGAATTCATTGTGATAAAGATTCCAAAGTTTACTATAATTTTCTGCAGAAGGTGTAAACAAAGATTTGTTTTCTACATATTCGATATTTTTTCATGTAATTTTCGATTTGACCTGTTCTATGCAAATAAGTACGCTTTAATTGTCGTTAGTTCCAGCGTTAAACGCCTAATCGCAAAACTTCTCCAGCAGCTGAGACTGCATCCTGCGGACTCCTGGGAGAGCGTTCGTTAACAAAAGTGGGACTTCTCGTGGCTTCCGATCGTCGTCGATCGGAATTATCGGAACGGCCGCACGCGGTTCGACTCAACGTTTCGATTTCGATCCCTTTCGCTGACGCGACGGCGGAGGGCTGGCTTGAAAGGGGAGCCGATCTCTTTGTTCTGGTTCCCCGCGGAGAGGGGGAGGCGGGTCCGGCAACCCGACGGGGAAATAAAAGGCTAGCAAAGAGAACCAACGTGCCTTGCTCGACTGTCTGGACCTCCCGTAAGCGGCACTCCGAGAGCCGGTCTGACCGGTACCACGGCGACCATTGTCGAATGTGCCCACAGGCGATCGTCGTCTCCTCGCGTGCTGGCTCCTCGAGAATATCCAGTGAATTCTCGACGTGGCTACGTGCTCGCTGCGCGTCTTCGAGTGCCGTTAACGCTCTAGTATCCCGGGAATCTCGACTTACTATGTAGGTATGTAAAAATCGACGCAGGAAGTTTCGATCACATTTCCAAATTAGAGGGTTTGCAACACATTGTCATAAGAACGGTGGTAAATGCACCGTGGTATAGCCGAAACTATTAAGGCCTAAAAATGGCCTAAAAATGGCCTAAAAATTATAGAAATAAGGCCTAAACACCTAAAAATAAGAACCATTGGAAAATAAATTACGAAACACATGACAGGATATGGGAAAGGAACTGAAAATCATCCTAATAGTTTAGTAGGAACTACAGTTGAGGACAGAAGTTTGAGACGAAAAGGTCAAAGAAAATTAATTAATTAATTAATAATAAATAACGGTATAAATAAAATTTGTATTCTATGGTAATAAATATAAATAAATATCTATAAATAGTGTTCTACCATAATGATAATAAAAATGAATAGATGAACAATATTTGCAAATTATAAAATTATGTTTTATATTGTCTTGTCGTCTTAAACTTTCGTCCATTACTGTAAATTAATTAATTAATAAGAAATAACAGTATAAATAACATTTGTATTCTATTAGCATATCAATAAATAGTGTTCTATCATAATGACAATAAAAATGAATAGATAAACAATATTCGCGAACCATAAAATTATGTTTTACACTGTCCTATCGTCTTTAACTTTTGTCCACTACTGTATATATACCGAAGTAATCCCTAGAGGACTTAAAAAGGGAAAACGTCCAATAGATCTTGTACCTGCAGGGGACTGTTAAACGCATGTATTCACAGTAATTTTCACGGGAAGATTACTCATCTCGACGATACGTACAATTACAAAGCGAATATGGGAGACTAATCGAATGGAAAATTGTTCACTTGCATTTATATCAATAAAAAAAAGAAGAAGACTGTATACAAACTTCCTTTTATCTATTTTATGTTTTTCTGATTTGCGTCTCCAGTTCCGATTGTATTTCGTTGAAATTTCACCAGATCAGTAAAGTAATGAGGTAAAGGACAACAATAAGTCTTGTAATCACGAGAAGCACACATTGACTATAGTTCCAATTCAGGGTTTATGCAAATGTTTCTATCGTTTGTCAGTCGATACTTATTTATTTCAATTTTCGTGAACTAGTTAAAGATGACGAAAAATAGTGGAAGACGAGGAAGAATATTGTATTGCAGTGTACTTAATATCGAATATTGAATGCTAAGTGATAAGAGATCTACTTAACTTAAAAGTTACCTGATTGAGAACGTTGAAAATTTGTCGTCCCCATATTTACACGAATGAAATCACCAGTAAAGTGCAGAATTTTCAGCTTACCTGAAACAAAAATGAAAATTACTGTTAATATGTCACCCTGTACATCCAGTACATTCACAAAAGTTAAATAGAAGCTTAAAAATTTCACGAAAAATTACGATGCTCCCGACATTTAATGAGCTAGCCGCACCTCGTTTGCATTTTATTACACGGTACAGATTTCTCGACCAGCATCACCAAGGATACGTTTCACAAGGCGGCGACTTTTGATTAAGATGTTACTCGAAAATTGGTCGCGTTCGTTCGTGGAACAGCAATCACAGCGCGGCAAGGTAAGTGGGATAACTGGTTCTGTCACTTTGTTAAGCGAACATCGTTCTGAGCAGCGATGGGACCAAGTGTATCGCGAGCGAGTTCGAATCTGTTTGTAAAATTTCAAACACCTCACGAGTACTTCGAAGAAAAAATAGTGTGAAGAATACTAAAAAGTACTTGAGTCTACTTGAAAATCTTAAAAATCCTTAAAAAAGTAGACTCTAAGTAGAATCTTAAAAAATTAAACTCAAACCTAGAAAAAATAAGCTCGAACGTTTTATAAGTGCCTGAAGAAATTTAAATAATATTTTCAAACATAATCGAACCTTTTCAGTACTTTTATCAATGATTAAAACTACAATAGACTTTTGTTTGCTATGTTAAATTCGAACAGAACAGCAGTATATGATCTTTCAGAATTAGAATATTTCTTTAATTAGATTCAATTTTTTCAAACGTTAAAATAGTTATACAAAAATTCTTTAATCTTCTTTAATCTTTTTATACACTTCGCAAAGTATATAAAATAAAATACCGCCAATTCTGAGCAATATTCGAATTGCATATTATTAGTAATAACATTGCATAATATTAACCCTTTCTCTACCAGAGCCTCAGGAGACAAATCACCACCACAGCTCAGACGTTTTATTATTTAAATATCATATCAATTGTCATTAATTTTTGTGGGGTGTATTTATAACGTTATAACTAAGTGAAACTAGCAATTTTACACACCGATCCACATAAGTGACACTGGGCTATAGATAGATAAGAAAATCGGATCGTCACATATATGTGACGCTGGTAGCGAAAGGGTTAAATTGCATAATATTAGTAATATTAGATTCGCGAGTAAGTTTGTGTAAAACTTGAATCCATCGCTAGCCTCGATCATGTTATTCCAAGAAGACCGGTTACACCACTCCTCGATATCTTTATTCACACGATAATATCGTTGTTTTTGCGATCACGGGGCTAATCTCAATACCTGATTGCGAGAAGAACGTTGTTCCAATGCAACAGCGACACTGAATTGATTCATAGAAGCTCATTTATGTGTGCGTAGCAGAGATAAACATCAGGTGTGAGATATGCATAACCATTAACCCTTCTATTCTGTTAATAAAAGCCGATACAGGTTGTACATACATTTCTGATAAATTTGATTATTCATATCTGGTAAATTTAGCGAAATAGTTAACGTCTGATTTATTCCTAAATTCTAGAAAGCAGTTTTTAATATTTTAACTGAACACATGTCGATTAACCCTTCACCTACCAAATTGAGATCTTCAGAAAGTTCGATACATTTTTTTGCTTAGTTTATGAAGAAATCACAAAATAAAACAATAAAAAAAATTCCATTTATGAGAGAAAATGACCATGATATGGCAGATGCAACAAATTATATAATTAAAGAGTTGCTTTATATTTTTGAATTAAATTAATTCATCATAAGAAGTAACTAGATCAGTACACATTTAGTTATACAGTAACTAAAATCATGTACACTCTTCAAATTTTCTAACGTTTCATAAGTGCCTGTAGAAATTTGAACAATATTTTCAAACATAATCGAATCTTCTCAGCACTGCGATCAATAATTAACTCTTTGCACTCGAGAGGTGACTGTTAATCACCAAATGATAGTTTCTCAAATTTTCAGACTTTAGTTAGTTTGTTTATTAGTCAAACTCAGAGGTTAAATAGACATATATCTGTAAATTTTAGTTTATCACTTAACTAAACTAAATTGCGTTTAATATAGGCGAATCTTAGTAAATATTTTAAATTTGAAAGTTACTACTGAAGTTACTAGATAAAACAAGGAGAGTGAAGTTGAAGGAAGGGAAATAAAAACAAAAGAACTGTGCGGTCATTCCGTGGATATTTCGGCACTGGGCATAATATTAAATAGAGAGTGCCTTATTATTTAAAATCCAACAATTATCATAAGACTAACAGTCACTTTTCGAGTGCAAAGGTTTAAAATTACGATAGTCTTTCGTTTGCTGTGTTAAACTCGAGCTAAACAGCATGGCAACCGTTGCATCCTAACGCGTTGACCTCTCAAAAATTACCATTCATTCTGATCCACTCTGATAATGTCAGCTTCCATCATTTTTCCGTAACTGATCAATCCGTCCGAGAGAGGCTCCATTCTCGAAAAGTGCAGCTAGATACGTATACATCCAGCCTAACAGAGCGTCCTCTTTTTGCGAGGCCGTGTACGTGCCGCGTATCTTTCTTCATTCTTGTCCAGGCTATCCATTCGGGATCGTTTTCCAGCTGATAAATAAACCAGCCGGCTAGATCATCCATCCTGGTTAGCATTCGACGTGCCTCCCCATTGGTAGCTGCATTATAAAGGGTCGCAGTCACGGCAGCCGCTGCCGGTTAGCCGATTTTCTCCTCGTGCATTATCGAGGACCATCAATCGGTGTTGTTAGGTCGACCCAGTAATGCGGAAACGGAGAAAGAGGTTCCCCATTGGCAAATACACTTGCTTAACACTTTACCGACTGGAAGCCAATTAATCGGCATTTTATATACTTCAGTTGGTAAGTTTTGTTATGTTTCCTTACACGAAGGTGACTGTTTTGAACAAAATTGTATACCCGTATTGTACAGAGATATTAAACTATTATTTAGTTTTATACTATTATTAAACTATTATTTATTTATTAATTACTCGAAGAAAATCATTATGTTTGATTCATTAATAATGCATCCCTTGAAAAGTGAGCCGGTGGGGAATATGTTGACCCACGAGCGGTCGTTAAAGTGTTAAATTAACCCTTTGCATCCGAGAGGTGACCGTTAGTCGTTTAATGATACTAACTTCAAAAATTTTCAAACTCGAAATATTTACTATGATTCACGTATATTAAAGTTCATTTAGTTTAGTTAAGTCGTATGTTAAAATTTACAATATATGACTATTTAACGTCCGTGTCTGAAATAAAGTCTGAAAATTTGTGAAACTATCATATGCTAGGATTACGATGTCCCATGAGAGGGAACAGCCGAGCGCAAAGGGTTAGAGTATGCTAACTGGCATTTTTGGAAATATTTGAAGTTCCACATGTATTTTCCCTTTTAAGTAAAGTTACAAAGTTGCGACCTCTTTGTAGACCAATAGAAACAGTATAATTCATTGTGTCGGGTGTCGGGTCAACAGTGACCCAGGGTTAATTATTCAGTGGAAGCGCGCGGTTCTTCGAAGCATCTGGCAGTTTTCAGGCAGCTTTCAAACCGATTCCCGGTTTCACGTCGACGAACGACGACCAATCACGACGCTCGTGCATTGTTCGAACGACGGACGCGAAAATAAAGGCTGCAACTTAGGAGTCAACGATTCCAGGCGGAGGACAGGGGGCGGGGGAGCAGCAAAGAGCTGTCATTTAACAACGACGATGCCCGCCTCCTTGGCTTCGATGTCGCGGGATCGATTGCTAAAGAAACGGACACCGATGCTTTGGTTATGGTTACACGATGGAACGAGCATTTCAAATTCATGGCTCTTCGCTGGTAGCCTCTCTGTTATCTACAGTAGCAGACAAAAATTTAAGACCCAAGAATTGGGGAAAAACGAATGAAACCCAGGGTAGGTCTCGATAAATGCGAATAGTTATATATAGTATTGTCACGTTAAGTTAAATTTTTGGAAAATCACATTAAACTCTGGACAAGTTTAAATTTTGGGGCAAATAAAGTTAATCTTTAGTCGAATGGAATTAAATTCTCAGGTAGCAATAAATTTTATTTATATTAATATCGCGTTTCTACATAGGCAAACAGATATTCTGGATAAATTATGGTATGAATAAGCCCATTTTAATGTGGCATTAACTTCGAAGCGAATCAGCCGAAAAATTTATCTAAATTGTTAACAGAAACAGATGAGCAATTGTGTTTCTTACACTCCAATGTAAAATGAAATAATATTCACATTCTCTATCATAAGATATTTAATTTTCTTGAATTTACTATTTCATTACGATGTAAAACACAATGAACTGTACGAATTCGAAAATTTTTGCGGAAATTTTAGTTGAAAAATTAATAAGATACGTCACGTTCATTGTCCTTAATAAGTTCCTAACTGTACGATACTGTTATTGGATTCCAACCATGAAAAATCACCTTTATAAAATTCGAATATTACAGTTCTTCAGAATTCTGACCCGACCCTATCCGACCCAACATTTCGGGTATCCGCATATCCCTAGTTAACACTATTCCTACCACAACCGGTCAAATGACCGTCTTTAAAATTTGGATTACAATTTCATAGATGCATCGTAATTGAATTGCCTTTAAACTTTTTCTCAAACATACGTATAACACATTTTTCAATATTCACTTCTTTTTTCATTGTTTATTTTTTGAGAAAAATTTGTAATGTGTCTTACGTGGGGATGTTGCGGTAGGAATAGTGTTAATCGCATAGAAACGATCCAGATCGCAAGAAACGATTTTTTTCTCAATATACGTATAATACATTTTTCAATATTCATTACTTTTTCCACTGCTTATGTTTCGAGAAAATTTTGTAGTCGGTCTTACGTGGGAATGTCGCGGTAGGAATAAGTATACGTGAAGTGTCGGTAGGAATAGTGTTAAAACGCATCGTCAGCGAGCGGGACGTCGCGCGAGGAAACGAAAATGGCGAAACAGAACGGAAGACGGGAGGGCCGGCAATTTGGTCGTGCAGGAACGCAATTACGGATCGGTCGGCGAAATGTAGCGCAATCGCGACGCGTCGCGCCAATTTTCAGCGCGCGTCTCTTTTCGTCGGCCAGCAAACGACGGAGTTTGCCCTCGTCCAGTCGGCAGCGGCGGGAGGATTTAATTAAGGCGTTAATTGGAAAATGGCGAGGCTTAATCGCGGTCCCCTTCTTCGTCCCTGCAAAAAGCCGCGAGGATAACGACCGACTTTCCTCCCGCAGCTTCTAACCTCTGTCGTTTCCAACTTCCTTTCGTTCGCGCCGTCTCGCGACCTAGACCTTGACAATGTTTCCGGTGGAACTGCGAACAGTTGGATTTAAACCGACGTGAGAATGAATAAGGAATCAGAATGGTGTAATTTTGTGTTGCGTTTGGTGAACAACGAGGAAATAGAGAGGGGAGGATTAAAAATAACTGTTAAACAGAAGCTGTTGGTATGATTTGCTCATTATTCACAAATAACGGTTATTTAATAGATTATTAATAAAACCTTGCCATGATCTTCATCGAATTCAAAGAGTTTTACTCTGGATATCATTCATTATTGCGTCACTTCGAATAATAATCCGCACATCTACGGTTAATCGATCATTTACCCCTACTCTTCATTAAAAACGGTGACGGTACGAGTATAGTGGAGAGGTGAGGAAAGCTGCGAGGAAGTTTGTTTTATGAAAAATATTTGTTCCTACTAAAGAAGATTAACACTAGAACTACCAAAGCAGTCAAAATGATCAATTGGTGATTATTCATCGCAGCCTTATAAATTCACTGTGGTAAAGTTACAAAAATTTACTATGATTTTCTGCAGAAGGTATAAATAAAGATTTGTTTTCTGTGTTTTCAATATTTTTTCATGTAATTTTCAATTTGATCTGCTCCGTGCAAGTAAGTACACTGTAATCGTCGGTAGTTCTAGTGTTAAACACATTACGTTAGACAAAAGAAACCATAAAGATCATACGGGGTTCTATCATTTTGTCGCGTATTGTATCAGGAAAGTCGGCCATTTACAACAGCTTTCTTTTTGAACCTTTTTAAGCTGCAATAGTCCACATCTGACCCACCCAATAGGACAGATCTCCCACGACCTCACTCGATATTCACCCTACTACTCCATTATCACCCTTCGCGTGACCGGTTCTAACAGATTGCGTCGAGTCGCGTCGTCGTCTGGAACAAGATATCGTATTCCGCCTGTATGCTCGGTGATCATCGTCGCGACGCAGGGGATATTCTATTTTGGCGTGTGGAGGATCACCGGGGATGGTCCTTTCTTATCTCCGATTGATAGGGTTTCTCGCGTCGACAAAAACGCTCGCGCTCACCCCTACGGGGCGCGGATATCGCAGCACCCCGATAGCGTCGCGGGGTGATTGATATACGTGTGTTGAACACGTCGCATGATTGATGCCACCAAATCGACGTCAATACGCTGTCGAGTTATCTCTCTTTGGCATCGCGTGTCAAACGCTGATCTACTTAGCTCGCAACGGCTGCAGAATCGGAAGGACGCGTTTACTGGATGACTACGGCCCACAAGGCTGGTAATTGTGATGGAATGATTATCATAGAGTGTGGGATGTGAGAAAGAATGTTCGTATGGAAGAATAGTATTAATAATATTAATATTCAGATAATAATAGTATTAATAATATTAAGTCTAATAATAATAGTATTAATAATATTAAGTCTAATAATAATAGTATTAATAATATTAAGTCTAATAATAATAGTATTAATAATATTAAGTCTAATAATAATAGTATTAATAATATTAAGTCTAATAATAATAGTATTAATAATATTAAGTCTAAAAATAATAGTATTAATAATATCAAGTCTAATAATAATAGTATTAATAATATTAAGTCTAATAATAATAGTAATAAGATAAAATAGTATTAATAATATTTAGTCTAATAATAATAGTATTAATAATATCAAGTCTAATAATAATAGTATTAATAATATTAAGTCTAATAATAATAGTAATAAGATAAAATAGTATTAATAATATTTAGTCTAATAATAATAGTAATAAGATAATAGTATTAATAATATTAAGTCTAATAATAATAGTAATAAGATAAAATAGTATTAATAATATTAATATTAAGATAATAATAGTATTAATAATATTAATATTCAGATAATAATAGTATTAATAATATTAAGTCTAATAATATTAGTAATACTGTAGGAATGCGATCGAGTGGATGCGAATTTAGGAAAATGTGAAGAGTGCTTAAATTGAGCGATAGCCGTGTGAACGTAGAATGTTTGGACTAAAGTGATTTTAAGGCTCGAAAGATCTCGCAGCAAATAAATTAATTAATAAGAAATAGCACGATAAACAAAAGTCGTATTCTATGCTAATGAATAAATAGTGTTCTACCATAATGACGATTGAAATAAGTATATGAACAATATTTGCATATCATAAAACTATGCTTTACATTGTCCTGCCATCTTAAACTTTCATCCTTAACTATACGTATCTTTCGCTAAGAATTATACACACTTAAGTATTATAGGTTACAGTTACAACGATTAAAAACTGTGGTATTTTGTGTAAGCTATAGTAACTGAAGTAACCCTATTAAAAAGAAAAATTTGCGAATTGCTTGCGAATACAGGTGAAAAAAAAATTGCTTGAATCTGTCAAAGTGCAGAATGGCGAATTGTATAATGAATTTTAACTATAAAATTTTCAGTTAGTCTCTATAATAGCTGGTCGCGACAGCTTCACCTTTCTTAATTTATCTTAAAAATTGCTTGCACGAGGAGCGCGCGATTAAGACGCATCGTCGAGAAATCCCGAAAAATAAAAAACGAAAGGCTGTTCCCGATGCAACAACGTTGATGGAACGGCAACACGAGTTCATGCTTACGGAACTCACCCCAGGAACGCCAGCTGACTGCTGATACTACTACTACTCGCTGTTCATCTTTTTTTTCGCCAGAAATATTAGGTGCCGCGCGAAATATCGCGTGCAACCTTTGACGCTGACATCCAATTTCGTGTTAGCGATATACATACACCGGGGCTAAAGCGTAGGCCATCGGTGAAGGAAATTTGTTTGCAGGGAGATCGGAGGTGGTAGAGAGTTACTAAGTCACGGTTTCCCGTGTCTGCAAGTGGCGGATGGATAGAGTGCTGTTACACTACGTTGTAGAATAATTTAATAATTATTAACGGGTACAGTCTCTGTTATACTTTCGGTGACGTTGAAAATTATAATTCTGAGTGCTTAAATTCAACTTATCGTACTGATTTATTTTCAAGTAGTGTATACATACGAAACTTAAATAATTTCTAAATGATTTGTTGTTGGAAAGCAAGTTTCAAATGAAAGTTGTATAACATGTTAAAATGTTACAGTAACACATATCCATGCAACTTAAATTTGACACATTTTTCATCACAACAAATAAGTTAAAGTTACTTAATATTTACTTCCTCTCATTTTTTCCTCAATAAAGCGCTATCATTGATTCTATCTACTATTGTTAAATAGTTAGTCTTGAACTAGTGTTGTTCAAATTTTTCATCATACATTTATTCTTTTCTTATCACTCAATGTTTTCTGTTTTCTATTATTTACTATACATCTGCATACGCGAGTTTCTTATGTTTTACGCTTTGTAATAAAGTTTTATACAGTAAACCTAATTTTACAACAACTCTGTTCGCGAAATTTTACGGGTAGCTGTAGTCGTCGCTCGTAGCGAAAGGGTTAACACTTAGCTAACTCACTATTTCCTCGACAAAGCGTTGTCGTTGATTCTGTTATTGGTTAGTTTTGGACCACAGTTGAATTGATTAAAAATTGTACTCTGGAAGAGCAAAAAATGCATTTGACGAACCGTGAACAACATTAGTTCAAGACTAATAACGAAGGCAAATAGAATCAATCGCAGCGCTCTTGTTACAGAAAAAAATGGGGGATCTCCCCACTCGGTTGGCTAAGTGTTGAGATGATCGAATCGCAGAAATATAGGAGCAGAGAGCAGAGAAACAGTTTTATCAAGCACATCGGCCACGTCAGTAAGACAACAATAATTACCGCTGCTCGCTTTCCCATAAGCCAATCAATTCCGCCAATCAGCCGCCTAAACAACCGTTTGAAGAAGCGCGTTCAACTACAGTCCCCCGTCATCTTTCGAGCTCCTCCCCAGAACTCGACGGGGGTCGAGAGCCTCGTGCACGCGTCCTCGCACTTTAATTGCCAATTATAATCCTTATTAATTAGCAGAGCCTCGAAACGGTCGCCGTCGCCCTATTAACGAGGGCCCCGTGGTCCGATGCCCGGGGAACCGGCCATTTTGGCGGCCGGCTACGCAACGATTCGGGTTAGCCGACGGCTGGATTATCGCGAACGCGGCTATTTTCGCGATAAAACTCCTTTCCCTTGTAATTGCTTCCCTGTTCGCGGAACAGCTGCGTCTACGAAGCAACGGGAAGAAACACCCCTCGAAAACCTGCCCCCTCTTCTCGTGGCACACAAGTCTTCGTCGACGAACGCGTTTTTCAGTTTACTTTGAGACCCCTCGTCGAAACGCACTTCTCCAATTTTTTTTCAAATTCGGCCAATTAAAACTATCGTCGGCGACTCTTTGGATCGATGGTTAGGTTCTCGATTATCGTTAAGGGTTGTTTTTCGTTAGTGCTGCTGCTGCTTTTAAAGCAGTGCTGCTTTCAAAAATTTGTACACGAATTATGACGATAATTGGGGTATGGCAGAGTTCTGATTACTAACTCTACTGGTAACGTAAACTTTTTTCTCTTATACGAACTACCAAGACGAGGATATTATGTTTATTGGATCAAAATTTGTCACTTATTAGGACAATTTTGTTTTTAATGTATAATTGAAGATAAAGAATTAAAGTGTTTGATTTGAAAAGCAAGACACTTATTGTAAACAATTAATTTAAGAGGGGAAATTATTCTGAAGTCAATTTGAAGCATCCCTCAATTGGAAGTTGTATGTAAAAAGTTTTCCAAAAATTTCGTTTAAAACGTGATCAAGAGAAATACGTAGAGAATTTAACCCTTTGCGCTCGAGAGGTGACTGTTAATCACCAAATGATAGTTTCTCAAATTTTCAGACTCTAGTTAATTTGTTTATTACTTAAACTCAGAGGTTAAATAATGATACATGTAAATTTTAGTATATTACTCAACTAAACTAAATGAAATTTAATATAGGCGAATGTTAGTAAATATTCTGAATTTGAAAATTTTGGAAGTTACTATCATTATCATAAGATTAATAGTCACCTCTCGAGTGCAAAGGGTTAACCCATTAGTTAAATTAATCGTCTAATAATATTAACTTCACAAATCTTTAAGTGCAAAGTATTATTGAGTGCAAAGGGTTAATATATATTATTGTGAAATTCAATTGATTTTCAATAGTAACCACAGTAACTTTTAAATACAGTAATTATGTCTAAAACGAATGAATTACAATAATTTATTAAAAACGATACTGCTTAAGTGTAAGACAATGGTTAGAAAATTTTCGACAGAAATCTACGCCTTCTCTCTCTGATATGCTCGCAAATAGCGCAATTCAGTAGTCCCTTTCCATCGATTTACCTTCAATAAAGGGTAATGTTCATCGAAATCGGCCAACGACTGGATTATCAAAGGGGAAGGAAAAAGCGGAAGACAAAACGTTCGCCTCTCTTTCCACTCGAATCTGTCCGCCGTCGAAGGTTTCAAGCGGCGATTTCAGACAAAAGGGGCAACGCGATCGCCGCTGTGGAAATGGTCCTTGGAGCGGGACCTTTCACGAATTTTTACGAGCGATTGATCGTTTTTATAATACGTAATCATATGGAACGCGAGGGTTTCCGGTCGCCGATGAAGCAGAACAGGGTTCGTTATCGATTCGTCTCGTCTGATGCACGCCAACACTTTGAACGTTGCTAAAAAGGGTTCGCATAAAATGGCGTGGAATTCTTCCGCGCGGAGATTCAAGGATTTTCTGCTCCAAATAGAGTTGGCAGCCGAGCAATCTCATTTTTTTGCGACACGATGTTCAGCTTAAGAGTCAAGAAAGCACGTTCAAATAAATTCGATAAGGAATATGCTTGAATTCAAATGTCTTGGAAAGCTTGTCACGTTTACTTTGAATACGGAAAAAATTAGGTGAAGAGATATTTTATGGGACCATTAACTGAAAATTCATAAGCTTTATTGTCTATTACATAGAATAAGTATACTAAGATATTTTTTTTTACATGTAATTACCAGACAAATACTTTTTGCAATTACTGTACATTGAAATTAAGTTTATTTTTATAAATATTGATTACATTAAAATCGAAGTTATAACATCTACAACTTACGAGAGAGATAAAAGTAATTTATTAGTCAACGGCTAAATTAAGTTCACCTTATCTTCACGTTATCATGGAAAACATGTTGGACAGTATTCAATGTTTCTCAAAGATACCATAATAAAGTTCTAGCCACCTATTAAAACCAGTTAATCCCCCTTTTACGACAGCTCCATAGCAATTCCAACGGGAACTCTTCCATTCACTGTCAGTGTGTTTCGCGAAAACCCATCTTCGTTATCGATGCATAAATTTAAAAAATTCACAACTGCACGTTCCAATCCTTTCGATCCTTCACGGTGCCCCAATTTGCATACACTTTCACGGGTAACACACACCGTTGTAGCAACAACGAGGGTTTTCCTCTCGAACGGGTAATAAAATACCGTTCGAAGGAGAGAGCTTTCGTTCGCCACAGGAAACCAGCCCTCTGCACCGGCATTATTCCCTGTCGGAAATCCCGGCTTCGCCGCGGCGGTAAATTATTTAAACTCGTCGAGGAAGGACGTTAAGTCTGCGCACGGTGCTTCCCTCTTTTTCTTCATCTTTTTGTTTACGCGTCCCAGTTCCCGTGAACGACGAAAGGCGTCAAACGAAACCAAAGAAGCTTTCCCGCACCGTTGAATATATATATTCGACGCTTAATAATCTAGGCGAACGAGCGTCCTCCTTTGCGAAAACGCGACGTAAAGCTGTGTTTCCGTGGGAAACGATGAAATTAACCCCGAACATCAAGATCAACGCGAGGAGGGAATCGCGTTCCGTATAATGAGATAATAAAATTAAAACGCGCGGGCTTTGAACGCCTTGATGAAAGAGTGAATGTTGTAAAGGCGTGATACCGTTGATACAACGTTTAGGCAACATGCGACAAAAAACGATTGTATTGAATCAACACTAGGCAACATGTAGCTATCGCTTTCAAAGACATGCACGTTACAGATGTTGCTTCAATGAGACCCTGGAGAAAACATGTTCATGGTATTGTGTGACACTAATATTGTGTCATGTTACAAGTCTCACAATGGAATCATGCATCAACACAATCAAATTAATTTTCAACACAAACGCGAGGAGGAAGCACATTTCGCATAAACAGATAATAAAATTGAAACGCGTACACTTTGAACGCCTTAGTGAACGAGTGAATGTTGTAAAGGCGTGATACCGATGATACAACGCTTAGGCAACATGCGATATGCGGCACTGATACATGCGACAAACAATAATTCCATTGAGTCAACACTAGGCGACATGTAGAATGAGGCAATGATGCATGTGACAAAGCACAATTTCAGTGAGGCAACATGTAGGTATTGCTCTCAAAGACATGCACGTTACAGATGTAGCTTAAATGAGACACTGGAGAAAACATGCTCGCGATATTGGGTGACAATTTTTCCATGCGACACCAACATTGTGCGATGCTACAAGTCTCACAATGGAATCATGCCTCAACATGGTAAAATTAACCCCGAACACCAAGATCAGTGTGAGGAGGAACCGCGTTTCATATAATCAGAAAATAAAATTGAAAGATGCGCGTTTTGAACGCCTAGGTAAACGAGTGAATGTTGTAAAGGCGTGATACCGCTGATACAACGCTTAGACAACATATTACATGCGTCAGTGATACATGCAACAAACAATAATTCTATTGAGTCAACACTAGGCGACATGTAGCATGAGACAATGATGCATGTGACAAAGCACAATTTCAGTGAGGCAACATGTAGGTATTGCTCTCAAAGACATGCACGTTACATATGTAGCTTAAATGAGACACTGGAAAAACATGCTCGCGATATTGGGTGACAATTTTTCCATGCGACACCAACATTGTGTCATGTTACAAGTCTCACAGTGGAATCATGCTTTAACGCGTGCGAGATTTAACTCGATAAACGTGTTGCCGCAAAACATCGGGGTTTTCAAAAGATCTGAAATTGAGCTTTGTGCGTCGGCGCGTGACGAATGGAAACACCGAAACTGGGAAAAACAACTCGTTCTTGCATTCTAACGAGATCTCTGGTCGCATTTTCATCGGTCGCTCGATTGTACGATTTCACTATGGACAACGGACAATTCGTTGGGGTTTTTTCGAATGACACGCGTACGATTGTTAAATTTATTCAAGTTATTGTAGAATATAACACTGATTAGAGTTATTACAAAATGATTGCACAAAAATAAATATTGTAATAGAGAAAAATTTGTTTCAGGTCAATACTGCAATGAAATTTCAGTTAACAAACAATTAATTTTTTAAATAGGCCAGCAGATTATAATTATTTCAACGCATCAACAAGAAATAGAATTGGTTCCTGCATAATTTCATCTACCACCATCACTGAATACAACAACTTCCTACACGATTACAAATTAATTCCCTCAGCGATCGAAAAGCCTGCGAGCTTCGTTATCTCGTATGCATTGAATAAAAACCTCAATGAATGAATAAAAACATCAGCAAACACAGATTACAGAATAGAAAAAAAAAAGAGTTCCAATTAGAACACCGTGTGTATAAAGATTAATGCGATCCAGCCGAATCACCTCTCAATACGTTTTCGAACGACGACAAATCTGCAGAATTTGTCGCGTGAAAACTGACTCGACCGAAATGTATAAAAAAAAAACACGCACACACGTACACAGAGAGAAAGATGAAAACGCCAGAACGGAGACAAAGGGGTAAAAAAAAAGCATCGAGGGAAAAACAAACGCAAATCCAGCGATTTGTAGCGCGGCCGTCCTGCGAAAGGGTACACGCTGATCCTACTAGCCGCTGGTGTTTATCGACACCCGACAGCAGCCGGGCAGGGCGTTGTATAAAATGGAACACTATCAATTCGGGTATCAAGCGGTACGATCGACGATGGCAGTGCAAATATTTAATTACACGGCGTGCGGAGCCGCATCATCGGCCGACGCCTCCGTCGGGCCCGCTGCAAATAACCGGCCATTCATCTCCTCGCGTTGCGTTGGCTCGCGCGTGTTCTCCAGCCTGGGTGCTTGCGGATAATCGCGTGTCGGATAAGCGAGTTTGCTCTCGTGCTTTCGCTCGACGCACCTTCCAGCCTTCGATCGTATGTATTAACCGTTTGCACTTGAAAGGCGACTCTTTGTTTTTAAAAATTTTTAAGTGTAAAACACTGAAATTAGAGAAATTAGAATTTACTTATTTTAAGATTCGTTTAATTCAGATATAGGCTACTGAAAGTTTTAAGCATTATTATTTGCTATTGAAATTAGAGAAATCAGAATTTACTTATTTTAACACTTGTTTAATTCAGATAAAGATTACAGAAACTTTTTAACACGATTATTTGCATTCGGAAATTTACAAAGTTGCTATCGTCCAATTATTAAAAGTCACTTCTCGAGTGCAAAGCACTGAAGTTAGAGAAATCCGAATTTACTTATCTTAATATTAGTTTAATTCAGATAATGATTACAGAAATTTTTTAACACGACTGTTTGCATTGGGAAACTTGCAAAATTGCTATCGTCTAATTATTAGAAATCACTCGAGTACAAAGCACTGAAGTTAGAGAAATCCGAATTTACTTATTTTAACACTTGTTTAATTCAGATAAAGATTGCTGAAATTTTTAAACACGACTGTTTGCATTGGGAAACTTGCAAAATTGTTATCGTCCAATTATTATCAGTTACTTCTCGAGCGCAAAACATTGAAATTAGAGAAATCCGAATTTACTTATCTTAATATTAGTTTAATTCAGATAAAGGCTGCTGAAAGTTTTGCACTTTTTGAGTGCTATGGGCGCATATATGCGTCTAACAGAAGTTGCTCTTTTGGACTATGGATGCATATGTGCGTTTGTCAATTTTTGTTTCCTTCACCTTATGACTTTTTCCGCAGTCTTCTATTTTTTATATAATTTTTCGTTTCCTCATTACAACCCCCGACTGAACTCTGCCGTATTTATTCTAATTTTCTTCGTTGCCAGCAGTCCCCTTCTACCACCCAAGGTGTCCAGAAGAGGCCTAACCCTTTCCAGTCCACTGATTTTATTAAACACAAAAACAAAACAACATACAATACCATGCTAAACACAAGATACGAAAAATGTAAAACCTTTAATTTAAGGTTGACATGAGTAAAGGTGTATTTAAGAAAAAAAAGAGTGTTTTGTAGTCAGATTCAAGTTAATTTTAAGAACGAAACAAGCAAATTTGAATAAATGAAAAACAAACATAATTATGGTGTTTTTTTTAAATTCACCGTTACAGTTTTAAAAACAAAATTACGAAAAAATTCGTCCCTTTTTCGATTACTCGATGGAAATAAATGCTCGGCTGAATCTTCATAATAGGCATAACGGAGGAAACATAACGCGGTATTGATTTTTAATTACGATACTCGTGTGCCGTCGATCATTCGTCGTTTCGATGCTTTTTCACGACCGTCAGGCTCTGCGCGCTCGAATTTGAATATTTATGACGACTCGACGAAAGCATCCCCGCTATAAATATAAATATTCATACCATTGAAGAAACGCAACCAGTGTGTGTTTCGTGCTATTGTCGCGCAGCTTTTGTAGGAGGCATTGTTGAAATTTTTGTTTGCGTGACCTAAAACTTCGGACGAAATAAAAAATAGTACCGAAAAACATTGCCACTCTAAATACGTCGGATGAGGTATATCCCTGAGTTTGCTCGGATCATTCTTTTTTATCTTGTCATATATATAGATACAGTTCAGATGTTTTATCTTATGTGTACATATACACTTGTCAGACAATTTATCTGATTTAATGGCAAAGTTTTCCAATCACCGAATGATCGACGCTATCAGAATCATCAGCAATCGCGTCTGCTTCCTTTTCAAGTCGTTTAACAGAACTTTTCGCTTCGAAAATAACAGTTTTGAAAGCAGTATAAAAAAACATGGAGTATCGTGTCGATCGTTTCATTCGACAGAATCAATAACACTGGAAAAGGCCCTCAAAAAGTTTTGTTCAATTGGTCTTTTCCGATTTGTCAGCTCGCAATCACGCGTGGTCGATCGACAGAACATATCATTTAGTTATTTTACTAAAAGTGGCTTTGTTTCCTGGTTTTCTTCTATGATTTTGTAACTAAATTTTAATTTAGATTGAATTTCAAATCAATGGTGAATTCCTGAGCGTTTTCAACTTAGTTACACATTAAACCTCCATTGCCAATTACAACGTGCAGCATACTTTGTGCACATTAACACTTTGAATAGAGGAATCAGGTTCCAATTAAATTTACTCTCAGCATACACGTACAGAAACGGACAAAAGTTTAAGACCAAAGAGTCGACGAAAGTGAATGAATTAATTAGTAATAAATAATACGATAAATGAAATTCGTGTTTTATGCTAATCAATAAATACTGTTCTACCGTGATAACAGTAAAAATGAAAATATATGTTGCATAGAGATGATAAAATAGGGATTTAATACAGATCAAATTCTAGTTAAATTTACTCTTAATATACACGTACTGTAGCGAATAAAAGTTTGAGACCAAAGTGTCAACGAAAGTGAATGAATTAATTAGTAAGAAATAATACGATAAATGAAATTCGTGTTTTATGCTAATCAGTAAATAGTGTTCTACCATGATTACAGTAAAAATGAATATGTTGCAGGGAAATGATAAAAATAGGGATTTAATACAGATCAGATTCCAATTAAATTTACTCTCAGCATACACGTACAGAAACGGACAAAAGTTTAAGACCAAAGAGTCGACGAAAGTGAATGAATTAATTAGTAATAAATAATACGATAAATGAAATTCGTGTTTTATGCTAATCAATAAATACTGTTCTACCGTGATAACAGTAAAAATGAAAATATATGTTGCATAGAGATGATAAAAATAGAAATTTGATGAAATCCCTGAGGTATATGATCAATTCACGGAAGATTTTCAAATAACAACTCTGTGGGGTGATTTCCCTGAAGAAAGCAAGTGATTTGATACTCTAACCCGAAGCTATTTCTTTTGTTAATTAGTTTCGAATAAATAATTTGTGTTTCAATGGAATTGAAACCATTTAATAATGCATGGTGTACTAAATAAATATTTTCAATATCTAAACAATATTATTTCATCTTTTCACTAAAACAGTTAAGGGATTTGATGAAATTGCTTACTTTCTTCAGGGAATTCACCCTTTATGATATATAATAAACGGGAATTTTCCGTTTATTAATCATACACCTTAGAGATTTCATCAAATCCCTATTTCCATAATTCCCCTGCGACACATAGACATCATTTGAAAACCACAACAGACTATATTTTACATTATCCTCTCGTCTTAAACTTCTACCCCCTAAAACTGTACATGTTTCCCGTTACAAAAATCAGATTTCATTATTTTCATTCGATGCATCACAATTATGACGCATAAACAATTAACACAATCATCACCGTTTACAATATTTCGATGCTTTGCGTTTCACGCGATATTAAATCGATGAGATTGCCAAATTAATAAACGGTTAACAAAGCCGAAAATTCGAGCCGACCAAGTCCAGATTCTGTGACAACCCCGTGCGTAGCTGGAGTTGGTAGAACACACAACGCAACACGATAACATCTCGTTCTGCAGGAGGCGGGGGGGGGGGGGAGGGGGCAACATTTGCGCGAGATTATGACGAATTGTCGGAATTTCATCGTCGGCCCGCTCTGGCGAACGATAACTAATAGGTTGTTGGCTGGGCGGCCGAACGGAATTGAAATTAATGATTTAATAATGCCGGCCGATGTAATTATTTATATGAATGCACTTTGATGGAGTGCTTGTCAGCCGGGGCTGAATAATTCGCGATTGAAATGTGGTCGGGCCGCACGGTCGCATAAATTGTCGCGGAATCAACAATATATTCATCGAACCCGCCTGTGCCGCCTGTTCTGTTTGCGCACAAACGTCAATATGTGCTTCTCGCTACTGAGAACCCTGTGTATACGTACAGTAGCGGGCAAAAGTTTAAGGCCAAAGGGTCGAAGAAAACAAATTAATTAATTATTAAGAAATAGCAAGATAAATAAAAATCGTATTCTATGCTAATCGATAAATAGTGTTCTATGAGTAAATACGTGAGAATAATAAATATCATTTATTTATGCAATAACTATTAACATTAAAAACAGGATGGAATATAATATAGAAATATTAAACATACTGCATTTCTATGACATACACTCTCTCTTTCTCTCACTCACTTTTTTTCTCTGTTTTATAGACACACACACACACACTCTCTCTCTCTCGCACACACACACACTTACTCACTTACTCACTCACTCACTCACTTACTTTCTCTCACTTTCTGTCTCTCACTCTCTCACACACTTTTTTTCTCTGTTTTATAGACATACACACACTCGCTCTCTCTCTCTCACTTACTCACTTACTCACTCACTCACTTTCTCTCACTTTCTGTCTCTTACTCTCTCACACACTTTCTTTCTCTCTCTTATACACACACACACACGATCTCTCTCTCTCTCTCTCTCTCTCTCTCTCTCTCTCTCTATCTCAATATCGATATTACTCGTTACTGTGATTGATGTTACCACACACTGACTGTCTTTTTCATCGCTGCTCTATCAATACCATGTGTATACAAATCACATAGATCATACTTCTCTACACTCATTCCACAACACAAACCTTAATGTTTACTCATAGTTTATCATTAATAAACATTCTTTCTCGTACCCCATACTCTATGATAACCATACCACCACATATTCTACCATAATGACAATAAAAATGAAAAAATAAACAATATTTACGAACAATAAAATTATGTTTTGCATTGTCCTGTCTCAAACTTTTGTCTGCTACTGTATGTACATATAAAGGATTCGACTAAACGAGGCAGGAAAGGAACAACGAAAAGAAGAAAAAACGGGTTCACGGGATTGATGAAACAAGCTACAAACGAGGGCACGCCGAAGATCGGTATAAAGTTTTATTTTGCTATATAAACTGGTAAAATGAAAACTCCTCTCCACCCTCCCACAATGCTTTGTATCTGCACACTCAACTACTTGTTCAACCTTATCGCGAAAAATTTGCGCTCGTTTCCTTTTCGTCTCCGATAATAAGGTTTCGTTTTTCGGGACTCATTATATCGCTATTCGCCCTAATGGATGGCAGAAAGATTTAACAGTGATAGCCCATTGAGAATTTCGGTGATGGATGGAAGCGTGTGATACGGTAGTGAGATCAGTTACGGATTGTCGACTTGTTTGGAAAGCTAGGGAATTGTCCGCGACCCCCAAGCCGATCTGCGTTAACCCAATGATTTTTATTAAAATTGAAAATATTTGTTCTCCAAAATAAAAGTTGATAAATTAAAGTTTGGCTACATTCTAGGGAGTTGGAAATAAAATACGTCCTAATGAATAAACAAAAATCAATCTCCTTAAAGAAATATTTATGTAAGATCGAACTATGCGCTGAAGAAGTTCTAGGAACAGGTTTGTTTTACGCTTACCACGCTGTGAATAAGAATTAGAGAACCCTAACGAACTGTGTTCTTTAGCCTTTTCTATTCATTTGAGTCTTGCCTCTCTTTGTGTAGAGATCGGGTTCAAAAAGGAAGTACCTTCCTTTAGAAATAAAATTGAGCAAATTCTTAAATAGAAAAGTTATCTTTATTTCTTCCTTTTTAACCCATAATCTCCAACCTAGGGTCTCCCAAATATTTTGAATTTAGAAGATTTCAAGGTGTCGTCACTTCATTGGCAAAAAAATTTGTTCTCCAAAATAAAAGTTGACAAATTAAAGTTTGACCACATTCTAGGGAATTGGAAATAAAATATGTCTTAACGAATAAACAAAAATCAATCTCATCGAGGAAATATTTATGTAAGATTGAGCTATGCGCTAAAGAGGTTCTTTATTAATTCGAGTCTTGCCTCTCTTTGTGTAGAGATCGGGTTCAAAAAGGATATACCTTCCTTTAGAAATAAAGTTGAGCAAGTTCTTAAATAGAAAAGTTATCTTTCCATCCAGGATAGGTAGTTTTTTGAAAAGCTTCCTCCCCCCACCTCATGCAATCATAGATGCTAATCTCATCACTTTCTTAGGTAACATCATTTACCTCTTTCAACCGATAAGTCTGGACCACAAACAAGAGCGGTGCCACAAATCACCAATTCATCATCATCAAAAAAAAAAAAGAAAATAGATTATCTTTATTTCTTCCTGTTTAATCCATAATCTCCATTGTTATTATTATTATTATTATTACTATTACGGTACAGCAACGCGCTTGACGAAGAATGTTAAACTATTAGAGCTAAGTACCGTTTGCTGCATCGTTCCGCTGCACACCTTTGTTCGCTTAATTAACAGTGTTGCGGCCAATAAATTCGTGCAGTGCCGAGAACGATCGCTCTCGGTTGACCGATCTTGCCATAAAATCGTCGTCGAATTTGCAAGCAGTCAGCGCATCGTTGCGAACGGGGGTGGACAGGTTCGCGTTAATTAATGAAATTAATGACCGTAACGTTGCCGGCGCGTATGCACGGCGGACGTGGACTAATCTACCACTCGGTCTACGGGTCCGTTGATCTAGTGCGAGAGAAACCTAAGGCATATCTGTAAGACGGACAATGAATAGACGCAGTCTCGATTCGCTAGTTCGAGAGAGTGTTAGGTAACTGAGCAGAGTCGAAGCGGATTCGATCACGTTAACGCTAGAACTACTAAATCGGTCAAAATTTATCGAACCCTTTGCACACGAAAGGTGATCGTCAGTCACCAAATGATAATTTCGCAAATTTTTGGAACTCAAAGGGTTAAACGGTTGTATAAGCAAATTTTAGTATATTGCTTGACTAAACCAAATAAAATTCAGCATGAGTGAATCTTATTAAATATTTTACACTTGAAAATCGGGTGAACGTGACCGAATGCATCGAGTGAGAAGTGTTTAGAATTAGAAAGAAAAGAGATATTGAAGTATTTTGAACAATATATGACGGAGAAAATGCAAGCATGTAGAAAAAGGAGTGTGATCGTGAAAGAAGTAAGAAAGTAAAATCGTAGTTGTTAAGTTTAAAAGTTGTTTAAGTTGTTATTATTAAACTATTTTAAATATATTATTAGTATTCTAAGCCCTTCACTTTATTTTACTCACACCTGAGCTCTACCACCTCACTCTATTAAATAAAAATAGAATTTCCTATAATAATAATAATAATAACTATGGAAACAACAGGAAGTACAAATAATACCATTAATAATATCAGCAACAGGAATAACGCTAAAAAACTTCAAAAAACACACAACACGATTAGAAATAACCACAGATATCCATAGCGAAATACAAAAAACCAAGCTGGACTTAGCAAAGTCCCGTCCAGTGCTGAACCCCCCCCCCCCCATGAAAAAGGGAGAAAAAGAAATATAATAATAATCTTAACACTATTCCTACCGACACTTCACGTGTACCTATTACTACTGCGACATTCTCACGTGAGACAGACCACAAATTGTTCTCAGAAAGAAAACAATGAAAAAAGAAGTGAATATTGAAAAATGTATTACACGTGTATTCGAGAAAAAGTCTAAAGTTTAAAGGGGATTCAATTATGTTGTATATATGAAATTCTAATCACAATTTTAAAATCGGTCATTTGACCGGTCGTGGTAGGAATAGTGTTAACCTCTTACACTACTTTGACGAGTTTGACTCGTGATGAAAGTTTTGTGCCAAACATGAATATCACGAGTCTGACTCGTGATCCTAATCTCGAGACAGCTCAGGTCCATTCTCGGTTCTCTATATTAAAATTTATTTCTGATGTGTTTATTATTTCCTTTATTATTATATTTATATTTATATTTATATTATTATTATTATTATTATTATTATTATATGTAATAATTAAAGTATTTCTACAAATTTTTTATTCAAATTCATTTAAATTTTCAAAGATTTTCATCGTGTGAAGTAAATACGAGAGCGGGACTATGTAACTCAGTCGTAAGGTATTGTGTTTCAAATTGTACCACTCGAGCTCCTCCTGCAACCATTCCGACGGCCAAGTTTGGCACGGCTTTTTCAGAGATTCGCGGTAGTGTAAGGGGTTAAGAATCTTCCTTCTACATAACTTTCGAGTGTCTTGAATCAATTGTAGCATGCGAACCGATCGCAAAAAGAAGAATCGCTCGTCGATTTCTAAAGACGATGAAATCGCAGCCATGGTGTCGGGAGACTTTGCGAATCCACAGAAACATCCCGTGTCCCGGCACGAAATACTTGTTGACAACGGCGGAAGGCTGACCATCCGACCGACAGGACGGAGTCGGTAGTTCCGCAGTAACCTGGATTTGCGAAAAGATTGCACGGTCTAGCGACCCGGAAAGAACAAACGGTGTTCGGTGAACTGTGTTTCATCCACGAGTCCCACCCCATACATCCCCTTGCCACCCGCGCTGCTTTTGTTCCTCTCTTTTCCCATCGACTGCGTCTCACCCTCGAGACAAGCCTACAGCACCGTGCAAAAGTCTTAGGACAATTGCATTGCTGTTTCACTGCCAATTTTCACTTGGATCGCCTGTTACTCGTCGTTGTGTTAGGTTCACGAGGTTTCTTAAATTATTAAATAATATTCTGGATTGAAAAATTGAAATTAAAGAAACATTCTGAAACTAATCATATACGTATGTGCGAAATATCTATGGAATTATTTAGAACTGTTAGCAAAAAGGTGATTTTATAGTGTTTTCTAAAGGGTACTAGTGAGGAGAAATGAAAAGAAGGTTATAAGGGATATCAATTATTATAGATTAGTTTAGAATAATTAATTAATATGTGTTCACTTTTGATTTGTAAAAATCCCATTTTCAGATGTTAGAAATACAGTTGCAAGAGAATTGTACGAGATACAACCCCAAATATTGTTCGATGAATAATAATAAGTGAAGTACTTTAATTTGTTTGAAAAGGAAGTCGAATTAAAATATTCAAATCCTAGTTATCCAAGATATCCCAATTATTTTTCTTAGCTAGATCGATATAACAAGTTATTCAAGTTATCCAAGTCCTCATTCAGGAGTCTAAGGCTTAAAAACATTAAACTGATTAACATTAGTTTTACAGGACCAGTTAATTTGATGGGTTTCAAATTTCGTGAGCAAAATTTGCAAAAACAATGACTATCATTCCCAGCAATTTTTGCTAACTTTTACTAATGGAGTGATACAAATATACCAAAATCTATTTCTCTCTTAGTTCTGCAATTTCAAATTCTGTTTGAAATATACCTTACTCCTTAATATCTGCATATTGGAAATAGCTATACAAGAAGTGTCCGTAAATCTAGTGTTGATATTATTAATTACACATCATTGTAGCATTTAAAGCCTGACGCTTAAAGAATTATTATTTTGAAAGACTTTAATACTAAGTTCACGAGACCCGTCAATTTCACGGGTTTCGAACTTCATCAGCAAAATTTGCAAAAACAATTACTATTATTCCCAACAGTTCTTTCTAAGTTTTGTCGATAGAGCGATACAAATATACCCAAATTTATTTCTCCTAGGCTATACTAAATAGCTATACAAAATAGTATATATACTAAATAGTTTATATATTTAGTATATATACTAAATAGCTATACAAAAAGTGTCCGTAAATTTAGTGTTAAAATAGTATTAACTATAATTTTGTTAAATATAATATGAATAGTCTTCAAATCCGCCTCTAAAACAACGAAACATATTTTTAGTAGGTAATACAAAACTTTTGTACGTTACTGTACTTCTCGTCCTGGTTTCCTTCGCCCGACCCTCCTTTCCTATTCCTTTCGCAGCTCTGATTTCTGCTTCCACCTTGCCGGATCCTGCCTTCTTCCTGAAAATTTTGCCACGAAACGATGCCTGCTGCCTCTTCGACCATACTTTGCACTGTACTTCAACCAGGACACCGTGTTCCAACGGCTCGAGAGGCAAACGCTCTAGAATCGTCGCGATAGCGTCGGCACAATTATCACTGTTCACCTCGACGTCCCGACGAATACGCGCTAATGACGCAATGATGATGCAAATCTCGGGAGATACACAGTTGGAAGCCATTGGAATCGGGTTCGTTAACGCGTCGATGCCTCGTGTTCGCGATAATGCGCTTTGATAATAGCTCGCCGGAAGTTACACCGTTAAAGACGCTTATGTCGCGATTGGTTGAGTACTGTACACGTACAATTCTCAAATACTCTTTCATCTACACACGTTTCAAAGATATATCTCTGCCCTGTTAATACTAGAATTACTAACAATTATAGTCTACTTATTTGCATGAAAGAGATCAAATTGAAAATTACATGAAAATATATCGAATACATAGAAAACAAATCTTTATTTATACTTTTTGTAGAAAATCATAGTAATTTTTGGAAGCTTTTTCATTGTGATAATTTTTACCTAAATTAAAAAACTTGTGGATTTATTTTTAATTTTTGGAATAATCATCAATTAGTCATTTTGATTGCTCTGGTAGTTCTGGTGTTAAGCTCGTTTCTCGATTCATTTCGTTGAGACCCTTAGTTTACAATTTTGCCGCTATTCTAAGTCTTAATACCTACATACTGAACAATATATAGTATCAACTACAAGTAGATATCTCATGAATAGTAATGTTTTTTCAATCTTTCTGTAAACATCATCGTATAACACTAACTTTCCCTTAATAAGTAAAGTCAAATTTAACTTGCACTTTTTCTGCTGAGATATAATTCGCTACGGCAGTCACTGAACGGAAACTCGCGTAAAAAATATGCTCAATGCGCGTTACACAGTACTAACTGTGTTTAATAAAACAATCGTTCCTCCAATATAACAAGTATATTTAAATTTTTAACATAAAAAGACTTACAAAATTATTAAAATACAAACTGATCAAAACATAAAATACATTTTGATGCTGCAAATATGTGACGCGTGGATGACTCGAAGCGAAAGGGTTAAATTTCGAAAGTTTCAACGAATGCTCCAACAGTCTTCACGATAAATCGAAAAATCGTCAAGAAGATCGAATTCTAGTCCACGGTACAGCTCAAACCCGAAACCATATCAAAATTCACGAGGCTCTGCGGCATCACACACACGCACAGGATCGCGTTGTTTCAAAACCCAGAAACGGAAACCCTCGTGCAGCAGTAGTATTATCGTTCACGCTTTCTCTGCATCGACGATGCACAATGGCCAGGGAAACGCAGAGAGGAAAGGATCCACGTCGTATCCCCGATAATCGTGGCGGAGCGAACGAACATTCCCGGAGGAGTCCTTCGTCAGGACTTTCCCTCTTTCGCGGTGAACCAAAGGAGGAGCTGTTTCCAGGATCGCGTTTCCAGGAGGGTCGGTTTCGAAGCAGGCTAAGCGCAATCGATCGCCGTGAGAATCCGCGTCCTGTTGACCTGGACGAGTCCAAAGGAGGCGAGAGAAATGTCTGGGGAGCCGGTTGCGCTCGTGTCGTTGCGCTCGTATCGTTCCGCTCTTGGAAGAAGTTAAAAGCTATCCCGGAACCGGATATGGCCACCGATAAAGCCGCGATTACCCCGGTTACCGAGGAGTTTCGACGACGTTAAATGGAACTGGGTTCGTCGCGAGCCGCGAGTCGAATCGAATTGCAGGTGAAACAGGACACCACGTTCAGGCGACTTCGAACGATCGCTATTGAACGATCAGAGAATCAAGGTTTAGGATTTAGATGTAGTATGGTGATGGTAGGAGTTGTGGAAATAAATGGTTCTATGGTTTTAACTATGAAATAAGCTATAGTTAGTACTAATTTAACAGTAATATGGAAGAAAAACAATCCACCATTTGGATTGGCTAGACTGGGAATCGAACCCAGGATCTTTTGCTTACCAGACGACTGCTTTAATCACTTAGCTATCTAGACACGACCGGCAACTCCATTTTTCCTAGGCTATTTAATGAACCCATACACAAATTTATATCTAATGCTAGCTTTTACATTAGTGTAATCTCAAAATGTTTAAAAACATTTAACAAATATAACTAAAACTAAAATAACTAAAAATAATTAAACCCAAAACCTGAATTTTTCTGAGTGGAGAAACATAATCGACACTACTTAATATTGCAATTCTCCTTCTTTAAATTCTTTTAATTAGCCAATACTAAAATTTGCATCACATCACCGCTCATTACTACGTTCTTCTAATTATCCTTGCTCGTCACCTCATTTCCTTACTGAATCGCGAAAACATAAGCTGGGTTAACTGGAACTGCTTGATTTACCGCTAGAAATGAAGTACGAGACATAATCAGCATCAACGTGCACGGACGCGTGCAAATACCTTCTGTAAATAATGTTTAACTCGTCAGCCGTCCGATCAGCCGGTGATTACATTTTCTTTACTCCTCTCATCTCGTTTCTCAACGGCTTCGCGTACTCGCCTAATCAATCCCCCCGGCTAACCTATAATTCACACGGTAATTCGTAACAATCCTCGAAACGTTTTACGAGCCCAGAAATAGCCTGGCTTTCGTCGGTCGAGCAGCAAAAAAGAAAAAGAAAAGAAAAAGAAAGAAAAAGGGTGGAAAAGAGAGAAGAAAAAGAACTCTCGTGCCTCCGCATATTTGCAAGGTACGCAATCGAAGTGGAGCACGTCACGCGAGCTCGCCGCTTCCGGTCGATGCTATCGAGAGAAGTGTTACAGCGTCGGGACGCGAGTGATTTCCTTATCCAATCTTGTTGCTTAACGAACAGTACGCAAGGGTATGGTATTAAAAAGAGAAACGAAGAAAAAAAGAAACATGCGCGCACAGCGGTTGGGAACCGTGTTCTGAAAAATCTTGCTGTGAAACGAATTAATTGCAGGAAAAAACCGTTTCATTTCCTACGGTCGTTGTCTACGAACCGGGATGGCTTAATCGGTAAGTTCTTCGAACGAGTTTGCACGTTTCGACGTAACGCTTAACTTCTTTCAACGGTGTTCATGCTTGTTGCAAGCTTTTCTTGCACTCGTTGTTGCCCGTAATCACGCCACAGCGAAATAACAGGCTTTTTCTCTCGCTAGTTCGCACGTTATTATGTGATGTTTCTTTTTTCTATTTTTTTTTTTCTTTTTTTGTGGAACGGAGAAACGCGTGAAAACTATTTAACGTGATAACTAAAGTCTAAGATAGTTTCTTGATACTTGACACAGGAAATTGTTTGAGTATGTAGATAATTAATGGGATGGTTCAGAAGCAATATGGCTGTTTCTCTTTTCTAAACTGAATAAGTTGAGATTGGGGTAAGAAAATATGTAGGTTCAAAAAGAAACTTTCAATTTCCAAGCATGAACTATATTTTACTGACAAGGTATTTAAATCATCATATAAGACCAAAGCGAGAAATTTTCCTGGACAATTCTTCACGCAATTTATCCATTTCCTGTATTTCTTGGATATCCCTTAATTTCTTTGACTCTTTCATCTTAAACTTTTGCCCGCTACTACATACCATTATGAAAATGGCTAAAATAAAAGTTATTTTATCGATCTAATCACACAGAAACGATCCAGGTCGCAAGAAACGGAAATCTAAATTTTAGAAGAAATTTATGAACTGGATCACTTTCAATTCATATGTATAACCACAAAGCGAACAAAATCTTCGTGTACCGAGGGTAATAATAAATAAAGAATAATTAAATGGTAAATGATAATTACCGTGCAGTGATTAAACTATTTCCCTCTCGGTTCTGCAATCTCAAATTCTGTTCGATGTGTATCTTATCCCTTAGTACACATATATTGCAAATAGATATACAAGAAAATGTCCGTAAATCTAGCGTTAAATAAATAAAGCTCGGGTACACAACCTATAAAAGCGATCCATCTCAAAACTAAGAAATTTATGAATTTGATCACTTTCAATTCATATGTATAATCATAAAACGAACAGAATCTTCATGTACCGGGGGTAATAATAAATAAAAAATAATTAAGTGGTAAATGATAATTACCGTGAGGTGATTAAACTATTTCCCTCTCGGTTCTGCAATCTCAAATTCTGTTCGATGAGTATCTTATCCCTTAGTACATATATATTGCAAATAGATATACAAGAAAATGTCCGTAAATCTGGCGTTAAATAAATAAAGCTCGGATACACAACCTATAAAAGCGATCCACTTCGAAGCTCCTCCGGTGAAGCAACAACCATAACATCGCCAGCCGTTTAACGCGGTCGGAGGGAAACAGAGACGGGGGGTAAAAAAGGAGAAAAAATTGACCGAGGCAGAGGATACGAGCGAGCGAGTAAAAATCTCGCAGGAAATAAAAAGCGGCCCGTGGAAAGCGTGTATCAGCCGTGCACGAAGTTTCCCGGCAAACAGAAGAGGGCCAATGGCGCGGAAAAGGTAATGCAATCGAAACACGTTGGAAACACAGCGCAAACGAGAGACAGAAAGAGGGATAGGAACTGCGGATCGAATACAAAATCGGTATCCGCGCATACGTTACACGCACGAGCGGGTATATTTATCGCGCTGCCGATCGTATGCTAGGCCAAGCTTTTCGAGATTCCCGAAAATCCGACAGCATCTAGCCGCCGCACGCCTCCGGCAACGGCGGATCGTTCGAACGCCCCGGGCCAATCTCGATAAACGCTGTTCGAACGATTCTCGAACTATCGACACTGCCCACGGCCGATCCTCTTCGCTCTTACGCGGGGCAAAAAAGCTGTTCCTGGACAAACAGTCGAGTTTTGGCATGGCCTACTGTTCACGATGATATACGCAGCGGGCAGAGAACGGTGTGTTCGAGTTCGAGTTCGCGTTTACTCGCGAATCAGAACGCGGTGGATTAGAATTGACGTGATCGCGGTAAAAGCTGCGATAAGTATAGCAGAGGGCAGAATTTTGTAATTTTTGTTGATGAAGACAGAGTTCAGGGTTGAAGGGTTGTGAATTGTGGGAGACTTGAAGTTTGTTGTATTATAGGAATAAATATGGTTTGTAGATTCACATAATAAAGGGAAGGGTATTCCCTATACTGAACTGAACTTTTGTCGGTGAAGACAGAACGAGGGGTAGAAGGATTGTGAATTGTGGGAGGGTTGAAGTTTGTTGTATTATAGGAATAAATATGGTATGTGGATTTACTTAATAAACGGAAAGGTTTTCTATCATTTTTGTCGGTGAAGACTGAGTTGGGAGTAGAAGGATTGTGAATTGTGGGAGACTTGAAGTTTGTTGTATTATAGGAATAAATATGGTTTGTAGATTCACATAATAAAGGGAAGGGTATTCCCTATACTGAACTGAACTTTTGTCGGTGAAGACAGAATGAGGGGTAGAAGGGTTGTGAATTGTGGGAGGGTTGAAGTTTGTTGTATTATAGGAATAAATATGGTATGTGGATTTACTTAATAAACGGACAGGTTTTCTATCATTTTTGTCGGTGAAGACTGAGTTGGGAGTAGAAGGATTGTGAATTGTGGGAGACTTGAAGTTTGTTGTATTATAGGAATAAATATAGAATGTGGATTTATTTAATAAACGGAAAGGTATTCGCTATGCTGCAATTTTTGTCAGTGAAGACAAAGTAGGGAGTAGAAGGGTTGTGAACGATAAAAGGGTTTAAGTTTGTTGTGTTATAGGAATAAATATGGTATGTGGATTTACTTAAGAATACCTATTTATGTAATTCACATCCCTTTCGTTATTAAATTCCACAATTTTTCGAGATACAAAACTATTATTAGATGAAACACTGTTTCGATAATAAAACACATGGGTACAATATTCAGATAATGGATAATATCAATTTGTGATACACTAAAACCCTTCATCAATTCTTAACTGAAGAAATACACCATGCGTAAAATCTACTTTGCGCTAATGAACAGAAAAAAGTTATACAAACAACCCCAATAAAAATTTCTACAACCACCTTCTTAGACCCAAAATTTACTTCAATCATAAATCTCAATCACAGCTTAAAAAATAAAAGAACAGAAATACGACACATCTCTGAACAATCTAAACTTGAAATATCCTCCAAAGAAACGTATCCTACGCCGCGCGATAATCCTCCAGCGGAGATTTCCCAGTTCATCTTAATTTAGCTACTCGGTACAGTCGTCCGGCATTATTATTATCCAGCGAATTACGGGGCATTATTTTTGGACCCGCCAAGATTCTTCGGGAGAACTTTTCACGGTCCCCCTTTCACAGCGAGTGGACGTTTCCTGGCACCGCTCCAAAACGCTCGCCCGTTCTGAGATCCCTTCCTCCGTCGCAACCCTCCCCCTCTTAACCTACCTTTGACGCTCTCAACCGAACCGAGCCAGACTTCCTTCCCTCGAAAAAAGCCGGCCAAGACCCTGAGAGATTCGCCCCGGCCATGCAGTTCGTCTTTTGAAAAGTTGCGAAGAAAAATTCCGCCGTGAGCGATGCATCGCTCGGACGAAAGCGAGTAAATAGAGTGAAGGAGGAACGGCTTGGGAGGGATGGAGGGGGAAAAAAGAAGAGCTCGCCGCTCGATTCAGCGGCGCACACGCTGCACGGTTCCACTCTAATCAGGATTTATTCGCAAATGAGGCCAAACACAATACGACAACCGTGCTGGAAGACCAGCTTTTTCTGCCCGAGCGCGCATTACCGGGAATGAAAAAGGGTCTCCGCGTTAATTAAGTGAATGGGCCCTGTTAGACAAATCGGAAGGAGGTACCCTCGATTCTTCGCGGAGATCGCGATTTAATCTGCTAACCGAGTCGATTCTTGGTCAGAGTTGCATTTCGGGTACGAGATGAAAAATTAATGAAGACGAGGTGAACTTTTGATTGGATGAATTTTCGTGTGGAGCACCGATATTCCGTCGTTTCGATTTTCGTTCTCCTTACGTGTACGTGTTCGATAAGAAACAGTGAATCGATCGTGAGATCGTGGGGAAAAGGTATTGAACAATATATCCGAACAAAGTGTTGAGAGTAATTAAAATACCTAGTATTAGAATAGATTATTATTATTATTATTAAAATACCTAGCATTAGAATAGATTATTATTTTTATTATTATTAAAATACCTAGCATTAGAATAGATTATTATTATTATTATTAAAATACCTAGCATTAGAATAGATTATTATTATTATTATTAAAATACCTAGTATTAGAATAGATTATTATTATTATTATTAAAATACGTAGTATTAGAATAGATTATTATACTTATTATTAGGTCCTTTTTAAATGTACCTCAAAGTTACAGGTAGCGAAATTGTCTGAGTAGCAGGCTGTCTGGGGGAGATTAATTTAATGTAAATTGTAATACTGGTAGCCCGTGGATGAAATAGTGAAAACAGTAAGATAGCTGTATAGTGAATAGAGTTTAATTGAATTTAATTGAATTTTGATCGTGTGATGGCAAAGAATAAATATGTATGTGAGTCACTGAAGCTGAGGGGTAATTTTATTTATTTATCATATTATTATTTTGTTTTTAATTTATCCGCCAGTGAATTTACAATTTGTTTCAAAGAAAAATAAGGTAAATCATTTTATCGATTTGGTCAATTTAGCATGAAGATACTCTCCCAATGAATCGTATCAGAATGTTATATTATTGTTAAATGAAACGTTAATTTCTGAAATTTTAGTCTTAACTCATTTTTGCGCATTCACCTCCCATAAACAGATAATAATACTTTTTCCGAAAAAGACAGAAAACTAAAAACTTTTGAATTTCTCTCTCTTCGAGCTTAACAGATTCGTTCCTCAGTAGGTGAACGTCGATCCAGCGCCGGGGCGCGTTTCCCTCTATCAATCACACAAAAATCATTTTACCCGCGCGACCGACAACGTCACTTCCCTTGGATCCGGAATTTTCCATTAAAAACGCTGAATCGGAAGCCGAGCGGCGGATCTGTGAAACAGCCTCTCGATGGCGGCGGTGTAATTTCGCCTCGGATCCGCCGGCAAATCCGTACGTGTCAATTACAAAGGGGTGGCGAGCGCGCGCGCGCGCGATCGATCCCAGGTCCCTTGGAGGCGCAAAAAGGAGACCAGAAAAGCCGGGAACACCGTCAAAGAACCGTTGCACCAGAGCTGGTTAACGAGTTAAGGAAAATTTAGCTGGAAATACCGAGACGAATCGTTCGAACAAAGAACGAAGGGCCGCGTTTTAGAGCATTGCACAGTGGGATGGGATGGATATGTCGAAGGGAAATGATGAAAATAGGGATTTGATCAAATCCGTAAAGTATATGATCAATTCACGGAAGATATTAAAATAACAACTCTGTGGAGGTGATTTCCCCTGAAGAAAGTAAGTGATTTGATGAAATCTCAAATGTTTTGGTGAAAAGATGAAATAATATTGTTTAGATATTAAAAGTGTTTATTTAGTAAACCATGCATTATTAAATGTAGAATAATTATCCATTTGTGCTCGAGAGGCGACTGTTAGTCGCCAAATGATCGCTTTGTAAATTTTAAGACTTTAATTAGTATGTTTATTAGCCAAATCCAGAGGTTAAGTAGTCATATATGTAAATTTCAGTATATGACTTAACTGAACTAAATGAAGTTTAATATAAGCAAATCTTAGTAAATACTTTACACTTGAAAACCATAGAAGTTATTATTATTAGGCCAATAGTCAACTCTCGAGGGCAAAGGGTTAATACAACAATACTCATTGAAATGCAAATTATTTATTCGATAAAAGAAATAAGTTTGGGTTAGGTTCAGGTTATAGTATCAAATCACTAACTTTCTTCAGGGAAATCACCCCACAGAGTTATTATTTTAAAATCTTCCCTGTATTGATCATATACCTCAGGGATTTCATGAAATCCCTATTTTCATCATCTCCCTGCGACAGATAGATCTACAACGAGCAAGCAGATAGCTCGCACTTGTCCGGTCCAGCGTGTAACGTGTATCCTCCATTACGATATCTAACACTGGTCGACCGGGTGTAGTCATCAACGATATCTCGTTTCTCTGCGCTGCACGGTGCTATGTAGAACGTCGGGCGTGACGTAGCAACGTGGAAGGTGTCGATAACGCTCCGTGAGAGGAGGATCGAGAAGGGGAAGAGAAAAAAGAACGAGGAGGAGCAACGTGCAGGTTGCGATAGAGAGGAAAGCTTGGACGAGAGAGAGGATGCCACGGCTATCTATCAATAAACGTCGAGGACATTTTTGGACGGGGCTCGACGACGTCTTCATCGACTCCGTTCAAAAGCTGTCTGGGATCGCTAGGGGTCCCATGAGAGATGGCAGAGCGACGTCGGTGCATTAGAAATAATCAGCGACCAGTCTCGTTTTGGGTGTTGATCGATGCTGGATGAGTAAGCTGTCCTTTCTACATAGGGTGGACTATCGGGTCTTTCCCGTTGGGTGTGTCCAGTGGCACACTTCAACTTCGTAGACCCAAGAAAGAGACTCCATGCAACAAACTTGGCCTTCCTCTCCAATATTTAAATGATATTATGAGGCTGATGAAATTGTTTTACTTGTCTGCGACTATTTGTGATGCAGTGTTATTCGCACTCAACATTATCGGTAATAGGCACATGCCAGGGTACGACAGAGCTAGCCTTCATGGCTCAGTGAGCTCAAAACACACAATAGATATCGTGAGATTTTGGGTCTCTCTTGTTGGGTGTGTCCAATGGCACAGTTCAACTTCGTAGACCCCAAGAAAAAGACTCCATGCAACAAACTTGGTCTTCCTCTCCAATATTTAAATGACGCTGTGAGGCTGGTAAAATTGTTTTACTTGCCCACGATTCTTTGTGATGGAGTTATTCGCATCCAACGTCGTCGGTAATAGACACAAGCCTAAGTACGACAGAACTAGCCTTCATGGTTCAGTAAGCTCAAAACAAACACAATAGATATCGTGAGATTTCGGGTCACTTCCGTTGGGTGTGTCCAGTGGCACACTTCAACTTCGTAGACCTCAAGAAAAAGACTCTATACAACAAACTTGGTCTTCCTCTCCAATATTTAAATGGCGCTGTGAGACTGATGAAATTGTTTTACTTGTTTGCGACTCTTTATGGTGGAGTTATTCGCACTCAATATTGTCGGTAATAGGCACAAGCCTAAATACGATAGATCAGTAGGCTCAAAACATACAATAGATAGGACTAATAGCTTCGAGTTCCTTGAATACCTTGGTTATCTTCGGAGACGCAAAGAAAGTTTACTTGAAAAACGTGTTTCATATGTGGTACAAAAAGGCAACTTCTTTTTCGGAGGTGAAGAATTCTTTGAAGTTTCAAGATTTTCATTGTTTTCGTAATTATTGCAAAGACAAGAAGGAAGTAGTATAAGTATAATATATTAATACATTAAGAAATTTGACTGAATATTAGTACTTATGAAACTATATGTTAAGATTGTGGGATATTTGAAATAATAATTGCCTCGTTTTTCACACAATTATAACCCTATTCTCAGCTTTTTATTTTCCAAGAATTAAGCTTTCATTTATAGTTGCCAAAAACACTTGACCTGTTAGATTGATCTTTGTTCTAACCTAAACATCTTTTGCAACCCTAAATTTCCAACAAACTTTTCTAATTTCAATAGAGTGCTCTCAAGCATATTAAAAATATAAACTTCCCAACTCTTATTAGTTCGTATTAAAAAGAAGACTCGATGTTAGTAGGATTAACGATTCTCTCGAAACATTAATAACAATTTTCTGCCCCCGACGTAAATGCAAACGAATCAATCGATCAAACAGACAATTTATAACGTTTCGTTTAGAAGTCAGTGGAAGAATCGCTGGGAATCTGGAGGGAGAAAAAGACGGCCGAACAAAAGCGTGCTCGACTAAGGAGAAAACTTAGCGTTCCTGAAGAGGCGAGACTCGCCTTTCTTTCACGGTTAAATCGCAGCATCCATCTTTTGAACGCGTTTCCGCCAGGCGTGAAGACACCAACACAATACTTCAGATTCGAAGCCATCCGATGGCGAATTCATAAATTCTTGCTGCTCGCTGCGTCAGTTCGAAGTCCTCGCAAAAACCGGTCCTCTTCTTCGCGAAACCGGGCAAGTTTCACGGAGGAAAAACGAGAAAGTCGTCGACAACAGGGGTGGAGAGAGAGAGGGGGGGTAGGAGGGGGACACAGGAAGATGATAGAACACCAGCCAACTTTTTATAAGCAAGCGTTCGCCCCGTTATTACGTCTCTGTCCGACTTTGTTCTACCGCAATGTACAATTATTCGAAGGCAAAGGCCGTGGCTCAGACGTATTTCATTCTCATCCCTTTTATCTCTTCCTGGTTCTCGCCCGCGGTACCTTCGAACGGGGGATTGTGCAGAATCGAGGGGAAAAAAAGGAAGCGAATTTACCTCTTTGATTCACCTTTTTCGAGGAACAAGATAGATTCGAAATGTGGGACAACGTTTTTCTGCTGGAAACTTCGCTTTTTAATAAAGCCGAAGGTTCGTTCAGTAACAGCGATCCTCAGGCTTTTCTCCTCGCGAAACGTTCATCCTCTTTGTACGATAAAAACAGTTTTTAACTGGAATGTAATCCGTGCAAGATTTTTAAAATGTTATTCAAGAACCCTTTCCCTCTTCACTCCACGATTTGTTAGAATATATGCTGCTGTACATAATTTTAGAACTTGATATAATTATATTCGGTTAATGTACTGCTTGGAAATATTCATTGTAACACTGGTGGTACACGTGATATACAGTAGCGGACAAAAGTTTAAGAACAAAGGGTCAAAGAAAATTAATTAATTAATTAATTTTTAAAAGATAACAGTATAAGTAAAATTTGTATTCTATGCTAATTAACAAATAGTGTTTTACCGTAATGTCGACAAAGATGAATAGATAAGCAATATTTGCGAACCATAAAATTATGTTTTACATTGTTCGGTAATCTTAAATTTTTGTACGCTACTGTAAATAAATTAATTAATAAAAAATAACGGTATAAGTAAAATTTGTATTCCATGCTAATCAATAAATAATGATCTACCATAATAACAATAAAAATGAATGTACAGACAATATTTGTAGACTATAAAACTATGTTCTAACATTGTGCTCTTGTTTCAAACATTTATCCTTATTTGTATATTTAGTAGCATCTATCCTCAATGGATCAATGCAAATTTGAAAACAGAAAACGTGCAATCTTTTCAAAATCAATGCAAGAAAATTATGAAAATCAGAATGACCCAAAGAACGTAGCACATTCTATACTAATCAGTAAATAGTTTTCTACCATAATGGCAATAAAAATGAATAGATAAACAATATTTACGAACCATAAAATTATGGTTTACATTGTCCTGTCGTCTTAAACTTTTGTCCACTACTGTAGATCGAGAACAGTTAATAAAACAATAAAACAATAAAACTACAAAGGTTATTGATATTGTGGCTTGTTATCGTTGCCAACAGAAACATTCAAAAATTCCAAAACGGAAAAGATGTCTCTTTACATCTTAGACTTACTTTGTCATGTAGATTCGCCTCTTTTTTCAGGTTCTGTCACCAACTCTGAGACAACTTTATGCATAAAAGGATCCTGGAGGAGGAAGGAAAAGGGGTAAGTCGCTGGAAGGAAGTTCGTTGGAAATGGGAAAAAACAGCTCGCTGTTCTTTCATCGCGGCTACCGTGTTTGTACCGCGTTTTCGTGCCATTTCCTCGCCTTTTACGCCTTTTAACGGCTGTAATTAGCGATATCGCTTCCCGTTTCCGTCTTTCTCGACAACTAGCCGGGACTTGAACGTTGACACGCTCTCTCGCAGTGGTTTTACCGTTGTTTCCGAGAAAGCGGATAGATCAGGATAAACGTCGTTTGTGATGAATAAGAACAACAGCACTATGTCACGAACAATAAGCCATAACGTCTCTTTCTATCTATGCAGCAACTCAAAATCGATCACACTTTTTTGCATGTATTTTTTATCAGCATGATAAGCTTAACACTAGGTTTACTGAATAAAATTTGCAAAAACAATTACTATTATTCCTAATAATATGTTTTGACTTTTATTGATGGACTGATATGAATCTATTTCTCTAAGAAATAAATAATTTCTCTAAGAAATAGATAATAGATTAAAATTTCTTAATCTATTTCTCTCTGAGCTTTGAAGTTTCAAATTCTGTATGACGTATACCTATTTCTTGGGATATGTATATTAGAAATAGATATACAAGAAGTGTCCGTAAATCTAGTGTTAAGAAAAGCAAGAGCTACTAATCTAACGAACTAATAATTTTTGTATAAATGGCTTTTCTTTATTTTTCCAACTGGTTACTACCAAAATTGGGGTTTTTTAAAAATAAGATTGTTTCATATCAAAAAAGTGGTTAACACGTTCGTTGCCACGTCATCCATATTTTGGTGACGCTCTCTTTTTTAAAGTTAAATAGGATTTTAAACTGGAATTTCAAAAAGAATTCAATGGAATAAGCATTGAAGTATAATATATATATATATAAAATACATAAAATAAAAATAAGAAGTTAAAATTTCTGCTGCTTTTATATTTTTTTACCCCACTTTTCTATGCAAACGGATTTGGGCCCAGCAAGAAATTGAGTCGAATCACGCTGGGCGACGAACGTGTTAAATGACATTTTCCTCACAAAATGTCATAATTTCTGAACTAACACAATATAAAATATCGATATAATGATAAAAAAGTTATTTATTATTGGAAATGGGATTTTATATTGCTAAAAGAAATGAACTCTTATCTGTGAAATAATACTATGATAATTTATTGACACTTTTATATAGCACGAGGAAGGGCAATTTTGACCGCACCTAGCGAGTTTTGTCACAGGACTAGCAGAACGCAGTGGTCGAAATTCTTACAACCCCATCCGGGTCATTCAGCCCCATTGTTTTGTTTCTCGATGTTTTCGAACTTTCTAAAATGCCAGATGTGGCTTAGCTTCTTGGAAGAAGCACTTGAGAAAGTAAGTTAAGAGAAAGCTGGTTTATGGTTAATTTTTGCTTCGTAGTATTTCTGTATTCAATTTCCAACATTTAACGAATTAAAAAAAAAAAACTCACTTTTTGGGGCTTGTTGGATGTTTGGAAAGTTACTGATCAAAGGGTTAACACCACAGAAGGGAAATCGTTAGATTATATATGTATATATGAAATTGTTATCGGTGGAATTTACAAGTTGTACATACACACACGCAATGTATTCAATGTATTCTTGGTCGAGCACAGGTTTATTCGTATCGGATGAGAGGAATCGTGCAGCAAAAGCAGATAAACCGAAGAACTAACGGTAAACACGGGATTAACATGCTGTATTTACTGTTCCTAGGAAAACTATCGATCCCTTCGTGAACCTAGCACGCGGCCCCTTTCAATGGGGTCCCGTATCGACAACTATACCGCGATATATTCAATGGAACCCCCCAGCGATGAACTCGAACCCATGGCTCTCCACGGCATAGAAACGCAGATTAAGTATCTTCGATAAGAGGACACCGAGGGGTAAAATCCGTGTACACAGGGCGGTGTGTACAAGTGTTCTCCGCTCTGTCAATGTGCAGCTTTCAGAGCTTGGCGTCATATTTTATAACCCTTACGGTCTTTTCCATGAAGTTGCATAACGCAATTCACAAGCACCTATTGTGAGCGTTTTCCGAGAATAGGATCGTATCGCGTTAAAGTTTGCTGGAAATGATAAGAAAAAGTATGGAACGAATTTCAGATATAATCACATCGAATTTCGAATACGTATCTTGGGTACTATACAAATTTTAAGGAACAAACTTCAAATTATATACATTAGGGGGATAGAAAAGTAATATCGTTTCTTTCATTCCATCTCTAGATATTTTGCTCAAAAATCAATTGATTTTTATCGATCCAGTATTAAAAATTTGCACACTAGTTGGCAAAAGGTTTTTGATAAGAGGGTGATTACATCGTTGATTAAAAATAGAAACTCGTTAAAAATGTTTGAATTTAATGTATGAAAATAACATTAATTTCCAGTCCCCCTAATACAAGGGTATTTAAAAATGAATGTTCTATGTGTAACAGCTTAAAAGTAATTAGCATGATAAAAAAATAGAAATTCATTCAACAAATTTTTAATCCCTAAAGATCCAAAATTAATAGAAAACTATACTAACACTGTTGAGGCACACAATGCTTCAACATTGTTGTGTTATCCGTTACACAATTTATAATATGGATGCGAAACGAAGGCTATTTTTGAGATTAGGATTTTACTTTATTGGTATGTAGTTAATTTGCTTTATTGGTATTAGTTAAAAGATTAGTTTATGACCTGGCGAGAGATAGTGCAGTTTAAATTTCGAGTTTTTAAAATTTCCCTTCTCTCGTCCTGAATAGCCAAATTCGTAATGGTAAAAATACCGAAGATACTTGGAGGAATCTGGTGGAATTTTTATGGAGGAATTTTTCGTCGTTGCTACCCTCACAAGTAACATATAACACCTCTCCTCCATGAGCAAACTAAGAGCTTGAGGAGGGGTGCCTAACCAAACTTAGGCTCGTAGATTGGTATTTTTCCGAATTTGGGAAGGCTAATCAGCGAGTTCTAACTATGCAAGAAGCGATTGGTGGTCAGTTGCAACGATATCAGTTAGTCGAAAGTCGAAAGTCAAAAAAGAGTCGAAAGTAAAACGCCTCAGAGAATATTTAAGAAAAACCTCTCTATATATTAAATCCGCAAATTTTACTTTCAACTTTTTAAGCCAAATATTCACACATCAAGTTGAAAAGTAAACAATATCGATGCACAACAAACACCTGTACTAATTCGATCGCAAAAATATTCTTCCCCAGAAAAAGAACCCCTAAATGTTTGAAGGCTTTCAATCAAAGCAACCTTTTTTCCGTTACTAGGGAAATTGCAGATCGTAGTTTTTAATAGTTTTAACATTTATTTTTATACTCTTAGTACACTGTTTACTGCTTGACATTTAAACATAGACTGAACGATAGCACACGCAAGAAACAAAGAACGAGCACAGATAACAATAGTACATATACATAAACAGAGATATCGCAATTAGTAATCAAATTCTCCAACATCCGTCATTTAGAAGATGTCTAAATCTACAGGCCAAACAGGTTTCTAAACTACCCTCCAACAAGCAAGTCGACCGCTAAACAGTCGCCACCATAGACGATTGCTCGATCGATCGATCTTAAGAAAGAAAGGAGGCCGGCCAGGGAACGTGTGCCGAAGGGTAGAGGGGGGAACAGCGTGCAAAAGGAAAGAAAATAGACAGGAAAGGAGACTGAAAGGTGGAAGGCAAGGAGGTACGGACTGAGGTCCGTCCGCGTACAAGGGATCGTTAACTGGCGTGTAATCGTTAGCTTTGAGCCGGCCCGAGAAACCGGGCCGGGGGGTGAGTTAAAAAAGAGATTGCAGTCGGTGGTGGGTCTCCTTCGAGGCTGCACAAAGCCTCGAGACACACGATCGTGCCCGCCTATCCGCAGTGTATCGATGCGACGGCGAGGAAAAAATGCAATAAAGCGAGCGGTGACCACGACAATGGAGAGGAACGATAGGAAAGGGTGAGAAGAACGACCGCAAAGCCGATTGCGCCCACGGCCAGGGGCTGGTAATGCAACCTAGTTAATTATCTTGGAAATTGTGTCGTTCAGAAGGATAAGCGAGCGGAAGGTGGATGATTTCTGCGAAAAATTACCGTCGAACGAGTGTGTCGTAAAGTTTGCAGAAGGGTCGACTGCCTGATTAACCCTAGATTGCCGGAAGTGAGTCGATTTGAGTCACTTGTGATTTTGTCAAATTCAAATATCATGCGAAAAGAATAGAAGAAATGCGGAAAATGTATTTTAAAAACAGTATATATATGTAAAAATTGTTTTGAACAAACTTTCTTAAAAATAAAGTTTTATTTTTTTGAAAAACTTCAATTTTCTTGTTTGAGTCAAATTGACAAAGTTTCAGGCAAAATAGGTATATACCCAACATCCGGCAATCTAGGGTTAACAGACGGGTTAGGTGTGATACAAAGCTCTCTTGAGGTTTATTACGAGGAAACGAATAGATTGCTCGAAGAACATTAGAAAGTATAGTATAGTGGGCAAGTGTATTGATCAGTTTCAGTTTATGCTGTTCTTCTAGTACAGAGTTTTGATTTTAATCTTGGTATACATTTTTTCATTGTGAAATTTGGAAAATCGTGCAATTGGATAAAACATGATAGGTTTAAAGTAATATCAGCTTAGGTATTAATTACAATATCTGTATCAGCATGCCGATCGCATAATTGAAATTATTAAGAAATTTAGGGATAGTTTTCATAATAATATGTTGTACAAATTATTTTAAATTGAAACACTTTCCTCCTCAGCTAAGTGATATGTTATAGTGTCTTTTAATCGTTGTTATAACTTATGTACACCAATAAGACCTGATTCCCTTCATAACAATAAATTAAATTAAATTAAAATAAAATAATTATGCAGAAAATAAACGAACCACTTTTTATTATTAAATTTTAATATTAATATTAAAATATTAAATATTATTATTTAATAATTATTTATTTATTTATTTAGTTAATAAAATATTAAATATTATTTGAATATTAAATTTTATTTTTAATATTACCATATTATTACTTGCTGGGACCGATGATATCAATTCAAAGTTAATGACTACTCCAAGTAACTGTTATTTATTCAATCACATTCATCATCAAAATTAATACCTATCTCTCTACTAAACCAAACGCTAAAAATCAACCCCTAAAATTTTCTTTCAAACTTTGCTTTCACCACGCTTCAAGCATATTCCATTAATTTTCGATATAAATGTTACAGCTGCTGATAGCCATGTAATCGAAATACATTACAAGGGTTGAATCAATTGCCCCATAGAATAATTCGCTTCTTTGTCCGTCGCGTGACGGCCATTAATGGGCACACGTTGCTGAAACACGTCCCAGTAATCTGTGTATTTTCTTGCTGGCGGCCACATGCCGAGCCAACAGGAACCTCGAATGTTAGGGGTGTCACGCGTACGGGCCACACCACCTACACCCCCCGCAGCGGCGATAATTGGCGGGGTTTGATCAGAAAAACGATGCTCCGCGTCGCGTCAGCCCCCCTTTGACGCGGACATATGGTTTCAGGTTTAGGAACAATAGCCCTGGCGACAATTAACGTTATTAAGGGTTACCAGAGCGCTGAAACGCACGGTGCTCTGCTTTTTTGTCTTTCTGGCTCATCCATGGACTCGTGAGGATTAAACGACCTCTGGCCGTTCTATTTTAACACTAGAACGACCGACAATTAAAGTGTACTTATTTGCATGGAAGAGATGAAATTGAAAATTACATGGAAAGATATTGAATACATAGAAAACAAATCTTTATTTATATCTTGTGCAGAAAATAGAGGTTCAGCGACTCTAAATTCCAGTTATAGAGGTAAAATAATACACCTAACGTATGCGGCAGACAATTCAAATTAACACTAGAACTACCGATAATTATAGTGTACTTATTTGCATGGAAGAGATGAAATTGAAAATTACATGAAAAGATATTGAATACATAGAAAACAAATCTTTATTTATATCTTGTGCAGAAAATAGAGGTTCAGCGACTCTAAATTCCAGTTATAGAGGTAAAATAATACACCTAACGTATGCGGCAGACAATTCGAATTAACACTAGAACTACCGACAATTAAAGTGTACTTATTTGCATGGAAGAGATGAAATTGAAAATTACATGGAAAGATATTGAATACATAGAAAACAAATCTTTATTTATATCTTGTGCAGATAATAGAGGTTCAGCGATTCTAAATTCCAGTTATAGAGGTAAAATAATACACCTAATGTATGCGGCAGACAATTCAAATTAACACTAGAACTACCGATAATTATAGTGTACTTATTTGCATGGAAGAGATGAAATTGAAAATTACATGGAAAGATATTGAATACATAGAGGACAAATTTTTATTCATACCTTCTGCAAAAGATCATAGTAAATTTTGGAAGCTAACCACAGTGAATTTATGAGGTTGCTGTGAATAATCACCAATTGGTCATTTTCACTGCTCTAATCGGTCTAGTGTTAAAACATACTACCTCTCATCTTTTTATTCATCGAGATAATATGATAAAATATTCAAGGTTCCATGTGCTCCTAGCCAATCGAATGGGGAGATCTCCCATTTTTTCCTCATCAAAACGGTGCCATTGATTCTATTTACTTTCGTTATTAGTTGGTCATGAGCTAGCGTTGAATTTATTAAAACTTGTACCTTGGAGAATTTATGAACAGTACTAGTTTAAGACTAACTAATAATAAAAGCAAACAGAATCAGGGGCTGCACTTTGTTGAGGAAAAAATGGGAGATCTCCCCATTCGGTCGGTTAAGTGTTAAGCAACCCTATGTACGCTTGAAGAATGCCACAGTAATATTTCCCCCGTTGAAGAGTCGAAGATAATCTCGATAAATCTGAAGCCTTCGAATACCTATTCGCAAGGAGCCAAACGAAACGCGCATCAAACCCCCTTTCCTATTTTATCATCCGGAACGTCCAGCATGATTCACCGGCGACTACAAAAGGAAAATCACGTTGTGAAATATCGGGCGCACGTACGGCATTCAGGCTGACGTAAATCCAAACGGTTTACCTTCCCGTGCAATGGCACCTATCGATACACGCCACTTTCACGAGCACGGGCGAGAATCAAGAGCTATGTACTCCCGCCTCTTCTCCTCGAAATCTGAACAAATTGACGCGGACGCTTATTGAACTCGACCGCAGAATTGCTCGATCGTTCGGAACAACAACGAAAATATATTTCACTCGGTGAACCGAGCGATTTCGCTCCGTTGTCGGCACGCTGCAATCAATAAACAAGCTTTCTATCACCGATGCGTGTTCATTGAACGCCAAAGGAACGTGATTTTTAACCCCTTCACGCTCGCGCTTGCGTCTGACAGGGCTGGTCAGCGATTTTCAAGCCTACGTTAGTACGTTGGGACGGTTAGAAAAAGAAAGCACTCATTTTGTTTAATCCTAAAAGGACGAAACCGGGTCCGTTTTGACTCAGCCATAAAAGCTTTCATATTGTTGAGTTGTCCGGAAAGTTCGTGCCGATTTTTGATAGGTGGCAATAAGGACAGGTCTAAATATTGTTGGATTCCTATCGTTCCTTCCTATCAACTATCCTATCGCAACAGTCATCCGTCCAATAGTCATCCTATTCCAAACATTGTACTGCTTGAACCCTCACTTTCTACTGACTCATCCACGTCCTTTGACCGCTAACTCATCCGTACCCCTTGAACTCCAAATTTTCCTCATCCTATCTCATCCCTACCACTCTACTTTTCCTAACATTTAAAGGTACCAGATTCCAGATCACCAGCACTTAGAGTTCAGTCCACGACAGTCTCCGCTCGACCTCACTCTTAAGAATAAACTTTTTAAATAAACCTCGTGTTACGGTATTTCTTCTCACCGGGAATACAACAATATATTAGAATGATTGAGAACAAATAATATGTGTATGTATCGTAAAAGACAATACTTCAGGCATATTTGAAACAAAATTTGGCTACGATACGTTAATTTTTGTCAGTTTTATAGGCCTTTGAGTAAGGAAGTAAACAAAGTGCATTTTAGGCATTTAAGACTTTTCATTCACCGGGAAAGGCAAAAATGCCACAAAAGCGGCAAACGAGATATGCACTATTTATGGCACCTTTTTCGACCATTACAAAATTCCTTTCATGGAAAAAATTTCAACTCCTTCGACGAGACAAAAAATCACGTAGAAAAGCTTCTCGCTGAAAAACTTGAGAGATTCTGGAAGGACTGAATTTTCAAGTTGCTTGAAAGATGGAGAAAGGTTGTACAAAAGAATGGCAGCTTTACGATTTAATAAATGTACACTAAAATTTAAATCCCCTGCACTTCAATCTTCCTTCAAAATCAGCACGAACTTTCCGGACAACCCAATAACTTACCAAATATAATTATATTCTCCCTTACTTGAAGATAATGAGGAGTAGAAAAAATCAGCGGAAAATATTGTAACAGAAGATTGAAACAGAAGATGAAACAATGGAAAGTTTCGCATAGACCCAATTATACGTTCTTATCAGCCATTTGCTTATCCTAGTCAGTACATAATGGTATCTGTAAGTAGCGGACGTGTGTTTTAGATAAACTGAAAGGCATTTCTCAAGCTTCCTTCCGCTAACACGAAACAGTCTTCATGTGAAATTCCATTGCGATATAAAAGAGGACAAGAGAAAACGAAACGACGAAGAAACAACATAGTATTGCCAAAATTATAATATTGGGTTATATTTACAAATTTCTCGTTCACTGTTAAACTTCCAATGCAATGCATAAACGTAAGATTAACCCTTTCGCTACGAAACACTTGTGACAAAATATAATAGATATTAACGGAGCATATTACTGACAATGAGTAGTTGACACTGAGGTACGGAATTTTACAAAGTAGAAGTCGTTTCTTGTTCTCTAAATTTTACAATGATATTTATTACAATTAGTAATATCAATTTACTTTCTGAAATATAAAAATTTATAATCATAATTTATTTTTTCAAATAGTATATTATAATGCTCATATAATATTTTTTATTACAATGTAATGAAATTACTAAAGTATTTAAAGCCAAACACAATAGTAATAATCAACTTTTTACAATGATATTTATTATAATTAGTAATATCATTTTATTTTCTGAAATATAAAAATTTATAATCATAATTTATTTTTTTAAATAGTATATTATAATGCTCATATAATATTTTTTATTACAATGTAATGAAATTACTAAAGTATTTAAAGCCAAACACAATATTAATAATCAACTTTTTACAATGATATTTATTATAATTAGTAATATCATTTTACTTTTTGAAATATACAAATTTATAATCATAATTTATTTTTTTAAATAGTATATTGTAATGCTCATATAATACTTTTTAATACAGTATAACGAAATTACTAAAGTATTCAAAGCCAACCACAATATTAATAGTCAACTTTGGAGTGATAGAGTTCAAAACATGAAATAAATAAATAATAATAATAATAAACGAAATAATAAACGTCCATCAGAGTGAAAGGGTTAAAAAAATATGTATAATACATATATATAAATAAGAAAAAAATGAAATTTCTGATCTTTGAGGGAAACAGAGCGTTATAATTAGGAGAGCACATACTCGTCATGATATGTAACCAAGAAGCAACTGGTTTTCGTAGTTAGCTCGATCAGAGAATGAGCATTAAAGGATTAAGCTTTCTTTACCCTGCTCGATGGAAACCACTTCACTTGTGAACGAGACTAACTGAATTTTTGAAGCGGGAACGCAAGCCCGGCTATCAGCCGTGATTTCGAACCATTAGGTCGCGTTCGCAACGCGTTTACCGAGGGATGGATGACTCTATCGGTCGGACATTAATCTTCTCGGTCGACTAGACTCTTTCCTCGATCCTCTTCTCCTGAACGCCGATTGAATTTCACGATCAACCATTCGGTTTTCAATGTCGGTGATCACTGTGTGTTATCGCGATCACTTGAGCATTGTAATGCGTACTCTACAAACAACGAACGGTGAACTTTGTTGGGAACGTGAAATGACCTACGAAACTGATAAAATGAAGAAGAATCTGATTGCAAATCTACTATTTAATTATTTTTTTTAATCAAAATTCTGTTTGATAGCTTCTAAATCAGTGATTCTTAACCTTTTTCACAATTTACAGGGACAATTTAGGAAACGCTAAACTTTCTAAGGTTATAAATCAGTCAAAATAGAAATAAGTATAATATACACTCAGCTTTTATTGAAAATTACAGATACATATAAGTATTATCAGTTACGGCTACAATGTAAGCAATTAGGTATTTAGGTATTAGGTAAGTAATTAGGTAAACATAGGTATTACTATACCTAGCAATAATTAAAAAATAAGGTGTTTATAAAAACTATAACAACTAAAACAATTTTATAAATCTGTAGATCTGTAAAGAATCTGAAATTTATATATATAATTTTGATTGTATATATATTAAATTTATATTAGTATATATAAACAAATTTATATATATTATATAATAAATAAGTATACGAAACACTAGCATTCCCCGAAACCTCAGTTAACAACCATTGTTTTAAATATTTCAATTAATCAATGAAACGTACAGCAAAAATCAGTTTCACAAATCGCTGAATTTACACGAAAACCGACGTCGTTAAAACAACCATCAGTTTAAAGTATCGATTTAAAAAAATAATTTATCCTTTCCTAAAAAAGCAGGTAAAACAAAGAATTCTCGAAATTTCAACAGCTTTCACGAGTTAAACAAACAAAAAATACTCCAGCATGCAATGGTATTATGATGTCTTAAACAGCGCACGACTCGCGAACCCATTCGGAGCTCGTAAATAATCCGGTCGTGGTTTAGCGACACTCTCTACAGATCAAAGAATATCCTCCGTGTTCGTAAACGCGAAACACGTGTTAGCAGCGTTAACGAAGCACCGCGAATTGCTCGTTAATCCCGTCGATCGAAGGAACGCGGTTAAAAATAACAGCGGTGACGTTGCGGGCAGAAATTCGCGAAAATTGATTGTAAGTTCTAATTTCGCGGCGAACGATTTCCGCGTGACGCGTGTTTCTGTGAATTCCCATGAAAGGCCGCCATTTTAATTCACCGGTCCTAGCGTCCCATCGAAATCCTCTCGACCATGTAATGGAGTTCGGAACACACGATGTCTGTTATTCAGGTTCGATGAGTATCCGGGGATTTTTAAAATAGACACGATAATTGATAGACAAATATTGGAGATTATGGGTTAAAACGGAATAAACGACGATAACGTTTTTTTTTTTTAAGCTTTTACTAAAGTTTATTTCTAAAGGAAAGTATAGGCGGTCCTTTGACTTTTGCACACAATTGGTTCCTGAAAGTGTGTGCGAATTTTGAATGTTTGAAAATAGAGGGATGTAAAAAAATATACATTAAACTGTCTGTTTGGCACCGACAGTATCAAAGTTAAAAAATAAATGTGGAAATTTCAATGATATTTATTAAAACACTCTAAACAAAAATATGCCTTAGATTTACATGTATTACAAAAAGTTACGACCTTTTTGGATCAAATTTTTGGCTGATTTGCGTCCTAATAAGTTTGCATTTTTATCGTAACATCCTAAGTTTCCTTTTCTTTCTAATCGATGAACAATTGTTCCAATATGAATTAGTCATTTTCGGTCTTACGAGCAATAAATACTTTCAAAAACAAACCAAAATTTTCTATTCTGAAATCGTCTTTATACTTCCAAGACTTTTTGCTAACTGATCGTCTCTTCGCCCTTTGAAGTACGTATACGAGAGCATTGTTTGCATTTGTTAAGTCCAGAGGAAAAATTTAAAACAAACTAATTCTCTATTTATTCTCCTTATCCCAAAAACTACTTGAGCGTTAACCAGTTAACCGCGGAATTAATTTTTAAAAGTTCCTCACGGGGCGCGTAATTAAAATCAATTGAGGCTTACTGGTAATATAAAGGAAACATACCACTAAATAATATTTGTATTGCATTTTACTGAAATTTTGAGCGTTTATATTGAATGGTAATTTTTTATTCTTCATCTGGCTAGTGAGTCATTGGGAATTTTTTTTTGTTTTTTTCACCTGCTGTATAATATAAAAGGAGTCCTTTTTTATCGTTCATCACTTACTTCTGATATTTAAAGTGAAAAACATGTCAGTAGATAAAGTGCATTTACGACACTGCATTTCGTATGAATTCCAAAAAAGAAGCAACGCATCGGTTGCATGTAAAAATTTATGTGCGGTATTTGGAAAAGATATTGTAAATGTTCGTGCTTGTCAAAGATGGTTTAGCAAATTTCGTTCCAGGGATCTGAGCCTCCAAGAAAGTGATCGATCTGGACGACCATCCAAGATCGATAATGATGTTTTGCTCGATCCATGTTGGAAAATAATCCACATTTAACGAGTCGAGAAATTGCAGAAGTGTTTGGCATTCGTCGTACAACTGTTGGAGATCACATTAAATCTCTAGGGTTTGCGTTAAAGCAAAGTGTTTGGGTTCCACGTGAATTAACGGAAACGGAAAATACGACAGAACTTTCCCTTCAATCCGGAATAGTATGCGTTCCCGGCGTCACGAACGATAAGTCAAACAGGGAGAGGCGTCTCTGTCGGGCAGAAACGTCGATACGGCAATGATGGCACGGAGGCCCGTTTCGTCGGATGATCGAGCAACGTAATTAAGGATTAATTGGAGTTCTTCGCCGTTCGATTATCCGCGCCTTCTTAATAATCAACCATACACGCCGCGACTTCAAGCGAGTTCCTCCGTTGATCGGTTTTCAAGAACTTCCCGGAACTCCGCAATTATTCACGAAGAATCGCGCGATCGCCGTCCGTGGCACGCCGGGAATACCGTTTCGCTGTCTGGGAGCGAGTTTCGCGTGTGTTACGCGGACAGCACCGGAAATTGGTTGAAAATAGCAGCCGGTTTTATTGAATTAGATCAACTTCTGCGCTTTGTATTTAACCTGACGGAAACGAAGTTCCACGTGAAACTGAAACAAAATTTGTGGTATCGTTTCGTATCGTATTCTATTTTAGTTGGAACAGGTAATACTTTGTTAATTAATCAAATTAAATTGTTTAATTTAATTCACGTGATAAAACGGTAATTGTCTTTCATAATGGTACGTGTGGTTTCCTTTCTTAAAATTTAATACGAGTGAATAAACTGTTTTATAATAAAAAAAAAGAAACATATTATTTGATGTTTTATACTAATTTTCAAGCTGAATAAGTGATAGGATTGTATGTATCCCAGCCAGCAAATTATTGAAAATAATAAACTAAATTAGTTAAATGTTATTCCCTTTTTTGTCGTTTCGAGTAATATTTTATGTTAAATAATTGAAATGAATGCTCTCTTCCATTTTTGTATATTACATCAAATTCTACGCAACTTGGGTTTTTATTTTCCCTAACACTAGATTTAAAGTCAATTTGACGAATTTCGGACCTCGTGAGCAAAATTTGCAAAAATAATTACTATTATTCCTAGCGATTTTTGTTAACTTTTATCGATGGAGCGATACAAATATACCCAAATATATTATGGGGACCGGAAAGTAATGTCGTTTCTGTCATTCAAAAACCAATCGATTTTTATCGATCTGGCATTGAAAATTTACACACTAGTTGGCAAAAGGTTGTCGATAACGAGGATGATTACATTATTGATTAAAAATAAAAACGCATTAAAAATTTATGTGTTTGAATTTAATTTAAGAAAACATTACTTTCCTGTCTCCCTAATATTTCTCTCTCAGTTCTGCAATTTTAAATTCTGTTTACTTTATACCTTATTTCTTAGTATATGTACATTGGATATAGATATATCCGTAGATCTAGTGTTAAAATCGTGTGCCACAAAGAGTTAATAAACGCTAAGAAAAGTACCCGTAAGCCTTCGAATTCTCCTCGAATCGCGTTCGATTCTCCAGCGACGAAAGAGCCGCTGCCGATAAATAAACGGGATAACCACGATAAATTAACCACGATCGGCGAATTGCCTTTCTCCAAGCCTCGAGACTCCTACGAAGAGAATTCCGTCCGGAACACATGCGCCCTCCTCACTTTCGCGCCCCGATTGCACGCAATATTTATAGCACGCGCGTAATCGAGCGTTCTCGCACTAAACCGCCGCCCTCTCTCGTGGCCTTATATTGCCGTTTGCTGATTTGTGACAGCCACGATACGATTCTGCCAGCCAATCCGGGCAATATTGTGCCGGCAACTCTTAAATCAGACCAACCTCCCGGATACTTCGAGCGCCCTTGCTAATCATCCGAAGCAACCCTTGCGCGACCAACCCCTTAAACGCAGGGAAGCCGTTCCATTGTTTTATGGTCACCCGTAAGTTTGCCACGAAGCACTCTTTTGTGAATGGGAGTTACAACAGTGGACAAATATTAATTATTGTATTTCGTATTGATTTCGCGTAGGGAAGCTGTTTCAGTGTATTCGATTTACTTGCAAATAACTTATCTTCTCTCATCACTACATAAATATGAACATAACTAGAATACTATTTACTGATTAGCAAAGAATGCAAATTTCGTTCATCATGTAAATCAATTAGTTTAATTTCTTTGTCTCTTTGATCTTAAACTTCCGCCCGCTATTGTGTACGATTATGAAAGTTGCCTAAGTCAAAAGCTGAAAGAAAAGTTGTTTCATCAATTTAACACTATTCCTACCATAACCGGTCAAATGATCGTCTTTAAAATTTCGATTAAAATTTCATAGATGCAACGTGATTGAATCGTCTTTAAATTTTAAACTTTATCTCAAACATACGTATAATACATTTTTCAATATTCACTTCTTTTTTCATTGTTTATTTTTTGAGAAAAATTTGTAATGTGTCTTACGTGGGGATGTTGCGGTAGGAATAGTGTTAATCGCATAGAAACGATCCAGATCGCAAGAAACGGAAACGGTATTTTTATAAAAAAAGATTTATGAATTGGATTCATTCACTTTCGATTCGTGTGTATAATTATAAAACGAACAAAATGTTCGTGTACCGAGGTTAATTATAAATAAAGAATAATTAAGCGGTAAATGATAATTACCGCGCGATGATTAAACGTTTCCCTGCCGTTTATTTTTACACTACTCTCAACGCAACGTTGGAAATTTCCCGCTCGTTAATCGCTTCGTTTCGCAAAGCTTTTTCGTTATTAGTTATCTTTTATTTCCACGTTGCTCGTTTATAACGCCACGGCGGCGGCAAGAAGCGGAGCGGCGCGGGATCATTAAGGGGCTGCATCGTTTGGATTCACTCGATAACGTTTTTAGGCAATTAAGCTTAACGAGCCTCTAAAACATGATTCTAAGCAGAGGAAATCTATTTTCGTTGCTTTTATCACGCGATTAATTGAACGGCACAGCCTCCATCAGCCGGCCGTTCTGTTTGTGGCGTACTTAATGGAAGCCTCCCACACGCAGTACAGATGACCCGATGTCTTCCCCCACTCGAGGCTCGATTCATTTGCAGTCCGAACCACCCCTAACCGCCACGTTTCTTATACGCAACAACCCCCTTCGACGGGAATACTGAACGATTCCCCCTTTTGAAGTATAATTTACTTTGGTATGGATTATGAGTTCTGAGAGCGACGAATGATACTTTAACATTTTTCATCAAATTATTACAAATATTTTATACGAAATACAAAAATGAAGTGGAATTTAATAAATGTAAAGTGTTTAACTTAATGAAAATTAATTAATATTATTTAATCTATTCTGTGGATAAAAAATACTTTTTTGTTATACTTGAATGTTGTACTGAGGTCTGAAAGACTACCCCTTTTGAAGTGTAATTTACTTTGGTATGGATTATGAGTTCTGAGAGCGACGAATGATACTTTAACATTTTTCATCAAATTATTACAAATATTTTATACGAAATACAGAAATGAAGTGGAATTTAATAATTGTAAAGTGTTTAACTTAATGAAAATTAATTAATATTATTTAATCTATTCCGTGGGTAAAAAATCCTTTTTAGTTATACTTCAATGGTGTATTGAGGTCTGAAGGACTATGAAGTTTATAAAATTTGCATATCAATTCGCGTGTTTGCAGTGCAGTTATTTTTTATATGGATAAAAATTTCTTTTTTTTTTTTCTAAGACTATGCAATAATTTAATATTTAAATAGAAACAAAATAGGATGCAACGGATAATAAAAGCTCTATTTCAATAGCTTAAGGTTATTTACCTATAAGCTATATTAATAGTTCTATTAATAGCTTCATTAATAGCTATATTAATAACTTTACTAATAGCTTTATTAATAGCTATATCAATAGCTGTATTAATAGCCTTATTAATAGCTTCAAAGTTAATTATTGCCCATTGTAAATTACGAGAAAGAAATTTTACGAAACAATTTTACAGGTATAAAAATATGGTACTTTGAACTGAACGTCTTTCAGTTTTCCCATTTTAAATGCCTAAGTTCTGGGATAAAGAACGCGAAAGAAATTGCCAGAAGTAGCAGAAATAATACAGTTATAAAAACTTGCCCGTACAATTTTCCTAAACGTTGTATAGAAAAAAGAAGGATACAATTTCCCTTGGGAAAAGAATTTTCGACTGCAGAGCTCTTCACCGGTCGGTCGGAGTGTTAATTGCGAGCGTAAATAAACTATATCGGCCTGCTCGAGGCGCACCCTCGCGCTAGTTAACAAAAATGCAAGCCCAGCTGCCAGTGGGGGTTGAAAGAACCACGTTAAACGAACCTTACGTGTACATACAAGGTGGCCCTGAATCAACCGCCACGTTTGATGGTTCGACGGAAAAGAAATGCTTCAAGCAAAAGTTCATCGGTATTCAAACAATTTATCACAAAGATTTTCATACGCATTCTTAAATATTAAGTATAATATTTATTTGCCAAAAGCAAAGGCAGATTTTATTTCCTTGTTCATATTTGTTTACTCAGCAATGTTGTTCAATTTTTATACAATAATTATTTTCACTGTGTTAACTTGTTACTAATAATGTTTTAATTTGCTCGTTTAGCATATTAAAAGAAGGTTAAAAGATGAATTTACACTTTGATATTCATCGACACATAAAACAATGCTTAATTAATTATTTGTACTTGGGATACAAATCAGACGGTTAAATGAATAAAACAACAATGCTGACACGCTATTAAATTTTTCCATACAGATATTGACTACTCTTCAATTTCTATGCAATAAGACAAAAATACAAAAGGATCTATGCTTCCATTTTAAATATACGAAAAGGTTTCTATTTTTCACGAGGAAACAAAATAAAAATTGGATATCACTAAAATTTTTAGTTACCATGGATAATTTCTTGCTTGAAATGCCTGTTTATCTACCAGAACCAGCTTGGCTCTCGACTAAACTCCAGATATCTCAACAACCTCTTTCCGAACCACCCTGTATGTACGAATACACTCAGGCTTGTGTACAGGAGGCTTCGATTGCGTGCGAGAGATCGTCCGTGCGCGGGGGATAAAAGGGTATCCTCGTTACAGAAAAAACCCCGACGCAACCCTTCCCGTCAGAAAATTCGACGGCCCTCCGGGGGTGTCGGCTACTAATTATGCGTGCGTCGATACGCGCTGTTTACTCACCGAAAACGCGAACGAGCCGCATGGCCGGCCGGGGCGCGTGCACGATTCGCTTTGAAATTGTCTGCTGGGGCTTACCTGGAACAAAAGGAGAAGTTTGTTAGTCAAACAGCATAATTACTAATCGAGTTCGGTGCTAAATAAAGGAGCCATGAATCTTTCAGGGCACGCAAATGTTCTTTTCGCTGAACATTCTCTCTCTCTCTCTCTCACTGTTTCGAGTTCATTCATTCTCTGTGAAAGTTAGTAATTCACCCCATTCGTTATTCAATAAAATTACAGAATGCGATTAAACAGGTTCTAATTTTTGTTTGTGATTTAAATTAATCACACTTATCATGTTAGGGGTATTTCTACGTTTGCTGATAAAGTATTTTAGTAATTGTTTGTTATGTTACAAATTCTGTGAAGCATGGAGAATTATATATTTTAATAGTTTTGTATTTTAATAATTCTGTGTTTTAATAATTTTGTATTTTAATAATTTTGTATTTTAATAGTTTTGTAGTTTAATAATTCTATATTTTAATAATTTTGTATTTTAATAATTCTGTATTTGAATAATTTTGGATCTTAATAGTTTTGTAGTTTAATAATTCTGTATTCGAATAATTTTGTATCTTAATAATTCTGTATTTGAATAATTTTGGATCTTAATACTTTTGTACTTTAATAATTCTGTATTTTAATAGCATTGTATTTTAATAATTTTTTAAGTCTTTCCATATTAAAAATGCAAACATACTCGTTACATTAGACCAATAATTGTTTTATTCAACATAGTTGTTACTTAAGAATTATAAAAACGTATACACAGAAATCACGCGCATTGTACACATTTCTGACGGCGAGTTTCCGTTCAATAGCGAAAGGGTTAATTGCATTTACAAAAACACGAAGTCGCATAAACATCAGTGTAGCAGGTCTGCCCCGTTGCCGGAGAAAGTCAATGGCGTGCTGATTGTAATGCGAACGGTGGCAGCCAGTTATTCGGAAACGTCGCCAACTGGCTGGGTCCGCGCGCGGTTTCCGGTCCGTCGTCCGCGTGGTACGCGCAATTATGTTCATATAAATTTTAAATCAGACGCGTAACGCGCGATGGCGGTCCGCGCCCCGTTATTAGGCGTCGATTTCCATGGACGCGGGCATAAATCCTGTAACGAACGAGCGTTCGTGATAAAACGAAATGGAACGTCGAATCGATTCCATGCGCCCGATTGTTCACGACGCACTCTCGTCCCCTTTTTACGCCGATTCTTTTCGCCGTCGAAACGTAAAATCGTTCGGGCTCGGTCCATCGACTTTCAGTTAAATCGCGTTCGGTTATGATGATTGAAAAACGGAAGTCAGGGTGAACGCGCGCGCATGCGCATTGGAGCTGTTCTTTCTTTAACACGTTCGTCGCGGCCAGCGTGATTCGACTAAGTTTCTCGCTGGGCCCAAATCCGATTGCATAGAAAACTGAGGTAAAAGAAATATAAAAACAGCAAAAATTTTTATTTTTTTATTCCTATTTTATGTATTTTATATTTATATGTATTATACTTCAATACATATTCCATTGAATTTCTTTTAAAATTCCAATTCAAAATCCTATTTAACTCTAAGAAAAAAAGCGTCACCCAAATATGGGTGATTTTTTTATATTTATATTTATAATTTATATTATATTTATATTTTTTTATATTTATATATATTATACTTCAATACATATTCCAATGAATTTCTTTTAAAATTCCAATTCAAAATCCTATTTAACTTTAAGAAAAAAAGCGTCACCCAAATGGGGGTGACGTGGCGACGAACGTGTTAAGTAGAGTAGTAGATCTGTGGGGAACTCGGTTGAGAAAATTGCTACCCCTTTTCCTTTTTAGGAGTCTCCTGCATTTTTGTTATCATAGATGATCTCGTGTAATTGGTAAAAAAAAATTGTAAATTTAATTAATCTTTTTAATCGATAACTGGAAATATTTTATGGAGATTGAATAGAGAAGAGAGGGGTGGCAATTATTGGCAATTGTTAGATTTTATACTTTATATACTGAAGTTATAATAACAATTTATGCTTACTCCTATGTAACACGTGCTTCTTTATTAAAAGTATTCAGGAAAGTACCAGTTAATTGTTATTTTTGGTAGACTAGATTCTTTTATATTTATTATTATTATATCTTTATGTCTTTTTATATTAATTCAAATTACTTAAACTAAAAATTAACTAAAAGAAATTAATTTCAGTTAAGGTTTATAGATTGCAAATTTCAATGTTCCTAAATGTAACAAAGATATTTCACATATCTTTACGTGTATCCTGTATTTTCATCACTTTCGCATAAATACACAAAAATTTGTAATCCGACAATAAAATTTTACCGATTTGTTGTAGATATAAAGGTTCAAACACGGTGAAACATTCGAAAACAAATAATTCTTGAAAGGATAGATTGCTGCACACAAAATATCAAGAATCCATCCGTTAAATAGATTCGTAATCTTTGAAAATAATCTCGAGATCTTAAAACGAAGGAAAACAGAACTTCCATTTGTAAGTATAACATGAGAACATGTGTACACGTCTCGTTTCCGCATTTACGCGTTCGCTCGACAACCTTTCTTTTTTTTCCAGCGGCTCATCTCGATCAGAGTGGATCCTCGTTCAGCCGTGAGCCGAGTTCCAGTTTAATGCCTTGCAAATCTACCGAGATAAAACGGAGCCCGGGGAGCGGTAGTGGGTTGATGAGTTGTCGTATTAGGTCGAACGATCGCGGTTGAATCGAGAGATCTTCATTCCATTCGCCTCCCCCTCGTCGTCGAGCATTAACCGTGGCTGCAAAAAGACTCGTGGCTGGGGCTCTGCCATCGACAGCAGCCATCCGTTTTAATTTTCTTTCTTAGGTTACGAAGGACACCCTTGTTAGGCGAGCGTTTGCCACGATCGTACGACTTTGGCCTTTAACCTTAGACAACTAAACTTAAATTAGCGTTACTCTGTAATACTAATTAATATTCGACTCAGAAACTACGAATTAAAAACATGTATATTTCAATATTTTCTTTATTTATTTGTAGAAAATTAGCGTAACTTAAGAAAAGTATTATAATATTTTAATTACAAGATAGCTAGACAATTAAACTTAAATTAGTGTTACTCTGTAAAACTAATTAATATTCGACTCATAGACTACGAATTAAAAACATGTATATGCTTTTATATTTCCCTCATTTATTTAAAAAAAATTAGCATAACTTAAGAGAAGTATTATAATATTTTACTTATTCCTAGAGAGCTAGATAACTAAACTTAAATTAGTGTTACTCTGTGAAACTAATCATTGACTACAAATCGACTCATAGACTACGAATTAAAAACGTATATTCTAATATTTCCCTTATTTATTTCAAACAAATTGCCATAACTTAAGAGAAGTATTATAATATTTTACTTATTACAGGATAGCTAGATAGCTAAACTTAAATTAGTGTTACACTGTATAACTAATCATTCGACTCAAATTATGAATTAAAAACATTTATATTCTTATATTTCCCTTATATATCTGAAACAAATTAGCGTAACTTAAGAGAAGTATTATAATATTTTACTTATAAAATAGCTAAGTAACTAAACTTAAATTAGTGTTACTCAGTAAAATTAATCATTCGACTCATTGACTACAAATTAAAATAATGAATATTCTTATATTTCGCTTATTTATTTCAAACAAATTGGCGTAACTTAAGAGAAGTATTAAAATACTTTAATTACAAGATAGAAAAATGATACAAAATTAGCGTTTGTAATCTTGTCAGATCTCGAATTCGTAAAACTGGCAGGGGTCGGTAGTCTATTAGACGAATGTTTAATTATCTAGGGTTAATTATCCTATCAGAAACATAAATTTTTCACGTTAAAAGAACTACAAGTTTTTATCAAAGTTATTAAAGAGAAAATAGCTGTATAAAAAGAACATTGAAGAAAAATAATTACTAGATTAGCTATCGTAATTTCATAGAAAATACAGCACGACAGGAAGAACACGATCGCCAATCTGTAAGGTAAACGAATCCACTGATTTGACGCTCGTAAAAGGAGAAGCTATCAACATTTACAAAGGCTAACACTTCATCGCGTTATCTACACCGACATGTGCTTTTCGAGGAACAAGAATCAACAACGACGCTGCTCGTACAATAAACTCGGTGTAATGAAAAAGCTACGTAAACGTTAATTAGGTTAATGTGCGCCAGGGGAGGAAGAAAAAGGTATGCATTAAAGTAATCCAACAGAGTTACAGCTTGGCTAAAGCAAGCAATTCCACTAAAATCAGCAGTCCGTTCTTCTTCCCTTAGAAAACTCGTGTCGAAGACGCCACGGGAACTGTTTAACGCGGATTAACCCACGGACGATACACTTCCGGTCCATTCAAACCCGAATCTACAATTTATTTGCGTACCAGCATTACAACTGTTTCACCAAATTGGTTTTGTTCACATATTGCATTCCTGATTTATTTATCTCGTTTCTACAATTTATCTTCGCAACCGCAATTTTTATTAGTATTATAGCCGTAAATTTTAATATTCTTTATGAAACGTATTAACACTTAATCAACCGAATGGGGAGATCTCCCATAATTTCGTTTGCCATTCATTCTATTTATTTTTGTTATTATTTAGTCTTGAACTGAAGTTTATTAAATCTTATTAAAAATTGTACTTTGGAAGAGCAGAAAATGCATTTGATGAACTGCGAACAACACTAATTTAAGTCTAATTAATAACAAAAGTAAATAAAAACAATGGCAACAGAAAGAATGAGAGATCTCCCCATTTGGTGGGCTAAGTGTTAGGTATAAGTCGCAAAAGTTCTGATTCAAGTTTTCTCAAACTGGTTAGTCCAAAATATAGCAAAACACAGTTGAAACCAGGAAAAAGCAATTTTTTAGCAGCTGACTATAAACGTAGCGAAAAATGAATACAGATTAGGATATATTTGCATTACTTCACCAATAAAAGTCAACAAAAATTGCTAGGAATAATAGTAATTGCTTTTGCAAATTTTGTTCCTGAAGTCGCAAGCCCGTTAAATTGACAGATCCCGTAAACCTAGTGTTAAGTTCTCGTGCACAGAGAATTTAACCAACTTTATTTTTGTTTTCATAAAAATGCGACACGTGACATGGATATTATAAGAAATTTGTAGAACCAACGTATAAAGTTGACAATGAATTTATATTTCCCAAAATTCAACACACTTGTCAGAATGATAATAAAAAATTACTTCTCAGAATGGTAATAAAAAATTAAAATAGTAGGATATTATGTGTACTGAGAAATACGTATACAACACCACAGAATTTGAAATTGCAGAGCTCAGAGGGAAATAAATTAAAGTATATTTGCATTACTACACCAATACAAGTCAACAAAAATTGCTAGGAATAATAGTAATTGCTTTTGCAAATTTTGTTCACGAAATCACAAGCCCGTCAAATTGACAGATCCCGCAAACCTGGTGTTAAGTTCTCGTGCACAGAGGATTTAACCAACTTTATTTTTGTTTTCATAAAAATCCGACACGTAACATGGAAATTATAAGAAACTTGTAGAACCAACGTATAAAGTTGACAATGAATTTATATTTCCCAAAATTCAACATACTTGTCAGAATGATAAAAAATTAATTGTCAGAATGGTAATAAAAGATTAGAATATTAGGATATTAGGTGTACTGAGAAATACGTATACAACATCAGAGAATTTGAAATTGCAGAGCTCAGAGGGAAATAGATTAAAGTATATTCGCATTACTCCATCAATAAAAGTCAACAAAAATTGTTAGGAATAATAGTAATTGCTTTTGCAAATTTTGTTCCTGAAGTCGCAAGCCCGTTAAATTGACAGATCCCGCAAACCTGGTGTTAAGTTCTCGTGCACAGAGGATTTAACCAACTTTATTTTTGTTTTCATAAAAATCCGACACGTAACATGGAAATTATAAGAAACTTGTAGAACCAACGTATAAAGTTGACAATGAATTTATGTTTCCCAAAATTCAACACACTTGTCAGAATGATAATAAAAAATTACTTCTCAGAATGGTAATAAAAAATTAAAATAGTAGGATATTATGTGTACTGAGAAATACGTATACAACACCACAGAATTTGAAATTGCAGAGCTCAGAGGGAAATAAATTAAAGTATATTTGCATTACTGCACCAATAAAAGTCAACAAAAATTGCTAGGAATAATAGTAATTGCTTTTGCAAATTTTGTTCCTGAAGTCGCAAGCCCGTTAAATTGACAGATCCCGTAAACCTGGTGTTAAACTCGCGTGCACAGAGGATTTAACCAAATTATTCATTCGCGGAACTCTGCTCCGAGGTCTGTCTAAAAACAGCGGCCGAACGCGCTCGGGTTGCTCCTTCGCTGCGTTTAGAGGCAGGAAAGTCGCGTTTAATTAGGTTAACACGTTGAATAATAGAACGGCCTGCCTCGTCTCAAAGGATTATAAACGCTGAAACCGGCGAGCCGCCTGATTCAGCCAACTTATTTTCGACTTCGGCCGGCCTAGTTTGGAATACACATCCGTTTCCAGCGCTGTTGACTGCGACAATATCAACAGTTTCGCGTGACAGATTAATCCCCTGTGTCTAATGCGTCACTCGGGTTGATCCTTCTGATTGCTTCCCGGTTCTGAACGAGATTTCCTTAACGACGATGGAACCACGTATTATCGGAGAGTGTGCAACAAAGATAATTAATAATAAAAGATAATTTAACCCTAGATTCATAAACATTCGTCCCACAGACGGCGCAAAACACGTAAGCAGTTTGTAACTTTTAAAGTGAAAGAGGTAGATAGATAAACTTCGATCGCTCAGAATAACTATTGTGTTCATTTTCATTTCAGAAAATTAATGATTATTAAACAACTTTTCAGATTTAAAGTGTGTTTTATTACCGCTTGTATTTTATCAAATAAAAATCGTCAGTTTAATATGTTCGTCTGAGAAACGAATGTTTATGAATAGTGTATCTCCCACGCATGTTTATGAATCTAGGGTTAATAATGATAGATAATTGTAATTATAGAAATATTGGTTGGATTATAGTGAAAGAATTTATTAGCTTCACTTGGAATTCGTCGACGTTAAAGAAAGATAAATGAGTATTTCTATGTTTAACCCTTTGCGCTCGAGAGGTGACTGTTAGTCACCAAATGATAGTTTGATGGTGCTAATTTTCAGACTTTAGTTAGTTTGTTTATTAGTTAGACTCAGAGACTAAATAGTTATATATGTAAATTTTAGTACATCACTTAATTAAACTAAATATGTTATCATATAGGCGAATCTTAGTAAACATTTCGAATTTGAAAATTTTTTTAATTAGTATCGTTAGACAATTAACAGTCACCTCTCGAATGCAAAGGGTTAAAGAAGCACTAGATTAATTACGAATGCCTTGGAGCATTGGAAAGTGAAGAAGATATTCTAGCATCTAAGTGACATGGCGGTCAAAGAATTAATTTGCATAAGCTTACTGTTCTTGGAACTTACAAACACTTCGTGACAATAGTATGTTACAAAACTAAGAAATTAAACGGCTCTATTTGTAAAATATTGTGAAATCTATAAATCTATATTACAAGTCCACGCATGAGCTTAAGAATGATTATAAAATGATAAGATTCATTGCTACGATATCTGATATTATTAAAAAAAAAAAAAAGAAACATCGTAGCTCTTCTTTAGATTAACCAACACTAGTCTATAAAACAAACAGTACAGTTTCTAATGCAAAAAGTGTACATCCATAAAACAAAGAACTAGTTTGACTCAATTAATGAGTTTAGCAAACTTAGCCTTTTGTAAATAGCATTTCCAATCAACCAAACTACCTGCTGAAGATATTGATAAGTCAACTTCGACAGCGTTCATGTTCGTGGTGACAGACATCCAAACATGTTGTTGCTTAGAACGCTCAAGATCAATGCTCGTAGCCCCGAAACTCGTGATGTGTGTCACTGTTTCGACAACGGAGAACTAGTTAACAGCGGCGCCGCGAGTATAAACATAAACCCTAGTTAGCGCTCGAGCATAAGCTCTGCTTAAGCCACGGGTTAATCGTTTGTTTAGCCGTGCGCGGTCTATATTTAACGCTTTCCTCTGGCGTGTCGCTTTACGAAAATACCTCGACATAATCAAAATGTCGGGTACCCCGACCCTTGACCCGCACCCTTGCGTCTTTCACCTTAAGGGGGCGGTATTGCTGTCTAGAATTTCGGAATAATCGATTTTTTTTTTATTCCATTTTCTTAAAGTGTATGACTTTAACCCCTTAATGCACAGTTTTTTTTTGAAAAAAAAAACGATCAAAAAGAATCAATTTTTTTAACATAAAAAAGTACAATTTAGAACGTTGTCTTGGCTAGAAAATTAAAAAAATAATCAAAATTTTTATTGTCGCTCGAATTATCTCGAGTGTGCATAGTTTGGCCAGTTTAGCGTGTTCGAGTTAACTCGAGTGCATGTTTAGATTAACTAAAAAGTATACACGAACTCACATATGCCAACTTTAATGAAATTTTAGGGCAAAAACCTCATGTTTGAGGGATGAAAATTATTTGGAAAGTGTTGCTAGAGAATTGTCACCATTTAATATATTTCTTTCTAAATTATCCCGTCTTGATGTCTAAAATCCGATGGAATTCAATCTTCGTGCGATTGTTATCCTTACAAACAGATTGAACTGTTCTGACACAAGCCACAGAACGTTAAAAAAATAAAACTCTTGGTATACGTATGTTTTCCACCTTAGACGAAGCTCTGAATCAGAAATAAGATCTCTAACAGGCCTCGTAAATTTTTTAAGCCGGTAACGAAAGTCCTAATCCTCGACTCGCAGGCTAGTTTCGCTAATAAAAAAGGAGCTATTAAAAAAACCATCCTCCGTCGGTTTGCATACCCTGTCGGTCATCAATTCTCTAGCATCTACAAACTCGTAACCCAAGTTTTATAAATATCTTAAAATTAGACCGGGTTCCCCGTCGTTACCCATTTCCTCCGTCATTATTCACGCATAAAACGCTAACGAACCACCAGCGTCGACGGACACACGAACATGTCGAGGGGTCACAGGTCTCGCGCTACTTTCGTCCACCTGGAAAAGTTTCGTGTATCCGCTGTCGGTCACTTACTAGTCCACGATAGAATTGCTACTTTGCATAGAAAAGTTTTGAACGAAGATTAACTTCATTTTCAACTGATACGTTTAATAAGCAGAATTTCTATTAGCTTAGATGAAATCGCAAAACTTGCAATTCGTGAACGATGAACTCCTTACAAATCAAAACTTTATCTGATAAATATTGTCTATATGAATAAATGGGGATTCGTCAAAAAGAAGTTTGGTGAACTGGAAAAATTGAGTGAAACCAGATATTTGAATTCCTTATAATTTTCCGAGAATTATTTATACGAAATAAGGTTTGTCATTGTCATTTATTAACTTCCATTAACATATCCATATCCTTTTGTTACTTCTTCTGTTTATACGTAAACATCACATTCTTTAATTACTAATATTTCATAAATTTTTGAAAAATTATAAGAGATTGTGTAGGAATGCGAAAATGTAAAGAGTGCTTGAGTTGAGCGATAGAAGAATGTTTGGACTAAAGTGTTTCTTAGGCGCGAAAGATGAGCACTTGAGTTGTTACCATTAAACTGTCTTAAATACATATATTAATATTCTAATCACTTCACTTTATTTTATTCACACCTGAGCCCTATAATCTCACTCTACTAAATAAATAAAAATAGAACTTTCCTATAATTGTTTCTATGTGACTATGTGACCATCAAGTAAATAAAATTGTATGTATCAATAATCTCGTATGCATCGAAGTAACTCAAGAGACACAGATACATTGACCGCGATTATCATTGATTATCAAACGCGTCGATAATCGGTTAACGAATTCTGAGCGCTAAAAAAGATGGTTTTTAACAAGTCGAAGAATAGCGAACGAAGTGAGCGGAAAGGCGCAAAACAAACTGCTGGCCACGGTAGAACGACCACCGTTGCATTCCTTCAGCGTCGAAACAATTCCGTTTCGTTTCGCCGGGATTGAAATCCACCGGACCGGAGATCCTCTCCCGGTGACGGAAGATTTACGGACTCGACTTTTATTATGGCAGAGAAGAACGAGAAAAATCGTCGATAAAAATAGTAAAAGTAACCAGGCGATGTGCGCGCCGATTTAGAAGAATGTCTGGGGAAAGGAAACTGCCGGAAAAAATATGTGAAATAAGCAAACCGAAAATGTTTTATAGCAATTTCACGTTTAACCCTAGAAGGACGCAGCCGGGTCCATTTTGACCCAGCTATAAATGTTTTTATATGATTTATCGTACTGTGGATTTGACTTTCATTCGTTTATGTTAATATGCATAGAGGTGGTTGTATATAAAATTCATATATGCAATTGAAACTGCGAAAAGTTTATATAGAATTACTTTCTGCGTTCGATCATTGAGACTGCCTCAAAATCCGTTTGGTATGCGAGGGTTTACGTTTCGTTTTTAGGAAAATTTAGACTGGAGATACAGCGATTCCCACAAATTTCAATATTTTCTTAAAGCTGCTGAAATTTCAACGTTGAGCTATAAATTGTTAAAACAAGTAGTACAACATAAAATTACTCAAACAAATAATCTTCCAAGACGCATTTGTGTATCTAATTGATTTCCAAGCAAATATTCCTGCAGAAATTATTTGTTATTCTATATTGCTTAAATAAAATACACTTTTATTTGAAATAGTATAATACTTTATTACATAGCACGAAGAAGGACAACTGTGATCGAACCTTGCGAGCTTTGTCATGAGTCTAGCAAAACGTAGTGGTCGAAATTCCTACATACAACCCCGTCCGGATCCTTCAACCCCTTTGTTCTGTTTCTTAACATTTTCGAACTTTTTAAAATGCCAGATGTGGCTTGGGTTCTTAGAAAAAACTCTTGAGAAAATACTTTAAAAGGAAGCTGGTTTATGGTTAATTTTTGCTTCGCAGTATTTCTGTATTCAATTTTTAACACATTTAACTGATATTTGGGTGACGCTCTTTTTCTTAAAGTTAAACAGGATTTGAAATTGGAATTTTAAAAGGAATTCAATTAAATAAGCATTGAAGTATAATATGTACATATAAATATAAAATACATAAAATAAAAATTTTTGCTGTTTATATATTTTTTTACCCAAGTTTTCTATGCAATCGTATTTGGATCCAACGAGAAACTCAGTCGAATCAACGTGTTAATAAACTCTGCATTGAAACACAAAAATTCAACAGCTAAAATCGATTTAACCCTTTGAATGCTATGGGCGCATATATGCGTCTGACAAAAGTTGTTTGTAGGGACTATGGACGCATATATGCGATTGTCAATTTTTGTTTCCTTCACCTTACGATCTTTTTCGTGGCCACACATTTCAGCGTTAACCTTTCACTGTCGACGAAAGTTACTCGTGGGGACCATGGACGAAAATATGCGTTCGTTAATCTTTTCAATTTTTCTCTCATAATCGACTGATTGTCAATGTACGAATAATACTTATATATATACTTAATAATACTAGCGCGTCGTTCCCTCGAAGTGCTTAGGCCAAAAGTATTCAGCAGTCAAAGGGTTAATCCAGCATTGTGATTCAAACCCTTCGATTTCGCGAGTCACCGTAAAAAGGGGGTGGTCTCCACCTGCAAGAAGTCTCGCGCGACCATAAACAGAGTCGAATATCGATGCGTGAACATTGCTAGATGGCCTGTGCACCGTCGAGTTGCACACGAGCCTGCATACACCTACTATCGGCCCATACCAGAGAGTGCTTCGTTCGCCGAGCATGCGAGCCCACCATAAATATCCTGTTAAACGGCCTCGACTTACTGTCCAATAATGGTCGAATACGAACCGGCTGCGCGCTCGTTGATAGTCGCGCCATTATACACGCGAGTCTCGCATAAGAAGGCCCTCATTGTCGAGAGTAGATAGCGAGCCGGTTACTTCACGAACGACGCTGGAACGCGGCCGCGGAGGCGCAACCGGAAATTGACCATACACACCCCTGACAGACGATACTGCCGGGGACCACCTGACGGTCGGTCAAGAAACTGGATATTCCCCGGCGAAACGATCTCTATTATTACATGGGCTGAAAAGTCCCGGGATTTTGAATGAAAACAAGCGTTTTTTGGACAATGTTGTATTTATTTCTCAATATAGTTGCCTTCAAGAGCGATACGCTTGGTGTATCTGTCGATTGTCTGTCGATTTTGTACCTTGTGGTTATTTATCCGGTACCTGAGAACTGGATTAACCAAAGACTATTTTTATTTAAGAGTTCTATTTTTTATTTGGAAGGAGAGTACAGTGGGACAAACGTTATTCGAATTTTGGTAATTTATCAGTTTATATTATTTATACATATTTGCACGAATGTAATCCAAAAATATTTACATTCTGTGGCATATTGATTCTTTCAAATGGTCAAGTTGTACAATTTTTATATTCGTCACACCAGCATTTGTGTAAATATAAGTATTAATGATATATTGAAAATTAGTTTAGCGAAAGTAACTTTCACATTCAGAAGTTAGGAAGTATTCAAGTATTCAAGATAGTAGTCCATATTTTCCATTAAGTTCTAAAAAGTAATTATAGCGAAAGATTAATGATTATCTACGTATTACACGAGTCTTCGATTTTGCGATAATTTTAACAAAAATTTCAGACTTCAATTAATTTGTTTATTAATCAGACCGAAGGTTAAACAATTATACATGTAAATTTTAGTATATGACTTAACTAAGCTAAGTAAAGTTTAATATAAACGAAACTTAGTGAATATTTTACACTTGAAAATCTTTAAAGTTATTATTATTAGACGACTAACAGTCACCTCTCGAGTGCAAAGGTTTAAACGTATTTCGAAATTCATGATCTCTGCAAAATTGTAGCTTCCTCAGAGAAGGAATTTGAACATCCAAAACTTTTCTTGTAGGAGTGTAAGTACCTGGCTGCTATCAGCCAACGTCCAACCTCCGCCATTAAACGTGATTCGGCCGTTCCAGATAGAGAATCCGTCCCGTTTCCGGGAATTCCAGCAGATCGTCGTACCTGCCCGGGTCGACCAGGTAGATGGCAGCCTTAACGGCCTCGACCGACGATAAATTACAGCTTCCGGTTCTCCGGGCCTCTAACGACCGCAAATAAAGCCGTGTGACGCATCCTGCGCCGGGTCCGGGAACCGGGTAAATAAGACATCAAACAATTTGGAGGCCGGTCCGACTGTTCGCGGATAGTCGTCAACAGCGAGTTCCAGCCTCGACCGCAACGAGGTTGACGAGGCTGACGAGGTTGCGGGCGAAGGTGAACGAGGCTGGTTGGCCCACGACTACGACAGATCATGGAGGAGAGAGAGAGAGAGAGAGAGAGAGAGAGAGAGAGACAGGGCTGGGGAGGCTTGGCAATCTGGATAACGTGAAAGAGGAGGGAAGAGTAAGAGGGGAAGAATCAGAGAGAAGAAAAGAGAGAGACAGCAGGAGAAGAGAAATCAATGAGAGAGTAAAAGAGAGAAGAGAGGGAATAGAGGGAGTGAGAGAGGAGAAAAGAGAAGAGAAAGACAGAGAAAGAGAGAGACAGAGGAACTCAGTTAGAAATGGGGAAGAAAAAGAAGAGAAAGAGAAGAGAAATTGAAGAGAGAAAAAAAAAAGAACAGAGAAGGGAGAGAGAGAAGAGAGAAAAGAAAAGGGAGGAGAGAGAAGAGAGAGAGCGAAAGAGGAGAAATCGAAGAGAGAAGAGTGAGAGAAAAAGATGGAGGGAGAAAGTCACATAGAAAAAGTGGGAAGAGAGGGAATACAGAGAGCGAGAAAAGAGAGGAAAGAAAAGAGAGGAGAGAGAAGAGGGAGAGTGAAAGAGGAGAAATCGAAGACAGAAGAAAAAGAGAAAGAGAGGGAGGAAGGAAGTCACATAGAAAAGGGGAAAAGACAGAGAAAAGAGAGAGAGAGCAAGGAAGAGAAATCCTGATTCCAATCCTCTCTGGCAAAAGAAAAAATCCAAGCTAGTCAAACAGAAAGGGAAAGGAATAAAGAAAAAAATGAGATAGGAGGAATTCTGATTCTGATCCTCCTTGAGAGAGGAAAAAATAGGAGAAGACAGAAAGAGAGAGAGGAAGTCAGATAGAATAAGGGAGGAAGAGAGATAGGAGAGAGGGGAAGAGAAAGGTCCGCGTCAGCGCTCGGCCCAAAGCCACCGCAGCTCGCCTTGTTTTCCAAGAAGACAACAACTTCATTAGGCCGATCCTCTCCGCCCGTTTCGACCCTATTTCACGTTCATGAATATGGATGCCGACCGCCGCGCGTCTCGATATATGGCTGCCGGTTTCGTTCACGCCAACGGAACATCTTCGCGCGATCGGCTGATCGTCAAACGGGCGACGCGCTAAGAGCAAAGGAGGAGCTTCCTTTATGGGGACCGGGAATGGGGGAAACTTGGATCAGGGTGTTGGAAGGGTGATGTTAATACGGGGTCGCGGTGCGAGGCGTTTAACGCGCCGTTAATGGAGCACGAGTTTCGCTGTTATCCTCAGGCAGAACAATTTTTAACCCTTTCAATTCAAGAGATGATTGTTACTCGTCTAATAATACTAACTTCAAAAATGTCCAAATTCGAAATATTTACTATGATTTGCTTATATTATACGAAATTTATTTTAATTAAATGATATACTAAAATTTACATATATGACAATTTTGAAAATTTTGAAATTTGAAATTTTTACCAAGAGTCGGGTATATTAACGCTAGAACTACCGACGATTACAGTGTACTTATTTGCATGCAACAGATCAAATTGAAAATTACACGAAAAAAATATCGAATACGCAGAAAACAAATCTTTATTTATACCTTCTGCAGAAAATCATAGCAAATTTTTGAAGCTTGATAAAGTGAATTTATAAGGTTGCTATGAATAATCATCAATCCGTCATTTTGACTGCTGTGGTGTATAGTTCTAGTGTTAAATGTAATTTAGTTTAGTGAAGTAATATATTAAAATTTACATATGGATTATGGTTTATTCTTTTTCGATCATTACAAATTCCCTTAATGGAAAAAACTTCAACTCCTTCGACGAGATAAAAAATCACGTAGAAAAGTTTTTCGCTGAAAAACCTAAGAGATTCTGAAAGGACGGAATTTTCAAGTTGCTTGAAAGATGGAGAAAGGTTGTTGTACAAAGGAATGGCAACTGTATAATTTAATAAATGTATGCTAAAATTTAAATCCCCTGCGCTTCAATCTGCCTTCAAAATCGGGCACGAGCTTTCCGGACAACCCAATATTTATGCGGAACGCGTCCCGTTTAAAAGAGAAACCGCTGTTTCAATGGACCCAGTTGCTTTTACTCGTGTCCGTTTTGTACTTACACCGTCGAACAACGTAATCCCTGGAAACGATACCCCGAATCGGGGATGCGTGCATCAGATAAGGCGGGGGGAGGGGAGGGGCGAGGGGCGGAATTGGATGTTAATCGAGCAACGCGTGCAGCGAAAAATTAATTTGTACATCGCCAGCGATTTTAATATCCGATCCAGCCAGCAAAATTCTATCGATTTAACGGATAAACGCTTTGTATCTCGCGCGTTTCCTCGTTTTCCCGATACTAATTACGGAATACCGATAAACACTCGACCATAGGGAACGGATTCGATCCGCTCACCCGAAATATTACAGGCGTCCGGTGTTTCACGTGAACCGTATCGAAAACATAATAAAAAGAGTATGACGATTGAAAAAAATCGAGGCAGAGGTGTACGTTTCTAAAGTCTTTTCTTTTTTTATTTATTTAAGCAGAATTGTAGCTAGTACGAAGCACTGAATTACTGGCTGAATTATTGTTAGCTTTTCGAAACTGTTCTATTATAGCTGGTTAATAAATTTTAGAAACTGATAGTAAAAATTGTTCAAAAATAAAAATTGAATTCTACTATTGCATAATATATTCGTAGAAAAATTTTCTTAGTCACCTAAGAAAAATTGCATAGTTTCTCCATCTTATCTAATTAAAGGAAACCAATTTTAGAATAAAAATTATGCTGCTTGACGATGTATAACTCAAAATTGTAAAAAGGTAGACGAAAAGAAGGAATAGAATTTTTCTCACATATTTCGAAGTCCAGAGAAATTGTGTAGCTTCTCCATCTTATCTAATTAAGGGAAACCAATCATAATTAAAAATCATGCGCTCCACTATATATATCTCAAAATTGCAAAACTAAGACATACGAAGGAAAAGAATTGTTTAGAATAAAAATTTAGGTAAAAAATTATACACTCAGCGAAATATATATTTCAAAATTGCAAAAGTAAGGCAAACGTAAAGAAGGAAAAGAGTTTTTCTAGCATATTTCCAAGTCAACGTTTCTTCGCGAAAATATACATAAAAGAGCAAATGAAAGAATTTTCCCAATCACCTAAAAAAAAGTGTATAGCTTCTCCATTTTACCTCATTAAAGGAACCCAATCATAGAATAAAAATTATACGTTCGATGATATACATTTCAAAATTGCAAAAATAAAGTAAACGTAAAGAAGGAAAAGAATTATTCTTGCATATTTCCAAGTCAACGTTTCTTCTCGAAAATATACATAAAAAAGCAAATGGAAGAATTTTCTTAATTCTAACCTAAGAAAAAGTGTATAGCTTCTTCTCATTAATTGAAACCAATTTTAGAATAAAAATTATACGCTCAACGAAATATATGTTTCAAAGTTGCAAAAATAAGGCAAATGTAAAGAAGGAAAAGAATTTTTCGCATATTCCAAATTCAACGTTTCTTCTCGAAAATATACATAAAAGAGCAAATGGAAGAATTTTCTCAGTCACCTAAGAAAAAATGTATAACTTCTCCATCTTATCTCATTAATTGAAACCAATTTTAGAATAAAAATTATACGCTCTACGATGTATATCTCAAAATTGCAAAAATAAAGTAAACGTAAGGAAGGAAAAGAATTTTTTTCACATATTTCCAAGTCAACGTATCTTCATGAAAAGGTACGAACGAAAGCGAAGGGACCTAAAGGAAACCGAGTGTTTCCCGTGAAAGCATGCGACAAGTAGAAAGTCGATGGGCGTTTTCGATAAACCCGCGCGAGTACCTCTCTCGTGAAATCCACGGGCCGACGACTTCCGGAAAATTATGTTTCGCAGCCGGCCGAAAACTTTGCACTCAATCGATAAGCTACAATGCCTCTACTCTAACCAGGAATGCGAAATGTACCGCCCTCGTCCCAGGAGGGAGCACAGCTTGCGAGTTTCTCGAATCGTTTCGAGATCTCTCGGGCTAATCGTACGACGATCCGTTCGCGTCACGGATGTCTGTCTCTTTTCGATTCGATAAGAAACTTCGATAAGATGCTCCGGGCGAAATCTATCAGGATCGCTGACAGCTCTCGATTGACCCACATTCCAGGATCGAAGAGAGAGAGAGAGACGTGGCTTACACGCAAGCTGTTGCCATCGTATCTTCCTCGAACGCGTATCGACACTGTGCTAGGCGTCGAGATCTCGTTCGAGATAGTGTCACGGATTCGCGATATTAAATTTGTTTCTTTGGTACAGGTCCTTGAGTTAATTTAACGATAGATCAAATATATTATTACAAGTAGAATGTACTTTGTTTATCAAAAATATTCAGTTTGGGAAGCGAAAGTTCTGATTTAAATTTCTTCAAGGTATCCTAAAACATTTTCTTTGGGACAGGTCCTCGAGTTACTTTAACAATAGATCAAATATATTATTACAAGTAGAATGTACCTTGTTTATCAAAAGTATTAAATCCGAGAAGCGAAAGTTCTGATTTGAATTTCTTCAAGTTAGCCTAAAACATCTCGAATTTTAAAATTTTTAAAGTTATTATCATTAGACAGTCACCTCTCGAGTGCAAACGATAAATTTAAATTGGACAATGAAATTTAGATTTTGTCAACTACTCAAGATATCGTAGAAATCTCTTCTTTTCAAATAGGAGTTCACAATTCCCGTAAAATTGTAAACCATTCGTTCGTTTAGAAGTAAAAATTTTCAGTTCTTTTAATATAACTGGTATTCAAAATTTTAAATATTAACTTCCGAAAGGAGCATTCCTCAGTTTTATTATTCACCTATAATTGAAGTTATAGTACAATCTTTTAACATCAAACAGATCAATAAAATTTCTTATCATTCATCGATTTCCACAGCTATCTCCAGCATCGCTGCATCGTTATTCAACGAAACACGAACCTACGACGGCCAGGGACAAAAATGTTAGCATCCTCGGCAATAAGTTCCGCGTATCGGGACAAGCGTAACGATCTACAGGGAGTACAAGACATAGAGAATTGATGGGGAAAGATTTCTTCGATCGCGACACGCGTTACAACCAACGGGTAACCCATATTCCGTGGAATATCGGATCCCGGTGTCTGCGTTCGGTGGGAGGGCAAAGGGATGATAGATCGCGCGCATGTGAGGTCCATTATTCAAGAATGGAGTTTTCGACGGGGGCATTTTTGTTCCAGCCTGAAAGCCAGGAGGTCTTATCGAGGGCTCCGGAGAATTATGGCCAGGCTATTATCGAGGAAATTATATGGACCGATTAAAGTCAGAATGATGTAAGTCGTGTTCCCGGAATTTTTCCGGCAAACTTTTTCTTGCAACCGGGAAAAGGGGAAACAAATTTCAGGTCACTCGGGTCACCTGGTATTCGATCGATAAAGTTTAGGGTAAGACGAGATCCAGCGAAAACTAAAGATTGAACA
>JAOPTO010002217.1:140361-159870 GCA_033822845.1 Tetrapedia diversipes | reverse complement strand
GACTAACAGTCATCTCTCGAGTGCAAAGGGTTAAGATAAGAGGACTATGTAAAACATAGTTTCATGGTTTACAAATGTTGTCTGCATAAAATACGAATATCGTTTATCGTACTATTTCTTATGAACTAATTAATTTACTATCATTTACTCTTAAACTGTTGTCTGCTATTTTATGTGTTACACTGTATGGTGGTAATAATTGTATAAATAGAAATTTTTTAAATTTTAATTGCTTCAGATGTCAAGTTCTGAGAGTTCTGTCCACCTATGATTATTCTTACAATTTATAATACATTTTATGTATTTCTATTGTATCAAAGAATTATTTCAGTTATTAAATAAATAAAAAGAGGCTGTGACATGAAATGTGTGTGAGTTAAGAGATCTAGAAATGGAAAGGAAAAAAAGATGGATCGTTTATGGATTAGATAAATAAGTATTTTCTGACCTTAGTCGTAGCTGGTCATTACGAATACTTCTTTATTTATTTATTCATACATAAACGAGCCATGTAGCCAATTGTATATATAAACTTATATTATTGCGAAATGACACACTTGGTGTCGCTCGTATATATACGAAAGCATTCAATATTTAGTTAAAATCTCACGTGTCATATAAAAGATCATAAATTTTAGATTTAACCATAGATAACTAAACTTAAATTAGTGTTATTCTGTAAAACTAATCATTTGACTCATAGTCTACGAATTAAAAACATGTACATTTTTACATTTCATTTATTTATTTCAAACAAATTAGGATAACTTAACAGAAGCATTATAATATTTTAATTAAACGATAGAAAAATGGTAAAAAATTAGCGTCTGCAATCTTGGCAGATCTCGAATTCGTAAAACTGACAGAGCTCGGTAGTCTATTAGACGAATGTTTAGTTAACCAGAGTTAAAAGTGCCTAAGTTATGTGCGAAAACGTCAACGCAATTATTCTTTTGTTAGCTAGAGAAAAGATTCCATTAGTGAGATCTGTGTCACTAAATCCGAATAAATAGAGATGAGGTTTAAATAATAAAGAAACTCTAGACGACGGTGTCTTTCCCTTCAACCCCATAGACCCAGTAAACGCAACAAAAGGGACAGGTCCCGAGGCATCAAACCGCTACACATTTTCCCTGAAAAAAGCGAAAGCCGAACCGTGGCTCGACGGAAACCTGCCAAACGAGCTACTCGAAACGATGGGCAGCAATATTCCTCGTTTTTCGTCAAACGCACGGCAATAAACGCGAAAACCGGAAAAGAGAATTTACCGGCACAGTGACGCACCACCGACTGCTGCTTATTCTCTTGAAATCCGCCGGTGCAACGTTAAACGCGACTATTTAATAGAATTTGAATGTCGGTCGCTTTGAAGGATTCTCTGGATGCACGCAAATCCCCGATCTGACATCCGGCCACACGTTCCCGAACCGCGACTCGCGACCCCCTGAGAGGCTGAATTTCCGCTCGACGATGTTGCCCCTCTGAGCCTTGGTTTTATTAATTTTGAAAGGAAGTTTATTTGCTAATTTCCATCGTACGCCGTTTGGCGCGTTCGTTAGCGATGATTCCTTCTTTCAAGTCCTGTACCCCCGCCCCCCCTCCCCCCTCAACCCTTTCGCGTTTTATTCGTGCCCCGACCCGTATAACCGGCGCGTTTCAACGTTCCTGGGACCCCTTTGTTTTCAGCTTTCCGCGTATTTGATTTTTTGCAGTCGGTTCTCCGGAGCGACGCATAAAGGTCTTTGTGGATGTAATTATTTATACGCGTATTTTCGCGGTCGTTTCATTGTTTTTCCGTACGCCTCCGACGTCGGGCTTTAATTTAAGCGCCCCGCATTATTCGAGTCCCGTTGTATTTAATCGCGCTGACGTCAACCGTTTTTCTCTTTCTTCCCCCGTTTTCCTCCTTTTTCATTATTTCACTTTTGGCGTTAGCCCTACACTCACGGGAATCCAGAGGTTCGATGAAAATCTTGACGAGGGAAACTTCTTTGCGCGGTTCTACGAAGAACTTCCTCGAAATTTCCTCGGAGAGGAATCGAAATTATCCCTTGACAGATGACTCGATCACCAAGTGATAATTTGGCAAATTTTCAATTTCGTAGGGTTGAATAGTCGTTAAATCTGAATAGAAGATTACAGATATGCAATAATGACTGCACGAGTGTTAGATATGGGCAAGAAAAAGGGTGTTGGGGAAGAAATGAACAACTGCGGCCCGCACTATCTGAAATCCGCTAAGTAACTAGTATTTATTGTCGCTCTGCTGTTCTGGTTCGGGGGTCAGTCCCAAATTTACCTGATTTATGGGGACCCCAATGACCACTCTGGCCATCGTCACCCCTGATTATCTGGTTCCTCTTACATATGTAAAGAAAAAAAAATATACGAAGCGCTAAGGGTTAATATTGTATAACCGGGTACACTTTTGTTCGTTTGAAACAATTTATCCGCAACACTTTCAGCCTGTATCACTCGTGACCAGCGTGACGTGGAACGTCTCAATTCACGGATACGCGCATCGCTAAATCACCAGGTCTCAGCGTCGTTTTCTTGCGGACGTTCCCGGTGTCCGCCGCTCGTAAATCCGGGACCGTGTCGCGACGATTTCGCGCTCTGCCGCAGCGTGGAGGATAAAATGTTTGTAACGGTGCCTCCTCTGCAGGGGTGACACAGTGCCAGCAACACGTATGAACACGGCTTACGTGTATTCCAGAAAACGTTACGGCATTGTGGCCAAGTTACACGGTTCGTATATTAAAGAGGATCGCTGCACACCGAGTTGCTGATTTTATGATGTAGGTGGAGGGAGAAAATCAAGCGGTTGTATTTGGGTAAGGTATTTCCAACTAAAGTGGAAAGGTGAGTGAATAAAAACGTAAGGTATTTCTGACTAAAGTGAAAAGTTAAGCAAATAAAAATAAAAATAAAAATTTTTGAAATATTCTATTCTTGTTTCAGTACAAGCACAGGGGTATTTATTACATGTTGCAATCAGAAATTCATTTGAACAGTTAATTATCTAAATACAAAATAAAATGGCTTGTTATTTTACGCGACAGTTATTAAAGCAGAATAATTTTCTTGTTCAATTGTATACATACAAATGTATAATTACTGAAAAATAATTCACAAAATACAGTAGAATCTCTTTCGTTTAAATATTGTATTCAAATATTTTATTAACCGATTATAAATATTTTATTATCGTCTGATAATAGTCCTTTATTTAAAAAAGTCATGAAATTTAACAGTAAAAAGTATACATTATACACAAATATTCAAGCCAACTACATAATCTCCTTAATATCAATTTAAAAAGCTAAAGTTTAGTATAAGAAAAAATAACTCTTCGATTATTCGGAAATTCTTTTATCTAAACACTTACGTCTCCCTATTTTATATCCGAGAATCTCTACTGTATTTTATTCTATCAATCTCTGGTTCGAAAATTTACAACAACTATCTTCAGATAATGTCCAATCTCCAATCTCAACTGAAACGTTTCTCAAACGAATTTTGTTCGATTAAAAACCACCGGAATCGTTGAAAAAGTGTGAATTTCACAGTGCACGGATTTATGGCACCGCGATGCTCGACTGAATGCAGTTTCATCGAATTCGAACGCTTCGACGGCGTCGTACGTGCGTGCACAGTCGGGTGCTACACACCGGGAATATTGAGAGAGACACCTCGAACCGGAAGCACGCCGTTGATCGTTATAGCGCGGCGGAACGCGAGCGTGCGCGCGTCATTCAACGCGGCATCGCGACGCCAATTCGTTTTCGAAGGCAATTTAATCCCTCGTCAATTAACTGGATATTACTCGAGAGCGTTGATTTTGGCGCTACCATTTCACGCCCCGCGTTAACGCGGGCCCGGCTTCCGGTATTGAATGAACCCGATGGAACCGCGGTGCCTCCACTTTGTGGGGAAATTTTGGGGACAGAGGTAACGCGATATCGAACAGAACAGTATTACGAGGCGTACGAATTTATTTACGAGAGATACAGTGGCGGGCAAAAGTTTAAGACGAGAGGACAATGTAGAACACAGTTTTATGATCTGCAGTTTACATTCATTTTTATTGTTATTATGGTAGTACACAGGTATATCTTAGCAGAAAAATTGGAAAAAAATTATTGTCCGTGAAATATCAATATAAGTATAGAAAAAATCCACACTTTTCATCTATTTACCTCATAAACTTAACACGACAGACTATTTTTACGACCAGATTCGGATTCAACACGTGAAAATATATAAGAAATCTTTGCCATTTCAAAAAACGAAACCTCGTTAATTTCATTTTTTCTTATCTGTACTATTATTTTGTCGCGTCCAATTATCATATAAAAAGATTAAATTCACAGCGAGAAATATAAGCTACGGTTAATCTTTATCCGTATTATTCAGAAACGGATAACGTGTTATTCAGAACAGGCTTAAATATATTACATTGGGCTAAAGAAACCCTGAAAATCCTATAAGTCAAACAGTCAAACAATTAGGACAAGTTATATCTCGAATTTAGTAATGGATAGAAAAGAACAGAAAGGTAAAATGTTGAAGGATATGTTAGAGTCTATTATCACACGACCTCGCATTCTCCATAACTGCAACAATGCATTTCATTTTTAAATGGAATTGCATATTATTTTTCACACGTGGTGCACTAACATCTTTCAGATGTATTGTTGCAGTTATGGAAAAAGCGTGATCGCATGAAAATAAATGTTATCGTATCATTCAATCTCTTCATTCCCAACTTTTTCCTATCTATTATCAAATTCAAAGTTAAGAAATTTCAAAGAAATTTTCAAAGAAACTTCAAAGAAATTTCAATCACGTAAAAATTATTTTCGACCGCACGTCTTCGTAATACTTCTTTCAACATCACGCGTGTGTTCAAACTCGACGTTCCCTCGAAAAATGAGGACTGACGTGGGTCTCCTTGAACCGAACTAAAGTATGAAACACTTGAACGGAATAACGAGCCCCGATAAAATTAACATACACCACGCTGCACAAGCGATCCTTCTTACATGAACTGATCTGCGCGTTGATTAATCACTAATTAACATCGAGTGTGCAGCACTGCAGTGACATTTCGAATATTATATAAATCGTTGAACCTTTGACCCAATTAATTCGAAGAAACGAACTTCTACCACGGCATCCTTTGTAAGCCTAGAGAAATATTAAATTCATGCAAAAACTTGCATTGTTTGTAAGTCGACAATTCTTAAAACGACAATTATATTTACTTAATTTTTAAATAATTCTAACATTGAATCCGATGGTTAAATCCTAAAACAAACAATAATAACGACAATACAATAGAAATAAATGTGCATTCTTCACAGAAAAGAAGCATAATTAAACATAATTACAGAAAAATTCATGAAAAAGATTTTCTGGAATACTTAAGATCGTAAACTTGAAGAATCACTTCCTCCTTTCTTTTCCTTCCACCAATTTCCGTCACCAAATGATAGTTTTGCAAATTTTCAGATTTTAGTTAGTCTGTTTATTAATCAAACTCAAAGGTTAAATAATCATATATGTAAATTTTAGTATATCACTTAACCAAACTAAATGACGTTTAATACAGGCGAAGGTTAGTAAATATTCTGAGTTTGAAAATTTCTGAAATTAGTATCATTAGACAACTAACAGTCGCCTCTCGAGCGCAAAGGGTTAACCCGTTAATTAAATTAGTCGTCTAATAACACTAACTTTACAGATCTTTAAGTGTAAAATATTTACTAAGATTCGCTTATATTAAGCTTCATTTATTATAGTTTAATTAAGTCATGTACTAAAATTTGCACGTACAACTGTTCAACTTCCGGTCTGATTAACAAACAAGCCAACTAAAGTCTGAAAATTTGCAAAACCATCGTTTGGCGATCGACAGTCGCCTCTCGAGTGCAAAGGGTTAAGCTCGATCGCTCGCCTTTTCTTCCCTTTGAAAGCGCGATCGTTACGAAGGCAACGGAACAGATTGTCGGGCCATGATTCCTCGCGGAAAACAACGGGGCCGTTGTCGGATAGCCGGTGCGAACGATAGGGCAGAGCAGAAGTTTGTCGAGGCGAAACGAAATTACACCGCAGGGAAATCGATTGGGACGATCGACGAACAGCCGGAGGCATCTTAGGAGAATCGCAGCCAGTCGTTAAAATAATCGAACGCCCCTCTTTCTCTCTCTTTTTCTTCCTCCGTTCAACTTCCCTGTTTCTGTCTCTGTTCCTCTGCCATCGTCCGATAATCACTGGCGTTGAAAGGAACTTATTCCTTCGACGGGAACAAGACGAAAGTTTAACGAGCAATTGCTCCCTTCGTTTTCACGCCCGCGAACTGCATCGGAATTTCACTTTTTATCGAGCTCGCCCGTTCCGTTCGACGATTCTAACCGATGAATGCTCAGCTGCCGTCTTAGGAACAGCTGTTTGGTTCGTCCGTTTTAGCGGCGGTTCTCTCGATTTGTTGGGGTGAAAAGGGTGGTTAGTGGCATTATTGGAGATTATGGATTAAACAGGAAGAAATAAAGATAATTTTTCTATTTAAGAATTTATTAAACTTTATTTCTAAAGGAAGGTATATCCTTTTTGAACCCGATCTCTATTATAGCGAGAGGCAAAACGCGAATGAATAGAAGAGGCTAAAGGACACAGTTCGTTAGGGTCCTCTAATTCTTACAGACAGCGTGGTAAGGGTTAAAACACTTGACCTGTAATTATTGTTATTACATTAATAATAGAATTACTATCATAACGTTTGGCTATCTATGAAATTTCAGTCAACCCTCTGATGATGAGTAATATCAAATGGAAATTTTAGAGAGGCAATTTTTGTGATCATAACCAACTTCTATTACTACCAATAGAAAGGTAGAGTAATGGACAAAAGTTTAAGACTAAAGGGTCAAAGAAAAAAAGTTATTTAATTAATAAGAAACAACTGTATAAAATAAAATTAAATAAAATTAAATAAATAAATAAGTATTGAATAAAATTTGTATTCTATGCTGATTAATAAATAGTGTTCTATTATAATGACAATAAAAATGAATAGATAAACAATATTTGAAAAAGATAAAATTATGTTTTACATCGCCCTACCGTCTTAAACTTTTGTCCGCTACTGTATGTAAAATATTTCGATCCATTTCGGATCTTTTCGAACGCATTTCGTTAAAATTTCGATCATAAGGGAGACATGACTTATGCGTTCATTAAACAGAAATAGTAAGCATAAACTTTGAAACGTCCTTTCTACGTTCACGCAGGATTTGCAACAGGAAATACACGATTAACGCAACACGGTCTACGTTTATTCGAGATGATAATCAATCTGATTGCATTAATCTGTTAACCGTTTCGACGTGCGCAAATTACATGCAAACGCGTAGCGCTCGCGCGAATAATGCGTTAAATTATCATAAATAAACGGCCGCATTTTAACGCCAGACGGCTGGCAATTTGTACCGCTTGGACGGAGCTACGTGTATAAATGTTTCGTGTATTTCGCACGCAGAAAGAGTGTTTGATAGCTCCAAATGCAGCCTCCAATTTTCTCATTTTCAATTAATCCGTTTATAAGAGGCGGTGTTGTTTTTTCCGTGTTTCGACTACAGACAATTCAATCAAATATCCTAATTTTATAAATACAAACATCCTTAAAATTACAAATATATTATTCATAAATAATTAAATAAACAAATTAAATTTCATAAATATAAAAAAAAATTACAAATATATCGTTTCAACTACAGAAAGTTCAATCAAATATCCTAATTTTATAAATACAAATATCCTTAAAGTTACAAATATATTATTCATAAATAATTAAATAAAAAAATTAAATTACATAAATAATAAAATTACAAATATATTATTTCAACTACAGAAAATTGAATTAAATATTCTAATTTTATAAATACAAATATCCTTAAAAACTTAATATTCATATCACTATCATAAATTATCAATTAAAACACAGGAATCCATTAACTGTAATAACACAAAAAATATTTCGAATCTAATTTAAGTACATGTGACCGTATCTAAATACGAAATAACCGTGGTGACCATTTTTTCGAATTTTCCACAGAAATAAATACCATGATGTATTTGTATTTTCTAACGAAAAGCTTTCATTTGGTTGTTATTATTAGTTTCAACAGCTGCAATTTTCATTTTTAGAGAAATAACACCAACGAAGTCACAGAAACTGCAAACACAGAGCCTTCAAAATAATTTCTGTCCTTAAAACTTTTGATTTCCCTTTTTTCGTTCCGGTTGACACGCCAAAAATACTGTCCGCCGCGGCATACAGATCGTTGCATTTCTATTTAAACGTTTTGAAACGCCACGTGTCGCGTAAAATAGCAACCGTGTTTGTTTACCGTGGACATAGCGCGCGTAAACAGAAACATTTGAAAAAATGTGGCAATTTTCTCCGCAGAGAATGTCAGTCCCGTATGGACACGGTTTTCATTTATACCTTGGCTTCGTTTACTCTTCAAAAAACCTGGCATCCCTGTCGCGCTGTTTTCTCTGGCATTTTTTGCTTGTCGATCTCATTTAATCAACTTTTTCTGTTTGACAAGCAACATTATTTTTAAGGGAGCACTCGACGAAACGTCGTTTTCACTACTGTAATTCAAAACTCGATGATTCTGTTTCGAAAACAAGTTTCCAAAACGAACTATTCAGTGAATGTTCTGTTAGAAAAATTAGATACAGATTTTGTTCAATTCAAAAATTATTGCTAGTAGAAGAAAATGTGAAAAAATAATTATCGCGTACTTTATTAAACAAATAATCTACGTTGAAAGGATAAATTCTAGGCTAGGGTTCGAAATTATTTTTAACTCTGTAATTATTATAAATAAAATTGAAATTAACATTGAGTTCCGAGTGTTGATAAATAGAAGTTATGTTTCTAGGGTTATTAAATAAAAAACTATTAATCAATTAATTTTTCAGACCGAGATCCTATAATCAATTCTATAAATTTGTAACGATCAAACAGTACTATATTTTCGGCTAATCTAATTTGTTCACTTTTTAACCAGAATTATTTCTTCGTGTACAAAATTATTTTCAGTTCGGTCGATTTCAGTTCTCGCAACTGCTCGTATGATTACCATGATCTCGAATGCCGATAGTCCACCCTAATGAGTTAAACTCTTACCCTACAAACACAAATTACACCTGAACCACAAATTACCGTCAAAGCACGATAATTAACGGTGCATTTATAATAAAGTTCCATTTTAATCTATTACTTCATCGCACAGAATTGAAAATTATCAAACACACATTTTCATGTATATCGAATTTAAAATTGACAATTATTGCATTTTGAACATTATCGCTAATTAGAGGATACTTTGTAGTAAACAGTGACCCATTGAACGATTACAAATTTTTATTAGAACAATTAGAAAATAAAAGATTAATTTCTATGGTCATTGGTGACCGAGGCGCTTCAACTGCTTATAATTGTAAGAGTTGAATAAAAATTGACAACTATTGCATTTTGAACATTACCGCTAATTAGAGGATACTTTGAAGTAAACAGTGACCTATTGAACGATTAAAAATTTTTATTTGAACAATTAGAAAATAAAAGATTAATTTCTGTGGTCATTAGTGACTTGAAGCGTTCAACTACTTATAATTGTAAGAGTTTATTAAAAATTGATAGTTATTGCATTTTGAACATTACCTCTAATTAGAGGGTACTTTGAAGTAAACAGTGACCCATTGAACGATTAAAAATTTTTATTTGAACAATTAGAAAATAAAAGATTAATTTCTGTGGTCATTAGTGACTTGAAGCGTTCAACTACTTATAATTGTAAGAGTTTATTAAAAATTGATAATTATTGCATTTTGAACATTATCGCTAATTAGAGGATACTTTGTACTAAACAGTGACCCATTGAACGATTAAAAAATAAAAGACTAATTTCTACGAAATATTGCATCTAGCAGTGTACTCCCATGGCGTCCTGAGCGAAACATGTGATTTCAACGCAACACACAAAGGGTTAAACTTTTGTCTGCTTACTTTACCACTTTACCGTTTCGCAGACAACAACTGTACGGAAAGCCGGTTTATGGTTAATATTTGCTTCGTAGCATTTCTGTATTCAATTTCTAACAAATATTCCGTTTCGGCGAAGTTCGCGTGCAGCCACTAAACAAAACGGAAAGAGAAAACAGTGGAAAGATGGAGAAATGAAGCGGGAAAGGTGGTCGGTCGCGGGTGTAGCAGCGCGACGTACAATTAAATACCGACTTCATGGCTGCTTACGGCCGAAATTTATTTCCATCGGGGCAGCAACCCACCCCGACAGCCTGCTAATTATCCGCTCGCCGTTTCGCAGCGGCGAAACGAAGCGAGACATCCGCGGAACTCGATGCAGCGCGGCGCAATTGCTTCGGGAGAACTTGAAACCGCTGCGTTTACAGTTTCCCTTCATTCAGTTGTCGCCCTGCTTCCGGTCTTTATCGGGTCCCCACGGCGGTTCCTTGCGTCGACAAAAATTAATACCTCTCCCTTTCTCTCCCTCTATCTCTCTCTGTTGATAAATCGAACGAATTTTCAGACGGTACTCTGCTTTTCGAAGCTTCTCTGTGGACGTTGATCCTCTGGTTTAGGATTTCACATCTTGACGTATGATTGTCTTCTTTATTTTTGTTGAAGTATGACAATCTCGTCATCTATGGTAATATATGAATACTTGACTGAAGGAACGAGTCATACTTGGATTTTCTCTAACATTTAAATATATCGCGTTAACTCTCTCTCTCTCTCTCTCTCTCTCTTTCTCTTTCTCTCTCACTCTGTGTCGATAAATCGAACGAATTTTCAGACAATACTCTGCCTTTTAAAGCTTCTTTGTGGATGTTGATCCTCTGGTTTAGGATTTCGCATTTTGACGTACGATGGTCTTCTTTATTTTTGTTGAAGCATGACAATCTCGTCATCTATGGTGGAATATGAATACTTGACTGAAGGAACGAGTCATGCTTGGGTTTCCTCTAACATTTGAATACGTCACGTCAACTCTCTCTCTCTCTCTCTTTCTCTCTCACTCAGTGTCGATAAATCGAACGAATTTTCAGACGGTACTCTGCTTTTCGAAGCTTCTCTTTGGACGTTGATCCTCTGGTTTAGGATTTCGCATTTTGACGTACGATTGTCTTCTTTATTTTTGTTGAAGCATGACAATCTCGTCATCTATGGTGGAATATGAATACTTGACTGAAGGAACGAGTCATGCTTGGGTTTCCTCTAACATTTGAATACGTCACGTCAACTCTCTTTGTAACCTCAAGACGTGTATATCGTGAGCTCTAAATCTACCGCAAGTTCGTTTTCAATTTATTTTTTTTGTCCAAATAAATCTCCAGCAATTTTCAATTATTGTTATAGAAAAACAAGGAAAGACGATCATGTGTCAAGAAATAAGCTGTAATCATAAATGGATGGGAACAATGATTTTGTTCTTGTTTAAACTTAAGGCCTAGATCCACCTGCAGCAGTTTTCATCGTATCCACAGCTAATGCGTTAAAATCCGGTAACAGCGATTCTCTTATCTTCGACGAGTAACTGGAATACTTTCTAACACCAGGTATTTAACAGAAAATAGGAAAGAGCCACTTCCCACGGTGAAGATCGATAAAACTTTTCTCATTGTTTGGACCGTTTCAATTGCGATTAACCGGAAGAAGAAGAAAAAAAGACAGAGGACCCTTTCACTCGTTAACACTTCCTTTCAGTTTCACGATTCCCAAGAATGACTATTTATCATCTCAGAATCTCTTAATGATATGATTGTGTAAGAATGAACTTTGCGCGTTTTAATATGCCTACAATAACTACACAGCGAATTTCATAAGCCTGTATTTCCAATTTACATCCTTTTAAGCGTGAAATACACTGCTGGTGTTCAACATGCGTGAAATTTTAACCGATAAACCAGTGGATACCTACAAAAATGTGGAAAATCCTTTTAGTTTCAATACGTACATTGCAAGAATTTTTCGCCATAGAAAATTAAAGACACCTTTAACTCTTTGAGGCACACAATTATAAAAAAAATAACAACTAAAGTGGCACAGAACTCTTTTTAATGCAAAAAGATTGAAAAGAACATTTATTTCAATGATTAAAATATTAAATTGTTTAATCGAGTAACTTTAACTTTTCGAGATGAGTTAAAGTATATTCCACCATGCATAGAAATCTAAACAAAAGGTGGGCCCAGTTTTAACCCTTTGCACTCAAGAGTTGATCATTAGACGTCTAACGATACTAACATTAAAAATTTTTTAATTTGAATTATTTACTAAGATTCGCCTATATTAAACGTCACTTACTTTAATTTAGTAATATACCAAAATTTACATATATGATAATCTAACCTCTGAGTCTAATTAATAAACAAATTAACTAAAATCTGAAAATTTGCTAAAGTATCATTTCGTGACTAACAGTCACCTCTCGAGCGCAAAGGGTTAACTCGCCTAATCCCAAAAAATTAAAAAGGCGTGTCTCATGATTTCAGAGTTAACCGTTTGAGTCCCAAGCAGCGCGATCGCGCTGTTGAGATTTTATGTCGAGAAAACCCAGCACACTTCGAACGTTGTGAACAACTGACGGTGCGTTATTGATCCTCGAAACGCGCTCAGATTTGCAGAAGCAAGTACATTACACAACTCCTTTTAATGTAAAATAGTGTAGGGGTGTACGTCGGGTAAAAACTGAAGAATAGTCCCGTAACATAAAACACTTTATTCTGAACTCCACGACCGTACCCCTACGTACTCTAATCAAGACTGCCGATAAAACTCAAAAAGTTCTAGACCTCTCGCGAGGCTCTCTATTTATTCGCATTTTGCCTGATAGGCAGCTCCTGCCCTAACCAATGAGGATCCTCAAAAATTACCCGCCCTCAACATCCCCACGGCATCGAGGAAACGGAATACCGAACAATTACCGATTCCTTATCCTCGGCACCACACGGTCTTTGTGGTGCCGCATCAAAGAACGCCTACAATAGTATATTTTACAATAAGTATAACAATACTATAATAATTTAATAATACATTACAAAATAAAAATTTTAATACAGGCGCTATTGTGCCGCTTGGTATTTCTCCTCGTAAAATAAAATAAGCGCTATCGCTCTGCTTGGGTCTTTTCGTACTCATTTAGAGAAAGCGCGGTTTGGGATTTTTCGACAGTGTTTTTTCAATACCCCTTGGTACTCAAACGGTTAATCTTCCGATATAAAAACAGCACTGTTACATTCAGCACCTCTCCCCCGAATAATTCCGCCCTCTGCATCCCGTTGACAACGGTAATCCATACACGAGTCGTGTTTCCGCCGCGGCCGACCGACGAATATCATCGTCTTGATACGCAGGAGCTCGTTTCACGGTTCCGGAAGCAGCGGGCGTCGGCTTATAATGCCGGTCGATCAAAATAACCGCCTCGCCTACCCAAGAATGCCAGCTGCGCGGGGGTGGAATTATTCCCACGAGCGTGCCCCGTTCGCAGGATAATCGGCCGCCTCGCAGAAGCGGCGGTGTTCAGGATTCGGTGGAACGCGATCCGTGTTTATCCGGTCAAATCGGTCGTGTTTCGTATCGATCTTTGGGGCGCGTATTTTTTATCAGTTTTAACACTATTCCTACCGACGCTTCACGTACGCCTATTCCTACCGCGACATTCCTATGTAAGACAGGCTACAAATTTTTCTCAGAAAATAAACGATGAAAAAAGAAGTGAATATTGAAAAATGTATTATACTGTATATTTGAGGAAAAGTCTAAAATTTAAAAAAGGCGATTCAATTGCATTGTATATATGAAATTCTAATCGAGATGTGTAATTCCGAAGTGTATAATTACACAAGTGTATTTTCGTATTTGTACGAGATCATATTTACCATTTGTGGCACTATGTACGTGTGCAATATGTAAATCGTGTCTTTTCAATTAGAACGTATCGCCTAGCTTCACTTATTCACGCTGTAAATACCAACTTTTGGTTTTCCAATTAAAATGCACCGTCGACGATACGAATTACTTTGAAATGTTTCATAAAAAGCTGGCGCACGTGTAACCAAATAATTCTTTGCATCGACGAATCCCCGTTGCCGATACAAATCGCATGAAAATCCACGGAAACGGTTGCTAAAATACCGACAAAAATTGTTTACAAATACCGCCGGGCTTTGAGCCCGCGTTTCCAATAAAGCTTAACGAATTTTCGCGTTGAAAAAACTCGGTTATGAAACGCGATCGCAAATATGAAAAACGGAGCATTAAAAGGGGAAGCGTTTGCGGAGGAGAGAAACGTTCATGGCCGGCGACATGTGTTTTCATCGACTTAAGCAAGTTATGCGCCCAGACGTCGTTAAAAAATTAATTCCTTCTTCTGAACCGAATTAGCCTTGCGAGGAGAATGCTAAGTATGAGCTACACACGGGACCGGATCTCACGACCGGTGTGTGACAGCTGCGTTCGCAGGAGGAACGGTGTGCACATCCGGTGATTTCTCAATTTTTTCTCTTGGACACGTTCACAGTGAAACGTCAATCAACTTAACGTATTCGCTGCCAGGCAAATTTAGTGTCTTGCTCTGGACATTCACACTTAAAAATGGGAGTGTTAACGGTTAAATGGTTAGAAACGATACTTTATTGTATTGAAAGAATTTAAAAATATATCTAAACTTAGATATCTTAACCCTTTGTCAAGTGTGACAAAATTGCCAGTTTAAATATGAACAGTGTCAATGTAGTAAATCAATACACATCTTATTATTTTTCTTAGAGCTATGTTTAATATAATTAATAAAATAAAAAATCGTATAAAAGGAGTACCAGTCAAGAAATTGTTGTTTGAAGTAAATTTCAAGTAAAATACCTAAAACACTATGGAGTTACTGGAAATAAAATTGAAAAATAATTCAGAGTGCAAAGGGTTAATAATTCCCTTGTAAGAAAATATTGATTTTGTGAAACTTTGTAGACGTATGTAAACAGATTAACATTAGTGGAATATTGGTAAATAATTATGTTTGAATATTGGTAAATAATTGATTATTTTAGCATTCGAAAGCGAATTCGCAAACATGTACGTAGAAAACAGAAATTTTAGAAAATTGTAAATGAAATATGCAGTCCTCTGTTTCTTTTAAGATCAATGTTATTATTATAATATTCCTAATATTATTATTATAATATTCATCATATTTTCAGCTTCTCAGTATAATGAGATACAGCTATTCCAATGTTTATACCTTCTCTCTCAGTCATTCTGTAGATTGCAGTTACAATTTTCAAATTTAGATGTACATACTACGTATCAAAGCGATCTATTCATCACTTTGATTTCAACCTGGCTTTCACCGGCTTTGAACTCATGCAAGGTACTAAACCCAGGCATTTCAATTATAAAACGAATGGTTTCAAAATATGAACGGTGTTAACAGTTTTTAGTGCTACGAATCCCGAGCTTATTTTATAACTCTCAAAACGATCGGATGGCAGACAGTTTGCAATGATTCGTACATTCGTCTCTCTTTTTTTGCAAAGGCGGAGGAAAAAGTTTGGGAAAGAGAATTTACTAGCAGAAAGGTGGTGGTCATCTGGGTGGGTTAGGTTCAAACCCAGGGGATACGTGATGGTCAGGTCCCCAAACCCCGTGGTTATTGTTGGATGGGTATAAAGTGACTCCTTGTATTTAATACCTTTATTGTACATTACTCTTATCCTTTAACTTATCTATCACATCTATGATGGTCTTCATACAAATTATTAAAGTGTAACGAGGATCCAGGGTGAGCGTTGCCTCTTGGACCGAGGTCTTCATGGAGGGGGCGCTACCTTGGTGCCAGCGACCTTTTCTCATTTTGCCCTTACTCTTTCTTATATATTTTTCGTGGGTGAAGTCCCAGAGAGCGTTTGTCATAACTACTGTTACATTTTTGGCAACACAATTAATATCACAAATGAATTGCGTGGTCCAGAAATTCCTTCGAAACGCTCGCGCTATTCCTTTGTTTCCCCCCTCCCCCCTTTTAGAACCTCATTCCCTGTGTTCCACATATCGTATCTATCAGTCATAAACCAGAGCCAGTTTCCATAATACATATGTGGAGACGTCAAGGAAAATAAATTTACTCGTGCATACTCCGTATAAACTTCAATTTATTTTCTCTACTGTCGCATGACTCGTTTTACTGGGAGACTCGAGCAAGGAATACCTTTGCCCAACTTCCGTTTTTTCGGCCTGACGCCTCGTTGAAATAAGAGAGGAAGGAAAAGATTCTTCCGAGCTGCATCGGGCCTAGAACTATATCCGATTCGTTTATTATCCTTGAGCCCCTAGCGTTCGGATACAGGTATCTTTTTCCTTCACTCCGTATTACCTCTGTGTGATGTACGCCACGTATATAAATAATCAATCCCTAACAAAATTTGCGGTCCGATTGCTATAATTACTGACACACGCACGAGTATCGAGAAAGAGAACGTTCACTCGACGGAAGTCCTTGCGCGAGTGTGACTGCACGCTCTCACGAGCTTCGTGCATCTTATTGAGTGACACTGTTGCGAAATCACGACGGTCGTGACGATCGGATCTAGGATTCATTTGCAATTGAAATCGACTAGTTTCAGACGTATGTAGGTACGTAGGTATTGTACTACGGTATCACAGCCATGAGATTGATACGTAACTTCGAACAATAGCACTTAACCGAGAGTTCGAAACTATCCCTCTGGTTCTGGACATTCCATTTTATTTCACCTAGTTAAATTAGTTCTCAAATACAGAACATATTTCTGAACATACGAAAATGAAATTTTGAAATATAATTAGTCGACCTTTGTTTTTGGTAAGCGTTGTTCCAGCCTATGAATTTCCATCGATCGAAATGTGCTTAGCTTTGAAATAAATGTTATCAACGTGATTATTTTTGTTGAACGTGAAAATGTAACAAAATTTTTATTACAACCCGTTCATTCACTTATCAAGTAAAAATTGATACGAAAAGGATACGAAAACGTGTTTAAAATATAATTAGTCAACCTTTGTCTTTGGTAGCTGTTGTCCCAGCCTATGAATTTCCATCGATCGAAATATGTTTAGTTTTGAAATAAATGTTATCAACGTAATTATTTTTTTTTGAACGTGAAAATGTAACAAAATTTTTATTACAACCCGTTCATTCACTTATCAAGTAAAAATTGATACGAAAAGGATACGAATACGTGTTTAAAATATAATTAGTCAACCTTTGTCTTTGGTAACCGTTGTCCCAGCCTATGAATTTCCATCGATCGAAATATGTTTAGCTTTGAAATAAATGTTATCAACGTGATTATTTTTTTTGAACGTGAAAATGTAACAAAATATTTATTACAACCCGTTCATTCACTTTCCAAGTAAAAATCGTTAATTCCGCGTGCGTGTTGCGTTTTAAAAGTGTGCCAAATCGTTCAGGGAATACCATAAACCCACATTTCGTTGAAAGCCAAACACGAACACTGGTAGACCGGCCGCAATTTAAAATCAGAGCGACCGTTCGGTTTTAATATCGGGCCATCTTTACCAACGCGAACGTTATGAAATTAACGAAATCCTGGCTGCGCGGAACAACAGAACGGCTGAATTAATTAATCAAATTGAACTCGCTGGCGCAAACAATTAATAAATTTATCGATCGCCCGAGCCATTTACATACGCTCGCCTATACGCTTTGAATCATTCATACGGAACCGTGCGCTCGCCGCAACCTCCCACACCTCCGGCACGCATATTCCCTGTATAAATAACATCGCGAGCGTAGAAACAATTTGGCCTAAACTGCGTACGCCATAGGTGCACGAGAACGGGGGAGAAACATGCGTGAGGCACTTTTACACGCACCGTTAACTCTATAATGAAATTGTAGCAGCTGCGCGTCTCGAGGAGCGTCGGTTAAACGTGACACAGTGCGATGGAAGGCCTTGGTAGAATGTAATTGGCAGACCAAACCCGGCCAAAGCTTAATCAACATTATTATTTACTTGCGTTCTCGTTCCTCTTTGCGGGAAATTTGAATTATAAAATCAAGAGCAGGAATTGTAAATTATAAATACGGTAAATTTTGAATACACAGAGAATTATAAATGAGGTTGCGAACACGAAATTTATTTATTTATTAATTTAACGGGTCAAGCCCTTTAAATGCAATATTAACGAAAAAAGAAGAAAACAATAATATTTATATAATTTTTTAGAGATAAGGTAAATTATAAATTAAGTTATGGCAAAATTCAAGATTATGAACCATAAATAAATATTATTCGATTAATCTTTTAATTATATAATACTTAACCAATCAAAATTGATCAATTTTAACAGCAACACAAATCACCTTCCTCCTAAACCTCAAATCAAAGACAATCTATTTCAGATGAGTCTTCATCCACCTACATGACACATCGTGAAACTTTTACTACACAAAAATTCCTAACCCCTTCTTTAACGCAACGCAAACCACCTTCCTCCTAAACCTCAAATCAAAGGAAACCTACTTTAGATAACACTCCATCCAACTGTACGAAACATTACAAAACTTTTACTGCACAAAAATTCCTAACCCCTCCTTTAACGCAACGCAAATCATCTTCCTAAATCGGAAATCAAAGGAAACCTACTTCCGATGAGACTTCATCCACCTAACCCCTTAAAATTGCTAACCCCTTCTTTAACGCAACGCAAACCAAAGAGAACCGTGCAAATCGCCAAACTTTGACTCTGTATCTTCCACCGTACACCACTGATCGATCTCTGAAGAGGTCTGAGGCTCTGAAGAAGAAGAAGAAGAAGAACAGGAATGAACTGCAGCCACGAAATGCAACTGCAGCTGCAAGTCCAGCGGAACATTAACGACATACCGCAGCCAGAGAGCAACTCGGGCGGTATTACTCGACTAATCACTTTGTAACGCGCTCGTAACAGAGAAAGCAAACGGGAGGAGGGCGGGAAGCCCGGTTCCTTCGAGGTTGGCCAATGCAAGAAGAGGTACGAGCCCAACCACCCCTGTATCATGGCAGTGGGTCGAGGGCCCTGGGAAGAGGTGAGACAGGCCAACAAACGGTGCCAAGTGCCAACTCCTCTTGTTAGGGAACAATTAAGAAATGCAGCACGCTGCAACTAGCGTCGCGCGAACGCTGAAGGAGGAGCAGCGAGTTTTCACGCACGTTCGCCCACGTACACGAACCGGGGAGAGCTGCTGGTACCCGTTAAAGGCTGTCGGCAATTAGGACTATTAGTAGCGGCGATGATAATGAACCGGCGGTTCGTGGCGGGAATTGCGGGAAAAATTATTCAGTCTCAAGGTGTTAGGTTCTAGATTAAGTTTTTTGAATTTAGTGGTATTTGCTAGAAATTGAATACAGAAATACTGAGAAGCAAAAATTAAC
>JAOPTO010002217.1:106069-140341 GCA_033822845.1 Tetrapedia diversipes | reverse complement strand
TTCACTAACCCGAACCTACACCCGAACCTTATACTTAAATACGATTTTAAATTTAATCGGTGTTTAGCTAGAAATTTGTATATCTCTAACAGTAGTATAGTGACTGGTTTATTCAAAAATTCACAAACCCGAATCTAATCCGATCCTTATGATTAAATACGGCTATAATTAAAATCGGTGTTTAGCTAGAATTTTGTATATCTCTAACAGTAGTGTAGTGACTGGTTTATTCAAAAATTTACTAACTCAAATCTAACCTGAAACTAACCTAAACCATATGATTAAATATGGCTACAAGTATAATCGGTGTTTTGCTAGAAACTTGTATATTTCTAACAATAGTGTAGAGGCTAGTTTATTCAAAAATTTACTAACTCGAATCTAACCTGAAACTAACCTAAACCTTATGATTAAATACGGCTACAAGTGTAATCGGTGTTTTGCTAGAAATTTGCAATATCGTTGCAAAGAAAGGGACATCGAGCCAGGAAGGAAAGAGAGAGCGAATTCTTGATCCGCGTCAGGCGAGAAAAAAAAGGGATCGGAGAAGGGTGAGGAGGGGGAGAAACGTAGAAACGACGCGTGCCGGGAGTAAAGAAAGCGTGAACTTTTATATAATTAAGAACTTCATAAATTGCGATCATTAATTACAGGGGCATCGTTGATGCCGCCATTCGGCGATCATTAGCGCGGCCGCGTGCACGCGAGCCGATCCTTTGTTACTGATTGCCGTGTTAATTATACTGCTGCCGATTCTGACGTGCGCGCACGCGCGCGAGAGAGTCGTGACCGGCGGTGAAAACTGGCCATCGGCGGAAGGAGATTGAGATACGAAAGAACGAAATGATTTATAGGTGTACAGGGTGACACCGAAGTAATGTCAGCCGGGACAGTCTCTGTATCATAAGTTTGTTAAATTTCGGGTACTTGAAATGAAAATGCTAGAGAATCGATAGTCGAAAGCGATTAGGAACGGTAACGAAGAAAGTAAAAACATACAAATGGAAGAGAAGAGTGTAAAGATAAGAAAATTTTACGGAGAAGAGCGGTATAGTAGCTGTTTTATAGAGTGAAAAAATTGGCTGAGTACATTTAGTGTTGGAATTGGGGTTGCAATGATTAACCGTTTGAGTCCCAGGAGGTATTGAAAAAATACTGTCGAAGAATCTCAAACAGCGCAACCGCGCTTTTTCTAAATGAGTACGAAAAGACCCAAACAGCGCGATAGTGCTTCTTTTATTTTATGTCGAGAAATACCAAACGGTGCAATAGGACTTGTATTTAAATTTTTATTTTGTAATATATTATTGCATTATTATAGTATTATCCTACCTATTGTAAAATGTATTATTTACATTCAAAGGAGCTGTGTTATGTACTTGCTTCAGTAAATCTGGGCGCGCTTCAACAATCGTTAACGCACCGACAGTTGTCCACAACGTTCGATATGTGCTGGGTTTTCTTGACATAAAATCTCAACGGCGCGATCACGCTGCTTGGGACTCAAACGGTTAATGATCGTTCTAATTGATACCTGAGTGGTATGCAAAAGCGGTTTAATGTGGCTGTATATTATAAAAGCATAATCCTAAAGGTTCCCCGAAAATCTTCTATTTTCAATTGTTCAGATAGCGGAATACAATATTATAAATATTTATTAACACGTTAAATGCCACGGGGGTTGCCAGTTACCGGCACTCAACTCGACAGTGGTGCCGAGGGGGTCACCAGTGAACAAATGTCAATACTTACAGTGGCTCCAAAAAGTATTCGTACGCTATGTCACAAATAAATTCGTTTAACCCTGAAATTTTGAGTTTGATAGAAGTATTTGATAAAACTTTATGGGTATGTAGATCGTAATAGTATACGTATAAATTAATCTCTTGTTTTCATCTAAATGCCATTTTAAAGGGGTGAAACCAGTGTTGAAGTTTCTGAGCTTTCTCTCATTTTTTAACCCTCCGCCTGCGGTCCATGGGTCTTTCGTAACCCATGCTGAGAGTCCCTTGAAAGCGATAACGCATGCAACGATGGGCGCTGTGTGGTAGGAGAAAAGTGACGATCGCACTAACACATATACGTTTCCGCCAGAGTGCCCAAGTAACGAAACCGACGACAGTCAGTTTCTAGCAACGCTCTGAAGAAAAAACATGTGTAGCAAATCGAAACAATTCTTTATTTCAAAGTTTACTTTATATTTCCATACTTTTATTATTGTTTTAGCATTTTAGCATTATATTTTAGTATTTAATGTTGGCTTTGTGTAGACAATGATAATAAATATATAGCCGTGTGCGATAATTATGAAAGGCCCATTTGCAGTGGCCATTCGAGAAAAATCCAGCAAATTTTAGATAGCATACGTGACAATACGTAAATATACAATAAATATAGCTTCGACGTTTGATAATTCACGTTATTATTATCCGTTCCGATATGCTCCTATATCTTCCTATGAATCGGGTGATTGTCACTGTATATAGTATCGGTGAGGACCTGGGTCTCGAGCGACCGTCATTTGGGTAGAACAGTATCGGTGAGCCGCATGGACGGCTCTAAATATGCATTAGTGGAATATCCGTGAGGGTCCCGAGAGACCCATGGCCAGGCCGCCAAGCTTCAGTAGTCGGAGGGTTAAAGATAACTTTGTAATGGTACTTGATGAAGCAAAACCTTTTAAATAGAAAATGTTTAATTTTTAATACTCTATCGCTCTGGCATAAAAAGATAACCCAGAAAAGCTGATATTCAAAGCGTAAAACTTTAAAATTCGTTATCAGCCCCCTTAAAAGATATTTTGCCGCCATAAAAATTGCTCCACGCAAGATACACCATGCTCTGTACACGCATAAAGTTTCATTGAAATCAGAATTTCAGAAGTAGATGAATTTCCTTATAATACAGTGTACGAATACTTCTTGTAGCCACTGTATCTATTTTTAATTATTACCATCGTTAATGCGATGATGTGAAGAAATTAATGCAGTATAAAACATCTAAAAATAGTTATACACAATAACTTATTTGTTATAGATAATATTTCAACAGTATATGTATCGTATAATAGAAAATTCATCGTGGCGCCACACCAGCAAACCCTGTAAAACTGGCGTGGCATTCAACGTGTCGAAACGCAAACGGTTTAAATTGGCAGTTTTCTTCGTCCTTCCGACTCGAAGCTTGATTTCGCGGTTTTGATTTGCAACGGTGAAAGTGACGCGGATGACACGTAGAATTCGATACTGGCTGGCAAAAACGAAGGATCGCCTTGGGACGGGAAGCTTTCTAAGTTCATGGGCGCGATACGACCTGTCCTTGCGCAATTAAGGGCTCCGTGAAAGGTTTCCCCCGACGACGTTCGTAAATGTACGATTCACCGTACACCAGGTTGTATTTCACCGTTTTATCCGACTTGTTTCCCCTCGTTGGAACTTCTGGGAACAACGATTATCGCCAGCGTCGAACCGCGTCAAGTCGAAGATGACGCCTCTTTCGACGATCCGCGATGAATTTGAAACGTCATTGCATCGCCTTTATCGCGTATTAACGCGACAAAACGTCTCGAAGATGGCGTCAAACACGAAAAAATCGTGGAATTTCTCGTGTACTCCGTTCAACACCGACAGCGAAGGAACGTGAAGGTATAAAGAGTCTAAGGGTCGCCATCTTGGCGGAATCCGAAGGGCGAGGAACTGACGTTGCGAAAATCACTGTACAACTACCCATTCTGTGTAATATTTTTTCTTTTCTTTCTTCCTTTTTTTTTCATTCATTTATATCTATACATATAAAAAGACATGTCCTGACTGACTCTGACTGACTGACTCTGACTGACTGACTGACTCTGACTGACTGACTGACTCTGACTGACTGACTGACTCTGACTGACTGACTGACTCTGATTGACTGACTCTGATTGACTGACTGACTCTGACTGACTGACTGACTCTGATTGACTGACTTATCATCGCAGAGCCTAAACTACTGAAGCTAGAAACATTAAATTTGCACATTAGGTTCCTTCTATGACGTAGACACCCACTAAGGAAGGATTTTTTGATATTCCACTCCTAAAGGGTTTAAATAGTAGTTGAAAGGTTGTTTGAAAATCCATCGATCTTGAAGCAAGCACTATGAAAACTGGTATTTAGCTTTTCGATTACAAATAAAGAAATAGGTGTTTCAACGTTTTTTGAAAAATCAACCTCCAAGAGGATAAAATAAGGGATGAAAGTTTGTTTGAAACTCCGCTGATTTCGAAGCAAGCACTATGAACACAGGTACTTAGCTTTTTGGTTAGAAATAAAGAAATACGTGTTTCAACGTTTTTGTACCGTACCTTTCGATGTCGTCAATGGAATAGGTTTTAATATCAACGAGCAATACTGTATCGAGAGAAAACGCAACACAGGTGTGCGCAGATGGGAAGCGTGGGCAGACCAGATACACGCAAGAATTCACGCCGTTTCAGCTGCTTTCTTGTTCCTCGCACAAAGAGGCTCGTTATCGGGAAAAAATTCAGGAGCGACACACGAATCGCGAACGAGTATTCCTAGGGCACACTCTATTAACATTATTCTCTTTCACAGCTTGTGTTTTGTAATTCTGACTGCTGCTTCGTGTACATTTCATTCTTTTGAACGACTGCCGTTTCGAATAGGCTTTCGTATTTTCCCACACATGCAATTCAGATTTTATTATGAATTTGTACGTTTGGAATATTATCTCAAACAGATATAACTGAAATATAATCCCGAATCTGCGAGTAAAATAAAAATGGTGACTAGTGAGGAACCACCCGTATATTAATCAATAGAGAGATAAAAGAATTTTCGTATGGCAGAGCAATTACATTTTCTTATATTAAATTTCATCTGTTTAAACGGATATTAAGAAGATTGACGGTTTATAAAAATTTTAATTTCTTGATTCTAGGCTTTCGTATTTTCCCACACATGCAATTCACATTTTATTATGAATTTGTACGTTTGGAATATTATCTCAAACAGATATAACTGACATATAACCTCGAATCTGCGAGTAAAATAGAAATGGTGACTACTGAGGAACCACCCGTATATTAATCAATAGAGAGATAAAAGTGTTCAGATAAAAGAATTTTCGTATGGCAGAACAATTACATTTTCTTACATTAAATTTCATCTGTTTAAACGAGTATTAAGAAGATTAACGGTTTATTCAAATATTTGCGTAGCTTATATCTTTATTATCGTTAAATTTCTTGATTCTTAGAGCTATTATTAAATAGCACGTTGTTCGAATAATAAAATATTTTGGTATAATATTCAAATAATGGGTGTTCGGATAAGAGAAGTCCCACCGTACATCAATTATAATTAGTTTTGAAGAAACTTGAAATTTGACTACAATGATTGAAATTACAGTAAAACATAATTCGAATATAAACATGGCGCCATAGATTTGGTATATTTTGTAACAAACGGACAAAAAAAAAGAAACAAAAAACAATGTTGAGATTTCAATACCAAGAGATATATATTTTTAAACATTCTCACTGAAATGATTCGAAACTTGTGTCGTAATTAAGACGCTGACAGAGCTTCACACTGAGAATACGAAATTCTTTAAACCAGTACGACGACGTCGAATTTCTTCTCTGACTCATGTTAGTCATTTAAGTGAAACTAACTGAAGCCTCAACTATTACGTAATGCATAAAATGGAACCTACATAATGGAAAAAATTACTCGTTTATCATGCGCAAATATTTATGTACGGTAATGAGCAGCAAAATGAAGGCAACGTCTACAAATTTATATCTTGTGTGTACGCAATAGTATCTAGGATTATTTGCTACCCACAGGTACACTTAATTATCATCACAATACCGGTAACACGAGTGTTCGAAGAATTCTGCAGAACACTCTGCATTAAAACACGTTAATTGATTTCAGTCCAAAAAATTCGGATTCTGATCGAAAAAGAAAGTATATTTCTATGAATAAACAAGTGTTAAATTACAAACATATAATATTACAGCAAAGAATTCAGAATTTTGCGCAAGACTCTAATTGGCAGCAAAATACACGGTGAGAGTCAGAAAAAGTATACACCGAACAAAAGTGAAATTCGTATAAAATTTCTGTTGCGCCTTATTAAAATATATTATATTTTATATATTAATTTTAATTTATTATTAATTATAATTTTATATATATATTTTATATATAAATAAAATAATTATATACTTAATAATAACAACATAAATATATATTATAAAATATATTATACAGTAGCGGACAAATGTTTAAGACCAAAAGGATCAAAGAAAGTAAATAAAATAATTAATAAGAAATAACAGCATGAATAAAATTTATATTCTATGCTAATCAATAAATAGAGTTCTACCATAGTGACAATAAAAATGAATATATAGAAAATATTTGCGAACCACAAAATTATGTTTTACATTGTCCTGTTGTCTTAGACTTTTGCCCGCTACTGTAAATTAATTAATTAATTAATAAGAAATAACAGTATGAATAAAATTTGTATTTTATGCTAATCAGTAAATAGTATTCTACCATACTGACGATAATAATGAATATATTGAAAATCTTCGCGAACCACAAAATTATGTTTTACATTGTCCTGTCGTCTTAAACTTTTGTCCGCTACTGCACATGCTACTTTCCTTATCTCTTATTATTAATTTATGCAATTTTATTATTGACAACAATTTCAAAGTTACGTGACACACACGTAACATTTATTCAATAAATTCTGTTGTTTTAAAATCTAAAATTCAAACCCTTAAAGCAGGGTCGGAGGTTTCAACGACCTCGGACAGTGCAAATTACTCAGTTAAATCGTCCGTGCTCTCGACCGACACCCGCTTCCCCCTTGTGCACCCCTTTCCGTCTCTGTCTGCCTTTATCTGGGCAGAGATTTTGATCGATCAATTTTAATTCTGCGTTCACGGGACGTCGCTCTCGTTCACGACGTTTACGAGTGGCGCTCTGCTGAACTGTTTCGTGATATACAGGGTGTGCTTGGAGAATTACAGGCGGTTAAAAAAGTAGAGGGCGATGAAACAAAATTTTTTTCAAGAATTCTTGAAGTAATGATAAATACATGGAAAAGAGAGCTTTTGCTATAATCAATTTAGCTAAATACCATAGGTATTATTAACTCTTCGAATTCGAGAGGTGACTGTTAGTTGTCTAATGATACTAACTTCAAATTCGAAATATTTACTATGATTCACGTACATTAAACTTCATTTAGTTTAGTTAAGTCGTATATTAAAATTTACATATATGACTGCTTAACGTCCGGGTCTGAACTAAAGTCTGAAAATTTGCGATGTCCCATGAGAGAGGACAGCCGAGTGCAAAGGGTTAATCCTTTGAATTCGAGAGGTGACTGTTAGTCGTCTAATGATACTTCCACTTTCCTACCTTAGCAGTTGATGCGTGTATTTCTGTGATTTGCATATAATCTAGTAAATTATATCTTAAAAAAATGACATAATTATTTACCTTAACAATTTAATTTAGTATGGTAAGTTTCCAAATGGTTTATAAACCAAAGATAAGAAACTGAGTAAGGCTCGGAGGCGACAAGTGGCACCGTACCTGAAGGGTTAACCGTTTGCAGTTGAGACGTGACTCGTAGTCTAATAATACTAACTTCAAAAATGTTCAAATTCGAAATATGTACTAAAATTAGCCTATATTAAATGACATTTAGTTCACTTAAGTGATATATTAAAATTTACATATATGACTGTTTAACACCTCTGAGTTTGACTAACATGCATACTAACTAAAGTCTGAAAATTTGCGACATTATCATAACCTTTTTCTCCTTTTTTCATTTATTTATATCAGCTATCGGAATACAAATTCTATGGGCTGATGCGTTAACACGTAGTCCGTTTCAAGCATGATGAGGGCTTTTCCATTGCAAAATCCTCCTAAACCTCGTTTGAGGTCGATTATCCATTTTCTTTATAATCTTCTGTTTTCATGTCCTTCTGTGAGCGGTATAATCAGTGGATTTTTGAGTGTCCACTTAATTTGGTATGTTTTCCTATGCATGGTTGGATTAAGTTTGAAGAAACTTTTACTGAACTTTTACTGAAACTCAAAAGATCTTCAAGAGGCTGCGCTACGTTGGTGATTTATTTATTTATTTATTTATTTATTTACAACGGTATAATCAGTGGATTTTTGAGTGTCCACTTAATTTGGTATGTTTTCCTGTGCATGGTTGGATTAAGTTTGAAGAAACTTTTACTGAACTTTTATTGAAACTCAAAAGATCTTCAAGAGGCTACGTTACGTTGGTGATTTATTTATTTATTTATTTATTTACAACGGTATAATCAGTGAATTTGAGTGTCCACTTAATTTGGTATGTTTTCCTATGCATGGTTGGGTTAAGTTTGAAGAAACTTTTACTGAACTTTTACTGAAACTCAAAAGATCTTCAAGAGGCTACCCTACGTTGGTGATTTATTTATTTATTTATTATAGCGGTATAATCAGTGGATTTGAGTGTCCACTTAATTTGGTAAAGTGAACTATCATTTGGTGACTAGCAGTTATCTCTTGGGCGCAAAGGGTTAATTACCATCATTGTTAAAAACAGTTTACTACTATTAATACTGTCAAATGTTTCAAAGAAACTGCATGGGGTTTACAATTGAAAGTGGGTTAATCGACTCTCCATCTCTGAGAAACATTTTGCATTACAAGCGTACAAAAGCGTTCTCAAAAATTTTCGAAACGTTTACAAATCCCTCTAGCCGTCGCTTTGAAGCCTCGATCATTGTTCTACGCATAATTACAGCGGTTCCTTTTCGCCGAGAGAAGTGGCACGAGGACGCACGACGAATGAAAGCGAAACCGTGTAGGCAGGGACCGTGGAAGGACCGTATCGAAAATGTAGGCCGAAATAAAGCTCCCATTAATGCTCCAAATGTTTCGATTGATTAACCAACAAACGTATTCAGACTGTTTAATTCACGTGCCATTGACAGGATGTATAGAGGGCCTCTAATGGGTTTGGGTCGATGGAGCACTTTTGTCGACCGATTTCCCTTGAACGTAGACGAACAATACAGGATTGTGCATAATGAAGGTGTGCGTGTGATTGCGAGTGGTTGTGTACACAGAGCGATTCGAAAGATTAGCAACAGAAGAGCTCGCGAGCGTGTTCTGTGGCTTAGGATTAAACGTAAAAATTATTTCGACAGATATCGAACTATAATTTTCTTTTCTGCTTCATAGATATAATTATATGAATTATCAGATAATTATAATTATTAGAATATTATATTAACACTGTCACTTTTTCAATAATCAAATAAATACCATAATAAAAAATATTTTACCGTTTAGATAATGGTAATTCAATTGATCAATTTATAAATATTGATGTTGGAAATTGAATACAGAAATACTACGAAGCAAAAATTCACCATAAACCAGCTTTCTCTTAACGTACTTTCTCAAGGGCTTTTTCCAAGAAGCTAAGCCACATCTGGCATTTTAGAAAGTTCGAAAACATCGAGAAACAGAACAAAGGGGCTGAAGGACCCGGACGGGGTTGTAAGAATTTCGACCACTGCTAGTCTGCTAGTCTTGTGACAAAACTCGTTAGGTGCGGTCAAAATTGCCCTTCCTGGTGTTACATAAAAGTAATAATAAAGAATCAAAGTATTATTTTACAAATAAGAGTTTATTTCATTTAGCAATATAAAACCCCAATTCCTAATATTCTCACCCTCATGTATTCCCTTTATTTAAAATTAATTATCCCTAAATTATCAAAGCCTATTATTTACAAATAAGAGTTCATTTCATTTGGCAATATAAAACCCCAATTCCTAATATTCTCACCCTCATGTATTCCCTTTATTTAAAATGAATTATCCCTAAATTATCAAAGCCTATTATTTACAAATAAGAGTTCATTTCATTTGGCAATATAAAACCCCATTCCCAATAATTGACGATGTTTTTACACTAGAACTACCAACGATTACAGTGTACAGTGTATTAATATTTAACCAATTATAATAAAGATATATATGTATAACAACAACAGTTGCTATGAATAATTATCAATCTGTCATTTTGACTGCTCTGGTAGTTCTATAGTGTTAATAATCTCTGTTAACGGTTCTCGTAGTCGGCAATTTTGGTGCATACGCTTACTACGAGATATCTCATAATTAACAGTGAATGGATTAAATATGTTTGTATTCGAGTACTCGAACAGCTCAACGGCGCTGGCAATTATCCTTCATAACGTCACAAATCGAACAGACGACCGAAAATTATGTATACACGTGCACCGGTAAACGGACAATAAAAATTTCCCGCCGATCGTTGCACCAGCATGGAAAGCACCGGTTTCTGCGTCCGATTATCGATCATCGACGCTAATCTCTGCTGGATACGATCAACGCTCGTGATAAGTACCGACGAAGAAATCCGATGACATTGGTCGTTTATAATTGAATGAAAAAACGCAGATCCCGGACGAATACTCGGCAAAGATAAGCGGTATCAGATCAGCTGTCAGAAATAAAGGAGCAGCGAAAGCTTTTTGTTCCCCCTTCAGACAGCGATATAAATGATCGTCGAACTGGTCTCTGTTAAATGTTTCGTAATTCGAGGTAAGATTTACGTTAACCCTTTGACTGCTACGGGCGCATATATGCGCCCAGCACAAGCCGTCGATATAGACTATGGGCGCACATGTGCGCTCGGCGACGGCTTTGATCATTTACTGTTGTCTTACTGAATTTCTCAAGAAATTATTTTATCATATCCGTGTAACACTCAGAAACAACATACCTTGTTGCTTATCAACAAGAAAAATCTCGTTTATTTCGTCAGTTTTCGCTATATCTTAAATTCGTTTCATCTGTTCATCTGCCATTTGACAAAAGTTATGTATGGTTTGGAGTTCGTTTTGTACATTTCATTTTACATATTTTATAATACATTATAATTATCAAATTATGGCGTTTTAAAACTTTACCCTTGACGAATAAATAATGTATATTGAAGATAAAAAATATTTAAAAATTGAAAAATATTAATTTTGGAGTGGATAAAGTAACAGTAATTTGATTCTGTACAATATTACAATTGAATACACCACCGAACAGATTCAGATTGCGTGAAAAAGTATTCAGTCCCCAGCGACAGTTAGTGCCGGCTGCACGCCGCCGACGCGAAGCGTTTCGGCTCAGAGTCTTCCGCAGTCAAAGGGTTAAACGCGCGACTGATAAGTATAAAAAGCGATGGAGAAAGAGCGGAGAAAAATATAATAACTAAAGAAGGCTAGTAATGTGAAAAATCGACCCCGAAACATGCGAGTACGTAAGAAAATTCGAAAGCATCTTAAGGAAAAAGCCAGAGGACAGAAAGCAGAGTGGAGGTAGAAGATGAGTGACACCAACGTGTATATATGTATAAATATATAAGTAATTATATGTGTACATGTATAAGTAATTAAGTACATAATGACTACATCCAAGCTGGAATATTGAGACGAAATTTGGTGATGTTAATTCTTAAACTGCATTCAGTATATATGTACAGTGGCTCCAAAAAGTATTCGTACACTATGTCACAAATAAATTCGTTTAACCCTGAAATTCTGAGTCTGATAGAAGTATTTGATAAAACTTTGTTGGGTATGTAGATCGTAATATTATACGTATAAATTAATCTCTTCTTTTCAACCAAAAGCCATTTTAACACTAGAACTACCACAGCAGTCAAAATGACTGGTTGATGATTACTTATAGCAACCTTATAAATTCACTGTGGTAAAGCTTCCAAAATTTCCTATGATTTTCCGTAGAAGGTATAAATAAAGATTTATTTCTTATGTATTCCGTATTTTTTCATGTAATTTCCAATGTGATCTCTTCCGTGCAAATAAGTACGCTTTGATTGTCGGTAGTTCTAGTGTTAAAGGAGTGAAACTAGCGTTGAAGTTTCTGAGTTTTCTCTCATTTTTTAAAGATAACTTTGCAATGGTACTTGATGAAGCAAAACCTTTCAAATAGAAAATGTTTAATTTTTAATACCCTATCGCCTGTCATAAAAAAAGAACACAGAAAAGCTTGTATTCAAAGCGTGAAAAATCGCTGAAACTTTGAGATTCGTTATCAGCCCCCTTAAAAGATATTTTGCCGCCAAAAAAATTGCTCCACGCAGAACACACCATGCTCTGTACACGCTTAAAGTTTCATTGAAATCAGAATTTCAGAAGTAGATGAATTTCTTTATAATACAGTGTACGAATACTTTTTTATTCTCGTAAGTGAACTTGTCAGAAATTTAATGTTCGATTTTCCTGCAACAACTCGAAAACTAACGATTAACTTGGAATTAGAAATTCGTCGATAATTTGCAATAATGGAATCGATAATCAGATGCAAGTAGCAAAGTGGAAAAATATAAAAGAGTTATTATAAAATCAGTTAATGATAAAACCTTTTATCAATTTAAAAAATAAATTATTGTTTAATTCCATTGAAGGAATATTTACCATAGGCATACACAAACGTAACTAAATATTTGCTCGATAAATGTTACAAATTTATTAGACTCTGTCACACACCTATATGATTATTGTGAAGTCGAACAGTCTCTTTCTGAAATTTTTCACACTCCTGAACGAAACAACAAAAAGCAAATTAGCAAACATGTGAGCACACATACGAATTATGTCGATCTACAATTATTCGCCACAAGAAAGGGAGAAAAAGAAAATTTCCTACTCCTTCCCATTACTATCTAGGAAAGACCCTTGATGAACATTAAAACCTGCGTTCTTAAGCCAACGATAAAATACCTAATGGCTTCTAATTTCTGTATCTCGACGCAATTAAAGCATTCCATTTAAGGCGTGCACCTCCTGTAATAGTTGGCAAAAAACACAAAAGAAAAACGAATATTTACGAGGTTACAGGAGGGATACGTCGCGTCGGCTAGAAAAGCAAATTATCTGAACAGTGCTAAAATATAGCGGCTTTATTGCGGAACAGGTCGCAACGTAATGGTTTAATCGAATGTAATTCGGAGAAGGCGGAAAGATGAAAGAAATGCAAGGCCAGTCCTGGGTCATTGCCGTCATGCGAGCTTCGTCCTCGCGCAAGACCTGTGTCTGTGCACACCACGTCCACATCTACTGTCCGACTATGTGTAACGACGATCACTATACACCCAACTCTTATTTTTTGCACGGTAGATACGTTTCTTAGAAAACGGCCCAAAAAAAGATCGTGTAAAAAAATAGGTGCGACATATAGTAAATTTGAGTACATGTTCCACAACTTTGAAAAATTGTATACGATAAAAAAACAATATTTTCCCAAAAAACCGTGCAAGAAATGTAATAATAAAATCCATATTATATATTCATAAAACAGAAACAATTCGTTAGATACATTCCTTAGAAAACCGTGCAAAAAAGAAATCGCATAAAAAAAAATAGGTGTAACATATAGTAAATTTGAGCATATATTCCACAACTTTAAAAAATTGTATAAGATAAAAAAACTAAATATTTTCCGAAAAAACCGTGCAGAAAAAGTAATAATGAAATCCATAATACATATCCATAAAACAGAAACAATTCGTTAGATACATTCCTTAGAAAACCGTGCAAAAAATAAATCGCATAAAAAAATAGGTGTAACATATAGTAAATTTGAGTATATATTCCACAACTTTAAAAAATTGTATCAGATAAAAAAACTAAATATTTTCCGGAAAAATGTAATAATGAAATCCATATTACATATTCATTAAACAAAAACAATTCGTTAGATACGTTCCTTAGAAAACCGTGTAAAAAAAATCACGTAAGAAAATACGTGCGACATATGGTAAATTTAGGAATATGTTCCACAACTTTAAAAAATTGTATAAGATGAAAAAACTTCAAATATTTTCCCAAAAAACCGTGAAAAAAAAGAGTTGGGTGTACTTGGAACCCAGTCTATCGCTACCTACCTGGTGACCTAAACGTTATTTCGCAAGCTACCCTGTCTTCGGTACTGTTGGAAAATAAATACAGGAAAGATCGCGAAGCAAAAATAACCGAACGACCTTGAGCTTTCTTTTAACCCTTTGAGTGCTAAATACTCCCGGTACAACAGTCATATAATATATCAATTTTAGTATACGACATAACTAAACTAAATGATGTTTAATATAAGTATAAATGTTAGTGAATATTTTGAATAATAAAAATGAGAATATATAATTCCTAGTCATTATATAAATTATTATATGCATTGTTTCTTACGTTAAATTAACCATCATTTACCGCTTTTGTATTAAAAAAAGCAATGTAAAAAAATTTAATTTGGTAAGTTTGGTACAAACGATAATGTAAAATTTATCATAAATAACGGTTAACGGAAAGTTTCGTGATTTTACCGAAAACAATTTCAGAGATAACTAATCTTTCAATCGGCTAACTTCGAAATATCCTAAAGGCAGTTACAGAGAACAGGAGAGCCTTGTTCTATATAGAAACACTGTATAGCCTATCCGAAATCAATTGAATGCTCAAGGCTATTGAGAATCGACTCCCCCACCACTGTACCGTTTATCCAGTCTGATACTCTATCTCCTATTTCTTCGCATTCTGAGGCTGCTCGTAACATTGTTCCCAGTAGATAAGGACCTTGGAACGGCCAATCGATTTCAGACAGACTATCCAACTATGACAATACACAAGTCGAGCTTGCTACATCGAAGTAACAAAGCCAGACTAAAATAAGTCAAAGAGAACCGTCTGATCTTCAGAGATCAACTAAACGAAGATAAAATTCCACTATCCTAAAATTAAAAGAACGTTCTCTCGTATTTCAAGAGAGTTTAGAAATCATTTTTGAAAAAGCCACACGAAGTAAAAACGAAAAATCTTACTTTTACATTTTAAGGAACAATATGTGAAATAATACAAGTTTATATATATATTTATCAATTGTAAGTTAGTAACTTCACACTCTAATGCGGTGTTTCCCAACGTGGGGCCCACGCCCCACAGGGGGGCAATTTGGAAATGGACTCGACACTACTTTAACCCTTTCGCCCCGGGCCATTTAAATGCAATGCTAGATATCAGTGCCAAATTTAACAAAAAAAGCAAATTCTTAAATAATTGCGGTAAACAATTATTAGGTATAATTCCGTTTGACGAGACCGAAATATCGACTGGGTGATTGGCGTTGTGATTTAAAATGATTTACTGGTAAAAAAAAGAAATCGGCCGGATATAACACAACGTGGAGACTTTAGACTGAAGCTAACCAAATTGGAACCTAATATAAAATCTCTGTGCAGCAAGCATCAAGCGCAAGGATCTCACTAAATTAAAATAATAAATTAATATAGAAAAATGTGTATTAAAATTATTTGGAATTTGAATTTCAGTTTTTCATTATATGTTTTGAAATTTTATTTACTGTGTTTTGTTAACAATTTCATAGTGATTTCTTCCTAGAACCTATCATTTATGTTTCTTAAGTGAACAAATCAATTTTTTAATGTTAAAAATTATGTATGTTACATAAACTTTAGAAAGGTTAAAGTGGGGCATGGCACAAAAAAGGTTGGGAAATACTGCTCTAATGTATTCACGTGTGTCTTGTATCGAAGTATGAGTGTGTGTAAGTGAAGATGAGCAACGCGTGAATCTGAGGTGTGGGTATGTCCTTAGTCTGTAATTATACATAATAATAGAAAGACCGTGCCCGGCGAATACACCATAACTCTAGTTGCATGTAAAACAAGGTTCAGTTAAAATAAATAATACAATAAAACTTAACGCAATATTTAGAAATTAAATTCATAAATAGAAAAATGATGAGTTTATAAAACTTGTTTTCCTAAATGTAGAGGAGAAATAGTGAACCAATAGTATTTCTACATTTCTATATTTCTTTAAAAAATTAATACGTGTAACTAAAATTCACCTAAAGACGAGCTCCTATTACAACTGCACGATTGTGTAAGAAACAATTCCAACCCAGTCAGATCCTATCAACAGAGAATTAAAATATCATTCCCCCGTAAATGGCGTTACAATACAAGCAATTCAAATTTCCGTGGGATAGATATGGAATCTTGGTGGCGTTCTGTAACCCGTAGAACCAATAGTATATTTCTATATTTCTTTAAAGAATAAAAATTAGTACGTGTAATTAAAATTCACCTAAAGACGAGCTCCTATTACGACTGCACGATTGTATATGAAACAATCCCGATTCAGTAAAATCCTATCGACAGAGAATTAAAATATCATTCCCCCGTAAATGGCGTTACAATACAAGGAATTCGAATTTCCGCGGGATAGATATGGAATCTTGGAGGCGTTCTGTAACCCGCAGAACCAATAGTATATTTCTATGTTTGTTTAAAAAGTAGAAATTAGTACGTATAGCTGAAAGTCACCTAAAAACGAGCTCCTATTGTAACTTCACGATTGTATACGAAACAATTCCAACCCATACAGATCCTATTGACAGAGAATTAAAATACCATTCCCTCGTAAATGGCGTTACAATACAAGGAATTCGAATTTCCGCGGGATAGATATGGAATCTTGAAGGCGTTCTGTAACCCGTAGAGCCGGAGGACCTCTGGAGGATACCCTAGAGAGTGCAAGGAAAGCGTTACTGCATAAGGCTCGGTGATTGAACCAAACAGGCGTGGGTGTTAGGCGGTGCTCGAACCCGTACCTGTGCCACACTAAGTGCACCACGGGTATTTGTACGTGAAATAGCGCCTTATACGCTATCTCGTTGGAAGGTGCGATATATTGTGAACCCGGTCTTGTCCACGTTGTCGCGTAGGAGTCTTTACCAGTTCCCGCCAGTGTGTACGCTCTCCACCATTTTATTACTTCTCTCGCTCGTTCTCGCTGCCAGAGATCACCTCGCTTGTTTCCCTCGCTTTCGTTCCAACTGCTCCGTTTTCCTCCTTTTCCCTCTCTATACATTCTCCTCTGCACGCTTCTCTCTTTCTCGACCTCTCTCCGTCTACCGTATCCCCTCCGCCATCGCTCGTCTCTTTCGCGTCTTCTCCTCTCCTTTTTCCTGTTCGTCGTGCCTGCCGCGATACGATCCCGGTACACTTGCCAACAACCGCCCTTTTTCCATTCCGGATCCACATTACACTACAGATTTATACCGTGCCCCACCGTATCTTCGCTTACACGCTACGTAACTCGAATTTTGTTCGGCCGGGTGCTGCACAGTATATATATGTGCATGTAAGTGTGTATGTAAGAGAGAGAGAGAGACAGAGAGAGAGAGTGAGTGTGAGTGTGAGTATGTGAATATGAGAGTGAGTGAGTGAGTCTGAGTGAGTGTGAGTGTGAGTATGTGAGTATGTGAGTGAGTGAGTGAGTCTGAGTGAGTGTGAGTTTGATGGAGTGAGTGAATGAGTGAGTGAGTGTGTGAGTCTGTGAGTGAGTAAGTGACTGTGAGTGAATGTGAGTGAATGTGAGTGAGTGAGTGAGTGAGTGAGTCTGTGAGTCTGTGAGTGAGTGAGTGACTGTGAGTGAATGTGAGTGAGTGAATGAGTGAGCAAGTGAGTGAGTGAGTGAGTGAGTGAGCAAGTGAGTGAGTGAGCGAGTGAGTGAGTGAGTGAGTGAGTGAGTGAGTGTATGTGTGTTGTGTTACTTTGTATCGCGTTACCCACGGTCGGTATTAATTGAACGGAAAAGTGGTTAGATGTTATGAAACCTCGGCTGAGAAGTGATTTTACCGGGACATCGTCGGTGATTTAATCACGTCTTTCAGGTTAGAGGCGAGATACGCCTCTGATCGAGACAAAACATCCTTTCGCGGATAACCCTTGATGATACATCCCCAGGGGCAACACCTGCTCGTGATACGCCACTTTGGACGCAGCCTCTCGTACCTGCTGGCGCGTCTCGCTCTCTATATATATATATGTGTGTTATATAACACGAAACCGACTCCCATACCAGTCTTCCCCGGCACGACGGTCATGGTGGTTACGCTGGTTATAGAGGTTATGAAGTCCTGTCTGAGATGGAAGAGTGGCGAGTATTATAGCAGTACATATCCAGGTCCGCCTAGGTAACTGACGCGAGGCTGGGGCTGGTCAAGCGTGACCCGAGTTGCCCGGTAAAATTGCTATCCGTCGAGTTTCACGGCGAAACGAAAAACCTCTCGAAAAAGGATATTAAACAGGCAGAAGTAAAAATTATGCAGCCGTTTAAGGGGTTCGATACGCCTTCGGAGTATTTCAGAATAAGATAGAAACGAAGATCGAATGGATCGTGTATCCTAGGGTATTTTCGCGATTTGAAAAATTTATCGATTCCGTCGACGTTGTTTGGCTATTCTTGACACTGAAACGTAAGACATAATTAGGTTCTTCGAGTCCCACGCAATGCCACGCTATTCAATTTTACTTCCGATTTTATGGTCTATCTTATTGAATTACCGATATTACTGTAATGGAACGTTCGGAGGTAAGGTTATAATACCGAAGATATAACAGAGAAGATAGACCCTTTTGTAAGACGATTAGACAAAGGGGAAAAATTCGTTTTCCATTATTACTTAAATCGCGTTGCTAGAGAAATTTTTCATCGAACAACATTGAAGACGTGCACGATACTCTATGATATTCAAAACGATTGTATCTTGCGGAATAATTTCAGTAATATTATTTTTATGAAAAATTTACGAATTTAATATTATGTTAGTACTGTAGCTATCTATGTAAAATATTTTCATTTATTGTTACTTATCGAGTTGCTTATAATAATTACTATAATACTGTAGTACGTTCGAAAGCAGTATATTACGCGTGCACAGAGGGGATCTCTGGGTAAGACGATTAGGCAAAGGGGAAAAATTCGTTTCCCATTATTACTGAAAGCACATTGCTAGGGAATTTTTTCACCGAGCAACATGGAAAATGCACACGATATTCTATGGTATTCAAAACGATTGTATCTTGTGGAATAATTTCAATAATATTATTTTCAAGAAAAATTTACGAATTTAATGCTATGTTAGTATGTGGCTATCTATGTAAAATATTATTTTCAATTATTGTTACTTATCAAGTTGCTTATAATAATTACTATAATACTGTAGTACGTTCGAAAGCAGTATATTACGCGTGCACAGAGGGGATCTCTGGGTAAGACGATTAGGCAAAGGGGAAAAATTCGTTTCCCATTATTACTGAAAGCACATTGCTAGAGAATTTTTTCACCGAGCAACATGGAAAATGTACACGATATTCTATGGTATTCAAAATGATTGTATCTTGTGGAATAATTTCAGTAATATTATTTTTATGAAAAATTTACGAATTTAATATTATGTTAGTACTGTAGCTATCTATGTAAAATATTTTCATTTATTGTTACTTATCGAGTTGCTTATAATAATTACTATAATACTGTAATACGTTCGAAAGCAGTATATTACGCGTGCACAGGGTGATCCCTCGGTAAGACGATTAGGCAAAGGGGAAAAATTCGTTTTCCATTATTACTGAAAGCACGTTGCTAGGGAAATCTTCGTCGAGCGATACCGAAGACGTGCGCGACCGTGACACGTGGGTTACGAAGGAAGAAGGGGGAGAGACTTGTACCCCCATAACAGGATACTCGCGATGTTAAGCACTTCCGTAACGTATTGCGTGTCTTCTTTGTTTTCCAGCTATGCGCTATGCGCCGTCGACGAGCGTCTCGGGCGATTTTAGTGTGCGTTTAAAAGTGAATACTAATTGCGGAACGTGGAAAGCGTAAAGGAACGGTGATATAATGGCGAGTACATAAATACGTTAACGACCGGTGCGTCTGTGAAATAAATTTAATAGCTGAAGAGGAAGACCAATTGCACTTTTAAGCGTTCCTTTTAGATATACGGTACTTAAGACGATTCGTATCTTGTGGAATAATTTTAGTAACGTTATCTTCATGAAAAATTTATGATTTTGATAATTCACTACCATTAGACTAGTTGGCTATGCAAAGTAGTCATTTTTTATTAGATACGTGCAAATGTATATCCATTAATGAACAATAACAGTTTCTATCTAGTTAGACACTGTGTATATTAAAAGTCAACACAAATTTTCTGACCAAAAACAGTAATCGTGCGGTTTATAATTAAACTGACTTCAAATTGTTCATTAAATCATTTTCGTAAACTCCAAATAAACGAGTAAAATTCTCCAAATAAAACTATTGAAAACTATTGTCGTATTTTTCATAAATTAATCTTTACCTGGACTTGTCCAAAATGAGCACAAGACTCACCAGTGGATAAGGACTCACCTTTTAGGTATCAATTTTAACTACTTTCAAGAGATGTTCAATTTTGCAAGTCCTTAACTTTAAGTTTAACCAGAAAGTTAAATACTTACTAATTTTCATAGTGCTTGCTTCAAAATCGGTGGATTTTTACACAAATTTTCATCCCTTATTTTGCCCTCTTGGGAGTAGATTTTCTAAAATTGTTGAAACATGTATTTCTCTATTTCTAACCAAAAAACTAAATACCAGTTTTCATAGTGCTTGCTTTAAATTCAGCGAATTTTCAAATAAACTCATCCCTTATTTTATCCCCTTGCGGGTAGATTTTCTAAAAGGTTGAAACACGTATTTCTTCATTTCTAACCAAAAAACTAAATACCAGTTTTCATAGTGCTTGCTTTAAAATCAGCGAATTTTCAAATAAACTCATCCCTTATTTTGCCCTCTTGGGGGTAGATTTTCTAAAAGGTTGAAACACGTATTTCTTCATTTCTAACCAAAAAACTAACTACCAGTTTTCATAGTGCTTGCTTTAAAATCGGCAAATTTTCAAATACACTCATCCCTTATTTTGCCTTCTTGGGGGTAGATTTTCTAAAATTGTTGAAACATGTATTTCTCTATTTCTAACCAAAAAACTAAATACCAGTTTTCATAATGCTTGCTTCAAGATTTTTAACCACAATTCAACCCCTATTTAACCCCCTTAGGAGTGGAATATTAAAAAACCCTTTCTTAGTGAGAGCCCACGTCATAAAAGGTACCCATTGTCAAAATTGCATGTTTCTAGCTCCAACAGTTTAGGCTCTACGATGTCAATTAGGCCATGTCTTCTTATACGTATAGATATAATTTTCAAAATGTGTTCTTCAATAAAATGTAAAAAACAAAATCCCATATTTTCCCGAGGTTTACCATAGGGCACTCTCTTGAGCATCAGTGACACACAGAGGGCATGTACTCGCGCGAGCTCTGAGGCGGAATCCAAGGAGGAGACACGCAGCGTGCGTATGCCGCATCTAACGAGCGCACACACAGAAACGCGAAATCTACCATCAAAATCTTTCCCTCGAACCCGGCCTCCACGACTCTTTCCCGGCTTTTCCATGCGTGCTGCTCTTTATACACACCGATCAACGTCGATCCGTAACGAGATCGAGAATCCGCTCTTGTTCACGCATCGCGTTTCCCCGAAGCGAGCCGCCACCGTTTGTGAAATCAGGTAAAAAATGTTATTAAAGGCGGCCGCGATTTTTCTTTCACGCTTTGGAAAACATACAACGCCGTGCAAGGGGGAAAAAGGAACAACAGGGGAGAGAACCATCTGCTCGGACTAATTAATAACCTCCGTTGAAAACTGATTAAGAAGGTTTTCACGATTCCCTCCACGCTGCTTGAATATGTATGATCTCGTGTACGCGGATATATTATCATCGCGTGGTGGAGGAGGGATCCGTTTCATGCGTTTGATGAAGTTTATTAGAAGCGTGGCGGAACTAAAGGGAGCCACGAATAAGAGGGAAAGTTGGAAAATAAGAGGCCATCTTGATTTTTTTTTTTTTTTTTTTGGTCAAGCGAAATTATACACCATGTTGTTCGTGAAGCTTTGAGGCGGGATCAAGACAACTTTCTTTTTCTGTCCTTCCAATCTTGAGATTTTTCATCATCTGAAGTCTATCCATTAAGATGGATATTTTGTTGGTTAATTGTACAAAGGGAGAATTCTGAGATTGGAGCTGATAAAAATTGTTACGAGTACAGTAGAAATGGAAGAAAAAATACAATTCTATCTCAATGCAAAACCTTTCATTCGGATAAAAAAGTGCATGATGAAGTAACGAATCTAATTTAGTATTGTGTACCACAACGTTTTTTAATAAGAGAAAATAAAGATTTGTATTATTAATGATAATAAATACACTTTCCAGATGTTTTAAAAAATCATTTTCACGTCGATTAACCGAATTAAACGCGTGCAAGATTTCCCATCGATACAGTTATTCACAAAATTCACGGTTAAGCTACATTTTCTATCAAACGCAACGATGATTTTAATATTTACTTATCCTTCGAATAAACATGATGATCGAAAAAGGTACCATAAACAGCGCGTATCTTGTTTGCCGCTTTTATGACATTCTTGCCTTTCCGGCGAAAGAAAAGTATTAAATAATTTCGAAAGAAAAGTATTAAATGCCTGAAATAAATTTTGTTTCCTTCCATACTCAAAGGCGTATAAAACTGACAAAAATTAACGTATCGTACCCTAAATTTTGTTTCAAACATGCCTGAAGTATTATATTTTACGATAATATATTCAAATATATTTAGACCTGTCCTTATGCCACCTATCAAAAATCAGCACGAACTCAATATTTACTTCTGTTGTTAGTTAGTCTTTGACCAGTGTTGAATTAATTAAAAATTGTACTTTCAAAAAGCAGAAAAAAATCCATTTGAAGAACCGTGAACAACACTAGTTCAAGGCTATCTAATCGCAAAAGTAAATAGAATCAATGGCAGCGCTTTGTCGAGGACAAAATGGGATACATTAGGTGTACAAGTTAATTTTAGTCTTTCATTTTTCAATAAAAGAGGCTATTTACAATGTGAATATTATAACGGTATTTTTTGGAATCTTATAATGTAGACACCTAGCTTATCAAAACATTAGAAAACTGCTTGATTCGGTCAACGTGACTGGGGTAAACAACAGTTTAAACCAGGGCTTCTTAAACTATGGGTCGCGACCCCAAATGGGGTCGCGTAGCAAAATTCTGCAATTTTTAATTTTAGATTTTTGTATGTTTCAAAACGAATTCTAAAACTATATATTTTCATATGTATATGTATATGTATATGTATATTGTTACCTAATAAATAAATCATCAAAAAATATTAATTTATTTTTCTTTTATATTTGTATGGGGTCGTCAAGAAACTCGCAATCATAAATGGGGTCGTGAATGACAAAAGTTTAAGAAGCCCTGGTTTAAACGATGGCGTGCAGCAAACAGCACATTCGTCATTGTGTGCTCTTCGCACTTCAGTTAAAAAAGAAACGCCACTAAAACTGCAGAAATGATCTGTGATGCTCTTGGTGAGAATGCTGCATCTCATTTTTCCTGCAAATACTGATACCGAAGGTTTCGGAAAGGAAATCTCGATCTCCAGGATAACAAACGACCTGGACAATCGCAACGATTCAAGAATGAGGAATTGCAATCACTGTTAGATGAGTTCATCGAAATAAAATAGCCTAGTTTCTTCAAATTAGGTATCCGTTGTTAAGGTTGGGCAAAGGTTATAGAAAGTGAGGGAGATTGCTTCATCCACTAACTTTTGGGCATAAAAATTTAACAGTATTCCTACCACAGTCGGTCAAATGACCGTTTTTAAAATTTCAATTAGAATTTCTTAGATACAACGTAATCGAATCGCCTTTAAACTTTAAACTTTTTCTCAAATATACGTATAATACATTTTTCAATATTTACTTCTTTTCTCATTGTTTATTTTCTGAGAAAACTTTGTAGTCTGTGTTGCGTGGGAATGTTGTGGTAGGAATAGGTATACGTGAAGTGTCGGTAGGAATAGTGTTAAATAAACTCTGAACCTGCCAAAAAAAAGACCATAATTGTAGAGGTGCCGAATTTGCCATAACGTGAGAGAATGGATGAGAGTGAGGGTGAGTGTGTGTATGTGGCGTTCGTCGCTTGCTCGTCGCGAATGTTCGGTCCTGGCGGGTAGCGCAGGTGCGTGGAAAGGAGCCTTCTCGAATATTCGATGACGGTTTACTCTAATGGGTAAAAAGAACGCCTTCTCGAAACATTCGATGATGGCAAACCCCCACCACCTGTGCTAATGCATATAAAAAGAGATGCATGTCCGCCGGGCGACATTCGTTAGAGATTCATTAGGCGACATTCGACGACGCGATTAAGTGTAATTTATCAGATTAATATAAGCCTGCGTGTACCTGTCCTACATAATTAACTGGTACACCTTGGTTGGCTAAGCGTTAAAAAGAAAAGAAAAGCGATCGAGATCACGATATGCCTGTTGTCAAATTAATTTTTTCGTTGGACGATCCAACACTTTTGCAGGGCACTGTACGCCTGGAAACATTCTAACACTCAATGTAACCCGCAGCCTCGCGAATTACTCTTGAAGAGGTAAACGCTGGGTTCTGCATGGTCCGCTAAGTAAAACACAAGAACTGTTGCGTGCAGAGCGGATGCAACGCTCAGCGTGCATTTTAGCGAGGATCGTTCGTTATAATTGGTTCTAACCATACGGTGGAACCGAACTCGGAAGTAGTTACTGGACCAGAGGGGGAGAAACCCTGTCAGCCTCCGCGGGATTTGTATCGTACGTATGAGATAGAAACTTAAAAGCGAGTAATCAGCGTTCGTAATGTTCGTATAATAGAATAACGAAAGGTGTAACATAAAGGTGTATTAATGTTCATCACGATGTGTCTTTGGTAATATTAGGTTGCCCTAAAAGTTATTTTATTACCTTTAATCTTGAGTTTCATTAATATTCCTTTTCACTAATAACTATGATAATCTTCAAGAGACAGTGAAAGACTTAGGCTTTATTAGGATTTCTTAACTTTACATAGAAAATATGAAATAATCAAAAGATTTAAGTTCAAAGTTCAGATGTGTCGCATCGTGGTACGATAAGGGTTAATACTAGATTTATGGAGAGTTTTTGTATATCTATTTCTAATATTCATCTATTAAGAAATAGGTATATACCCAAAAGAATTTGAAATTGCAGAACTGAAAGGGAAATAAATTTGGGTATATATGTATTGCTCCGTCGATAAAACTCAGCAAAAATTGCTAGGAATAATAGTAATTATTTTTGTAAATTTTACTCAGGAAGTCTAAAATCCGTCAAACTGACGGGTCCCGTAAACCTAATGTTAAATAATTAAAAGTAGTAATACTTAAATGCTAAAAACTCCTGTCTTTTATTATTGCTATTAATAAGAGAATGCATTGTTGTAAGCTTCAGTTCCAATTGTATCATTGCACCTATTCTCTCATTACTAGGAATAATAGTAATTATTTTTGCAAATTTCACTCATGATGTCCGAAATATCAGATTGAAGGGTTCCGTAAACCTAGTGTTAAATAATGAAAAGTAATAATACTTAAATGCTAATAACCCCTTGCGTTTTATTATTGTTATTAATAAGAGAATGCATTGCTGTAAGTTTTAGTTCCAATTGTATCATTGCACCTATTGTGTTGTATTTTATTACACCTTTACCCTCCTTGCTAGAAATAATAGTAATTATTTTTGCAAATTTCACTCATGATGTCCGAAATATCAGATTGACGGGTTCCGTAAACCCAGTGTTAAACGCGTCGGATAAAAAGGAAATTGAACGCGTTATCGCGGGACGGAAAAGCTTGTTGCGTCTCGGGGACGTTGCCTAGCATGTTGGTCGCGTATTCCGAGCCGCCGGAGCTTCCTGCTATCGCGTAAACGCAAACGCTAGCCTTGGAGGAGCGCGCTCACGCCCACCGGTATTCAGATTCGTGACTAGGAAACTGCGATTCACTGACCCATGACTGGCCAACGACTAGATGGAGGGTAAAACCGAGAGACTGGAGCACGTTGCCGCGAGGAGGACGACGACGACCGTTCTCTCCCACGTTACAGAGAGTGGATCGATAGATTGATTCTTTTCATTAACCCTTAGCGAACGAATGCCGCCATATTCGCGACATTACAAACACAGGCGCCCCTCGGCTTCCGAACATTCTTAAAAATATGCGAAATTCGAGGGGCACCAGTACATTGCTCGAATAAGGTAAGTAGTGCATGAGAAGGTTAACATTTTACCGACCGGAAGTCCATTAACCCTTTCGCTTCGGCTGTCCAGTCCGCCGAAGTACCGTCACTGAACGGAAGCACGCGTCAGAAATATGCATAGTACGCGTTTTTCTAAGTCTTAAATAACAATTGTGCTGAATAAAACAATCGCTGCTCTAATGTAACAAGTATATTTACATTTTTAATATGAAAAGGCTTACAAAATTATTGAAATACAGAATTATTAAAATATAATATTATTAAAATACAAAATATATTTAGATGCCGCCTATAAGCGGCGCTCGAAGCGAAAGGGTTAATCGGCTTTTACGTGCTTGGTCTGTCAATTTTGTAATGCTTTCGCAAAATTTGCTATTTCGCACATTTTTAAAAATTCAACTTTTTAAGCCTTTGCCCACTCTGTTAAATGTAAAACGTTAACACTATTCCTATCGACACTTCACGTATACCTATTCCTACCGCGACATTTCCACGTAAGACAGACTACAAATTTTTCTCAAAAAATAAACAATGAAAAAAGAAGTGAATATTGAAAAATGTATTATACGTGTATTTGAGGAAAAGTCTAAAGTTTAAAGGCGATTCAATTATTTTGTATACAGGGTGTTCGGACAGCCCTGGGCTTAAATTGAAAGAGTAACTCTCTGAGACATTCTAAGACGAAAATGAAGAGTAACGATTTTGCGTTTGAGGCTTTGTTTACGAGTTATAACTAGTTAAAGATATCGTTTAATCCGGACCGTTCGACTCTTGAGAGCGGGTAATCGAGGCAACTCGGTCGGTAACGTCGCTGAGTCCACAGTGATGCTCAAGCGTCGAACGGTCCGGATTAAACGATATCTTTAACTAGTTATAACTCGTAAACAAAGCCTCAAACGCAAAATCGTTACTCTTGATTTTCGTCTTAGAATGTCTCAGGGAGCTACTCTTTCAATTTAAGCCCAGGGCTGTCCGAACACCCTGTATATGAAATTCTAATCACAATTTTAAAAATAGTCATTTGACCGGTCGTGGTAGGAATAGTGTTAAGTTTAAAATTGTAACCCCACCGCACAAGAATTATCCTCGTTTCTTAGACAAGGCTCGTTGCGATTGCACTACTAGAACAGCCGCATTGTGTACCGACAAAACGAATGTTGATGACCGAGCACGCTCGCAGCCGGGCTATAAATAACGAAATTTCGTAAAAGCGCATCTGCATTCCTGTCGGGCCGCGGAGGACGCGTTCTAAAACGAGTTTAAACTGTGCCGCTTCACGGTGCGCTTCTTTTAATTTTCCGGCCTGTACATCACTGTCGCGTTTCGTTTAGGGAAGGGACGAGGGTCGCTTTTCTATTTGCTCGTATCGGACGTTAGCCTCTGATAATTAGTCTAACGCAGCCATACTCAACCTGCGGCCCGAGACACTCGTAGACACTTTTTAACCCTTTAACACGTTCGTCGCCACGTCACCCAAATATGGGTGACGCTCTTTTTTTAAAGTTAAATAGGATTTTAAATTGGAATTTTAAAAGGAATTCAATGGAATAAGCATTGAAGTATAATATATATAAATATAAAATGCATAAAATAAAAATTAAAAATTAAAATTTTTGCTGCTTTTATATTTTTTTACCCCACTTTTCTATGCAATCGGATTTGGGCTTCTATGCAATCGGGATTGGTCGAGGAATCACGCTGGGCGACGAACGTGTTAACTGTTTATGTCGAGTATACTCGTCAGAACGAAACGAAAATTTTTCGCATAATATCGAATACACTCGTCGAAACGATAAAAAAAATTACATTCGTATTATTATTCGACGAATCAACTGTAATTTTTTTTTCTCAATAAGGGCAAATAAGGAGCTTTCAAAAAATATACATTTTAGAATATTCATTAGTCTGGCAACTTTATTTAATTTATTTCACAATAGTTAACATTAAGCTGAAATAACAAACTGCGGGAAGTACCATTTCAAAACAGTTGTTTTTTCAAATGATCAGGCATTTCGTGTGCATTTTTTGACTTGATTGATTTAGTATGAAATAAACAAAGTCTGTGGGAAGTACCGTTACAAAACGATTATTACAAATAAAAAAGCATTTCGTATGCATTTTTCAGTGAATTGTGCGGTGTGATAGTTCAGAGAACTGGTTAAAAGTTATAATCTTTATATGGTACATTTTTTATCAATTATATAAATTTTATTTGTTAACAACAAAGAAAAAAATATATTTTCTAAGAAACCAACACACAGCGTTTGATTTTTCGTCATAATTGCTTAATTTTACAGACAGAAAAATGTTCGTCAAGTATACCCGTCTTCGCTGAAAAATAATTAAGCAGGCAGAAAAAGCTTTCCAAAACAAAATTAAATAATTAAAAGGTTGGACACCTTGATGATGTTTTAAAAGCAGGCATGTAACAATTATAAACCTGACTTATTTAAAATAGTTAAAAGTTTATCTCAACATCAGAAATCGTAAATTTTTGAATAAGCGTTTGAATATACTTAGGTTTTAATTTTCATTTTTTAAATTATTACGTGATTAGGTACACTATACTATGTTGCGACCCTCCAAGCTTTTATGCGCGATCCGAGACACTTAACCCTTGCCTCCTTTGGACATTTCGTTTCTCTAGTCCCGACGTATCTATTTTTCACCCCCTGTTTTCTCTCGCCCCTCCTTTTATCCCCGAACGGTCCTCTTTCTCTTCAGCACCGCTGTCATCCGCCGTGCCTCGTTGCCGGGGCTGAAAATATAAACTCGGACTTGCCGCAGTCACTCTGCATCGAAGGAACTCCCCCCATGACTGGGCGAGCACGCGCCGTGAATTCTTAAACGATCTCGGGGAAAAAGAGCGCCGACCGAAAGGGAGCTAGAATAGATTAACCCTTTGCACTTGAGAGATGCAACACTCGCAAGAAGAGTGCAAGCTCTTCGGATCACCGATTTGGTTCAAATTTTGCAGGATGGTAGATTTGGTTCCCTTGTAGACGAAGACATATGATTGTGTGCGCGAGTAAATATTGTAGGAATGCGAGTTTGGGAAAGTCTGAAGAGATTCCCTGGTCGCGTTGAGAGGAGGAAAATGTGGAGACATGGAAAGGATTCTGCGAGTGTTTTTTGGATTTTAATGAGGCTGCAATCAAACACCCGTGGTAATGAAGGTCGCCTGGCCATTTGGGCCGAAAGACGGGCCGACGTTCAGACCCTGTTGTAAAGTGTTTGATGCAGCCCCATAGAACACTCGCAGGGGTTCCATGTCACTACAGGTTCAAAGAGGTACATTCGTTTCGTTTCAAGAATTTCAGAAGTAGATAAATTTCCTTATAATACGTGTACGAATACTTTTTGGAGCCACTGTAGCTAAAGTTACGTCTACCCTGAAGCTATATCAAGGAACGTTGATGTTCCATTTTTTCTTGGAAAATCTTGTTGCTTTAGCGTGAATTAAACATGTAGAGGAAACAATATTTTATCTTCTACACTACTGTAAAATTTGTCTCAGCTTGTAACAAAGGGTTGCCTTACCCGTATATACAAATGCGACACATGAATAAAAATTGTAGGAATGCGATCGAGCGGATGCGAGTTTGGGAAAGTCTGAAAAGTACTTGAGTTGGGCGATTGTCGCGTGAACGCAGAATGTTTGTGCTCGAATGTTTCTAAGGCGTGAAAGATAAGCACTTGAGAAAACGTTGCGACTGAGAAATTCTGGGTAGTCGTGACCGAATGCGTAGAGTGAGAAAGGTTGACAATTAGAATGGAAGGAAACGAGTGTTTGGAAGAATATATGACGGGGAAAATGCGAGCGCGTGGCAGAAAGTATTGGACGGTGAAGCAGAAAGTGTTTGACTAACGTGAAAGAAAGGTTTTTGATTGTGAACGTAGAAAGAGAGTTGAAGTTGCTAAGTTGTTATTGTTAAATTGTTTTAAATATACTTCTATTGGATTGGCAACTAAATGATTACGGATTTTGTCGATAGATGATTTTAGTACAGTTTTGTCAACGTGTTCAAAGCACCTAATCGAGGGTGAGGTTGTTTAAGTCGTACCACTTGAATTTTGAACGAACTACAGCGACAATAGCGCATACAACCATAAGCAAACATACATTTGGATCAATCAGATGTTCTACCAATTTCGTTATAATAAATAACAACAATATTAACACAAGTTTTGAATAACACGTTTAATTTTTATTCATTTGATAAATCCTAAGTTTTATACGGATTTTTCCTTAAGGGGTACGACTTGAGCAACCTTACCCTATATTGTTTTCTTGTTTTTGAACTTCCACCATTAATTAATAAGAAAATTGTATCGAATATTTATTTAGTTTCGTTTTTATCCCAATTTAAAAATGGAAGGTCAAACCGCTCATTTCAGATATATTTTATTATATTGTTTAATAGTTATATTTTCGAGTAAAAATTTTGAATTTTCATTCTTATTTAAAATCCGCAATCACTTAATTGTCAACCCAATATTAATACTTTAATCGCTTCACTTTTATTTTTCACACCTGAATTCCATCTTCCGTTCTACAAAAATTATTTTATAGAATTTTCCTATACATATTCAATCAATCTTTAAACTGACACAACTTCGCTGAAATTTATTCAAATTGGATAAAACAAAGACGAGTTTAAAGTTAACCCTTTACAGTCCTATGTCCAACGTGTCTCGATACCTCGTCGACGTAGGACCTGCTGAAACGAAATTGCAAATGTAAAGGGTTAACAGTTATACACAAGGGAGACACGATCGTAAAAACAGGGAAAACAGCAATCTATCTGTATAACTGGCCATTGCCAAAGAAAGACGAGCATCACGAAAAAAGCTTAAGGTCTCTTTGGGCTTAATCGTTCTGCGATAGAGATCGCGATATTTATCTCGATCGCGCAATTAACCTCGCAGCTAACCAGCGTAATGGCGGCTTATCTAACCATCCCTGGCCACGTGTAACGAGATTGCGAATTTCAGCAACGATCAACAACAGATTTCCCGTGGCCAACACTTTATGGATCCTCGTGAACAGGATTACAGTCTGTTTATATTATCCGTTCAGACACGTTTTACGTCCAACAAAAACAATTGGTGAGAAGGAAAAAGAAAGAACTATTTTTCCTTTAACCCTTTGACTGCTACGGACGCATATATACGTCTCCAGCAAAAGTTACTCACATGGATTATGGACACGTATATGCGTCTTTGACGAAAATTACTCGCGTGGATTATGGACGCGTATATGCGTTTCTGACGAAAGTTACTTGCGTGGATTATGGACGCGTATATGCGTCTGTGACGGAAGTTACTCACGTGGATTATGGACGTATATATGCGTCTTTGACGAAAATTACTCGCGTGGATTATGGACGCATCTATGCGTCTCAGACGAAAGTTACTTGCGTGGATTATGGACGCGTATATGCGTCTCTGACGAAAGTTACTCACGTGGATTATGGACGCATATATACGTCTCTGACGAAAGTTACTCGCGTGGATTATGGACGCGTATATGCGTTTGTCAATTTTTCCGATCTCCCATTTAAAGGAACACAATTGCAAATAAAGCGCCGTCCACACGGAATACTTCGATCGGGGGTATTTAGCACTCAAAGGATTAGATAGTGTTGTGGCATATTTGTTTCAAGCAAAAGTCGCAGGTAGACTGTTCATTTTTATGCAAATTTCAATTTTTATAAAGATAAGTAAAACAGTGGCATTTACATAGAAATTCGTTTCACCTTCTAACTATTTTAACCCTTTGCACTCAGGGGGTGACTGCTAACCGTCTAACAATATTAATTTCAAAAATTTTCAAGTGTAAACTATTTACTATGAATCACTTATATTGAACTTCATTTAGTTTAGTTAAGTCGTATACTAAAATTTACATATATGACTATTTTAACCCTCTGCATTCGAGGGGTGACTGTTAACCGTTTAAGAATATTAATTTCAAAGATTTTCAAGTGTAAACTATTTACTATGAATCACTTATATTGAACTTCATTTAGTTTAGTTAAGTCGTATACTAAAATTTACATATATGACTATTTTAACCCTTTGTACTCAAAAGGTGACTGCTAGCCGTCTAATAATATTAATTTCAAAGATTTTCAATTGCAAAATATTTACTATGATTCACTTATATTAAACTTCATTTAATTTAGTTAAGCCATATACTAAAATTTACATAGTACAACTATATAACTTCCGGGTCTAATGAATAAACGAAAGTCTGAATAGTTGTGAAATTATCACTTGGCGATTAACAGTTGAGAGGTTAACACTATGACTACCAACAATTAGGCTATAGTTGTTTCTAATGCAGAAATTAAATTGAAAATTATATTTTTTTTAAATACATAATACGAGGGAAAGAAATCGTAATAATTACAATAAAAATCACAGTAATAACCACAATAAAATATTAAATTATTAACAGGCTTAACAATCATAAAGCCTTACTTTGATCATTAATCATTATATGTAATTATAATTCTTTTCTTTTTTTTTTTTTACAACAAAATTCGCAGCTAATCGTTATATTGCGAATATTTTTGCGCGACTTCACATTTTTATAAACACAGTTAAAAAGCTGGAATTGAATGTATTTCGTGCTTGAAAAATCGTAACGTGTACTCTCACTTTAGTTACCTTGTATATATTTGCATATTTAAATTTCTCGTAACTGCATAAACATCCTTTATTTAATGATCATCAACTTTTTCTAGGATTAATCGTCAGAAAGTGCGCCATTCCTGTTCGTGACCATGCTCGGTTACAAGTTGATTACGAAAACCGAGTGACCTCGAGGATGAAATTCTATCTCGCTCAGCTACCGTCATTTGTTCCAACGTTTAAACAATTTTCTAACAGAGGATACCTCCTTTTTTTCCGTTATAATTAAAGAAAGCAGAGAAATCGCGTTTATAAAAATTCATCGCGTGCAGGAATTGTGAAAAAACGTAACTCGCGAAACTGATCGTGTGTGCACTTTCCTTCGTTACACTTTTTATTGGAGAAAAATATAATTACTAAATTATACCGATCAATTAAAAAGTTCAGAACACTTCAGAAGAAACATATTTATCGGAAATACTGTTAAACGGTAAATGTATAAGTTGGATTTGGCAAGAAATGTAACTTATAAATACAACTTAAGGGGAACTTGTTTTATTTTATTCTACTGAAAAAAAGAATATTTTATTGGTCATAAAATCTGTTTTAAGTACAAATACAATATTCTAACTTTGAATTAAGAAATGTATTCTTTTTATGACATTATTGAGTTTCTGAATTAGAGTGTGGCAACATATAAAAACATCAAATAATGGATTGTACATATTCACGTTAATTTACATAATACTATAAACTATACAGGATGATTCATATTAACACTTAACCAACCCAATCAGGAGATCTCCCATTCTTTCCACTGCCATTGATTCTATTTAATCCTGCTATTAGTTAGTCTTGAACTAGAGTTGAATTGATTAAAAATTATACTTTGGAAGAAACAAAAAATGCATTTGATCAACTGTGAACAACACTAGTTCAAGGCTGACTAATAACAAAAGTAAATAGAATCAATGGCATTAAGTTGTTAAGAAAAAATGGGAAATCTCCCTGTTTGGTTGGCTAAGTGTTAACCCAAGGTTACGAGACCCATCAATTTGACGAGTTTCGGACTTCATGAGCAAAATTTGCGAAAACAATTATCATTATTTATTCATGGCAACTTTTGTTGACTTTTATAGAATAGAATATACGCAAATCTATTTCCCTCTAAGCTCTACAATTTCAAATCCTATACCATGTATACCTATTTTTTAATACATACTATATACTAGAAATAGAATATACCCTAATCTATTTCCCTCTAAGCTCTGCAATTTCAAATTCTATACCGTGTATACCTATTTTTTTAGCATATACTACATATACACTAGAAATAAATATACAAGAAATGTCCGTAAATCTAATGTTAACAAACTAGTAATAAACTTAAGTTCAATCGCTGCTGTTCAAAGGAACACAGAGATAATTGTAGATGAGTCGCAAGTTTTCTGC
>JAOPTO010002217.1:0-106049 GCA_033822845.1 Tetrapedia diversipes | reverse complement strand
ATTCCCTGCAATTTTTGCTAACTATTATCGATGGAGCAATACAAACAACTCCAAATCTATTTCTCCCTCATTTCTGCAATTTCAAATTCTGTTCGATGTATACCTTATTCCTTAGTATATGTATATTGGAAATAGATATGTGAGAAATGTCCATAAATCTAGTGTTAAGGAGACAAATTTTATTCACTTCCTAATTCCTTCCACCATATCGATAAAAGTCTTTCAAATTTAAGAGCTCAACACTAACATTATTCCCTCCATCATAAGACCAGGTACGAATTACCATAAATCGATAAACAAAACCGCGAAACCTACGATCCCTGTTTATAAATCCAATTGAACTAGACAATCAAAAATCTTGCACACCCCTACTCAGCACAAGTTACCGTCACCATCAGTCTTGTCCCCTTGCCAGCCTATGGTGTACGCGAAAGCAACCTGTGATACCCATAAAGTTTCGCACGAAACCCGTTCTACCGAATGCGATACACATTTTTTCTGACTATTCAAGCAGGGTTCCTGGTTCTCGTTCCGGACGACACGTAGCTAACACGCTTGTACATCGGGTATCAGATTTGATGGGGTCGTGCGGTCGTGTTACGTTGGTACAGGTCGTTAGGAGGGTCGATCGTGGCCCCTTTTGGTTCGGCCATTACGACGCATTAACTGGCCCTTTCGACTATTACTCCCGTGGCAACGGCTACAATACTTCTTTTCGCCGGGCAATACCGCGGTTTCCAGACAAGGCCACCAGTTTCCATTGCCACCCTTTGTTGCCGCCAATTTGGCCTTTCTCTTTCTGGCTCTTTCTGTATGTGATTCGACAGACACAAACGCACGAGCCTAACGCGGGGGCCAGGTGAAACGGAAGGTTCGACCCTCGAATCGTTAACCCTTTGCGGTCCTATGTCCAATGTGTCTAGACACAGCGTTTCGTTCCATCAGTAGGGTATTTGCCTCGAAAAGCTAGACAAAACTCTTTCTGTACTCACTCAATCTTTAAACTGACGTAACTTCGTTGAAATTCATCCAAATTGGATAAAACAAAGACGATCTTTTTCCTATAGCCATAAAATTATCCCCCACGCGGCACTGACTTCAGAAAAGAATATAAAAAATACATTGGAATATCTATTCGACTCCGACTTAACTAACAAAATCTAACCCACTATTAAACCGTCGCTAATGACCCGGTAGTCGATGCGACGTTAAACACTCACATAAAAAAAAAAAGACGATTTTAAAGTTAAAGATTTTTAGTTTCTGATTTTATGAAGGATTTTTATAGAAATGGTTCAATTTGTTTTTTATTCTCCTTTTTTCTGTATCAAGCACGCACAATTTTCGTGTTTTGAATTACTTTTATTTCGGTAGCTTTTTTTTTTTGGAGAACTTTACTCAGGTTTAAAAGGCTTTTTGAACTCGTCGGTATCAGGTTGTGTAATGAGCATGGTAATGAAAGCGGGAGAAAACGCGAATGAGATGAGCGATCCGTGACAGACGAGTGGTATTGACAAATGAGAGGTGCACCTGTGTTGGTACGTGAATAATGAGTTAACGAGTGAGAGTCTCTCGTCCGGACGAGCCGAACTGCGAAACGTTAAATGGCACCTGTGAAGTATCCATGGGAACGAAATTCAAAGTGAACGAAATGCTACGAAAAGTACATTAACACTAGAGCTACCGACAACTATAGTGCACTTATTTGTATGGAAGAGATCAAATTGAAAATTACAAGAAAAGATATTGAATACATAGAAAACAAATCTTTATTTATACTTTCTGCAGAAAATCATAGTAAATTTTGGAAGCTTTACCACAGTGAATTTATAAGGCTGCTATGAATAATCACCAATTGGTCATTTTGACTGCTCTGATAGTTCTAGTGTTAATTTATTCCGTGAAAGAATAATGTCAAAATAAACATTTCACCATATAAAAAACAGAGATGAAAATAATTGTGAGTTTGATGCTCACTGATTTAACCCTTGTAGTGACTGTTAGTCGTCTAATGATACTTCAAAAATTTTCAAATTCGAAATATTTACTAAGATTCGCCTATATTGTACGTCATTTAGATTAATTTAGTAATATATCAAAATTTACACATGGGACTATTTAACCTCTGAGTCTGACTAATAAACATAATTTAGTAATATATCAAAATTTACACATAGGACTATTTAACCTCTGAGCCTGACTAATAAACAAACTAAAGTCTGTAAATTTGCGAAACAATCATTTGATGACTAACAGTCACCTCTCTAGCGCAAAGGGTTAATAACTTGTAGGATGTAACACGACAAGATACAAGCAAAACTAAGGAACACTTTATTAAGAATTGTACTTTGGGCACGTTAGAATTTCAAAGAACAGATATAACGTAGGAACAACCGCTGTGTATACACGAAATATAGCGGGGTCAGAAGAACGATGATGCACACGCAGAGAAAGACGTACCCGGAACCGGGGTTGCAGAGTAATTAAGCTACCACCGTGGCTGTTCGTGCTTAAGAAACGAGCCCGGCTTTCAACGACTTCATTCCTGCTCGCGTTGTGAAGTAATAATAAACTCGAAAGTCGTTAAGTTATATCGAGGCCCAATTACGGTGCAATAAAACCGACTTGCATCTCTTTGCGATGCCAACGCAAAACTTATTATTTCCTCGGCGAAAGAATTAATAATTCCGAATAACAGCCATATATTATTATCAAGGTTACTATAAGATTGCAATAAGATAATGTGAAAGGGTTAATAATTTCGAATAATAGCCATATATTATTGTCTGCGTTACCAGTTCGCAAAAAATAAGATTGCAATAAAATAGTGTAAAAGGGTTAATAATTTTGAATAATCACCATATATTATTGTCTGCGTTACCAATTCGCAAAAAATAAGATTGCAATAAAATAGTGTAAAAGGGTTAATAATTTTGAATAATCACCATATATTATTGTCTGCGTTACCAATTCGCAAAAAATAAAATTGCAATAAAATAGTGTAAAAGGGTTAATAATTTCGAATAATCACCATATATTATTGTCTGCGTTACTGATTCACAAAAAATAAGATTGTCTAGTAATAACTATCTTATATTATTGCTTAGAACTCTAAGGGACAGACATTTATCATCATTCGTATAGTCACAATTAAATATTAAGTTGTGCTTTAAATTAACCCTTTGCACTCGAGAGGTGATCGTTAGTCGTTTAATGATACTAACTTCAAAAATTTTCAAATTCGAAATATTTACTATAATTCACGTATATTAAACTTCATTTAGTTCAGCTAAGTCGTACATTAAAATTTACATATATGACTATTTAACGTCCGAGTCTGAAATAAAGTCTGAAAATTTGCGAAACTATCATATGCCAGGATTACGATGTGTCATGAGAGGGGACAGCCGAGTGCAAAGGGTTAATACATAAGATTATTCAAAATTAAATTTCATTTCCTACCAGATTCTATGAAAAGTTATAAATTGGGTCATTTCGAACCTCTTGATAGTTCTATCGTTAAACATAGCGTAACTCATAGATATTACTCATAATTATACTCGAACCGAATAAAAAGGTGCTACACCGTGAATCACTGTGTCCCGCAACAGCAACTCGCAACAGACCCTCTTCCGAGCAAACAGCAATTAACTCGAACAAAGCAAAGAATAATAACCGGTACCGTTACCTGCACTCCGAATACGCCGACACGCATCCCGCACAACACCCACCATGGGCCCGTCGTGCAACTCGCACGAGCCGCACGATACTCACCCCTTTCCGCGCTGTACGCAATTCTAATCGGTGCAATTTGAAGCGCGCGGGCGTCCAGCTGCGCATAACGAGCGGGGGGTCGCCTGTGGAACGCGCACGCGATTGCCGGTTAACCGGGCACGCGATTGTTTAGACCGGTTAACACGTTGCGGACCGCTAAGAAATCTGTGAGACAATTTTTGGGCACACTAAAATCGTCATAACATTTTTATCGATGAAGCGGTGTTTGTCACACTTTCAGAAATTGTAAAATAGCACGCATTTTGGGTATTAGTAACAAAAAATAACATTTTTGACCTACATACGTCTTACAATTTTTCAATAGAACAAAATCATAATTAACACTAGAACTACCGAAGATTACAGTGTTCTTATTTGTATGTAACAGATGAAATTGAAAATTACATGAAAAAATATCGAATACACAGAAAACAAATCTTTATTTATACCTTCTGCAGAAAATCATATTAAATTTTGAAAGCTTTACCACAGTGAATTTATAAGGTTGCTGTGAATAATCATCAATCCATCATTTTGACTGCTCTAGTAGTTTTAGCGTAATTAACATATTTTTGTTTCTAAAAGTGTTTCAATAAATATCATTAAAATTACTAAATTTATTTTTTAACTTTGATGCTATCGGTCCCAGGGACCAACGCTGTCCCAACGAAAAGTCCACTGTCGGTCCCCAGAAACCAGGCTCAACGTGTTAACTAAAAACCGATCAACAATGTGTTAACACTTAGCCGACCGAATGGGGAGAACTCCCATTTTTCCCTCAACAGAGCGCTACAATTAATTCTATTTGCTTTTGTTATTAGTTAGTCTTGATCTAGTACTATTCACAAATTTTCCAAAACATAATTTTTAATAAATTCAACATCAGCTTAGCACCAGCTAATGAAAAAAGTAAATAGAATCGATGGCACTGCTTTGTCAAGGAAAAAATGGGAGATCTCCCCATTCGGTCGGCTGAGTGTTAATAGCCGCGTTCGATGACGACGGATCGTCGATTCGCGGCGAGGGTAAAGGGGTTGGAGGAAGGACTTCTGTCTGCGAGCGTCTCCTCGAGTGGCTGCTAAGTGCGCGCCGCGATACCTGACCCTCTCGCGGATCCGGTAATTGCGTGCGAATTCCGCGACGTCGCCGCGTCGGCTGCGTCGCTTTTTTTTATTGCCGGGTCGTTAGTGTAATTAGGTCTCGGGTTCGTGAGCTCGCCGTAATCACGGGCAGACGTACACGGGAAACGGAAGCACGTCGTCGCGGCGACGACCGACCGAGGACGCATACGACGATGGCGGCGGCGGCGGCGACGTCGTTCGTTATGTAAAGTTAATTTATACGCGTGCGCGTGCGCTCGCGGGGGCTGTGCGTGTGCGCTTGAAATTTTTCTGATAAGGGATCCCGACGGCCTCCAGACGCGGCCTCTTTTAATTGGCCGCTCGAGAGGCGACGTCGCGCGACGACGAACGAAAGGGCGAACTTTAGGGGTGGAATCTGTTTTTTTTTGCGCACGGTTTTCGGAAACGATTAAGAAGATTGCTGGGTGACGGGGGGCGAGTAAGGGTTTGAGGGTTTTTTTTTTGGTTTACTTCCTGGTTCTTTGTGATTAGGCGTGAATAATGTATAGTATATGTAGGAATGCGATCGAGTGGATGTGAGTTTAGGAAAATTTGAAGGGTGCTTGAGTTGAGGGATAGCCACGTGAACGCAGAATGTTTGAACTCGAGTGTTTCTAGGGCGTGAAAGATGAACGCTCGAGAAAACTGAGCGACAGAGGAATTTTGGGTGAACGTCATCGAATGGATTGAGTCAGAAAGGTTTAGAATTAGAAAGAAAGGAAATGTGTGTATGGAAAAATATATGACGGGGAAAATTCGAACGTGTGGCAGAAAGAGTTTGACTGTGAAGGCAAAGAGAGTGCGATTCTGAAGGAAGTAATAACGTTGAAATTGTTAAGTTGAAAAGTCATTTAAGTTGTTACTATTAAACTATGTTAAACATATATTATTAATATTCTAAGCACTTCACTTTATTTCACTCACACCTCGCTCTGCTAAATAAATAAATAAAAGTAGAAATTTCCTATATATACGAAAGTTAAGGAAATCGATGCACGATGGAATTCAAATTTCTGATTAACCTATTCACTGCCAGACAAATTTAGAGCTTCTTACCATAGACGCCAATATTTTAGTTTAAAGAAAATATGGGTCATTATTTTAACAATAAAAAGTCAAATTAGATTTTTCGTTTCATCCCTTAAATATCATAACGCGTACTTCGTTTAAAATATCTTGCACCTATATTCCTCATAGATCCATAAAAACCTGCAACTCAGACGTTTGTAATCCAAACCACATCAAATCCATAGAAGAATGATTCAACCCCCAAAAAAAAATCGCGTACCATCAATATCGAACTCGAGATCCGGATTCAAGAATACTCGAGATCGTATCGCACCCCAAACAACCCCCGACACCTTCTCAGATTATATCATCTATCCCGGACAAGAGGTGCGACCTACAATCGTAGGCGAAAATTCTGACAACGATAGGGTCGAGCGGACGTGTGAACGAGAGAAAGAGAGAAATAGAGTGGCAAATCGAACGTGTCGATCAGAAAATAGCGTGAGCAGAGTGCCTGGTACAAGGGGCGAGAGGACGCTCGTATCGCGGGGCTGTTGATGGCGGTTGTAACAATTTATTCAGTGGAGCGACGCCACAAAGGGTGGTCGCGCCAGATCCCCTAGCGAGGAGGCTCCAATATCGGTGCTCGAGATAAAGCAAGATTCAATTTTACTTCTCTCCCCGTATTAACACCGCGCGAAGAAGGGTGAACGCAGGAAGATCTGAGATACCTGCCCGTCGAATGATACCCCGCTATCGAACGGGTGATAATTCGGAGCACGTGAAAAGATTTTAAGAGGGTCGAAGGAGAGTTCGCTGAGAGATTGACTCTTTATTGGAGGAATCTCGACGTTAATCGCGTCGGTGATTTGAATGCGAGGGATAATGTACCGATAAGGGAAAATTGAATTCCATTCGGTTGTTCGTTTAACGGGTAATGGAATATTATCTTGAAATATTAATCGTTTGGTTGGCAGTGTACTGTGAGATAAGAAGAATACTTGAAGATGTGTAAATATATTAAGTGGATGAGAAAGATTTGTCAGCATTTTTCTTGGTCGTTTTTGATTTTTCATCCCTTTTAAGAAACTCGTAATATTCACAGTTTATACGAATTATTGTTGCCACAATAGTTTATTATTTATTAACCCTTTGCACTCGAAAGGTGACTCTCAGTCACCAAATGATTAATTTCGCTAATAATTCAAATCTAAGGGATTAAATAATCACATTAGTAAATTCTAGTATATTGCTTGACTAAACTGAATGAAGTTCTATCTGAACAACTTTTAATGTTTAATTTGATACTTGAAAACCTTTGATATTAGTGTTATTGAATGACTATAAGCCACTTCTCGAGGATTAAAAAATATTCGGTTACTTATCACTATAACTACCAAGACCGGTTAAAATGACCAATTCGTAATTTTTCATGGAAGCTTTGTAAATTTATTGTAATACCTACATCTTTGGAAATTTACTGTAATCTTTACTGTAATCATTACAGTATGCTTCGCTTGTATTAAATATTTTTTAAATATAATTTTCAATTTGATATCTTCGTCACAAATAAGTATATCTTAACCCGTCAGTAGATTTAGTGTTAGAAAACCGGTTTAAAAATGAGAAAAAGTATCTACTTGACTTAAATAATTTACACAAACGTTGCAACAATCAACAAAATCTTTTGCATTTAACCAAACGTTTAATAAGAACAATAAATTCCGAAAAATTGAATTTCAAGATAAAAAAAAATTATTGTTGAGTGCTTCGTCAAAAATTTCACCAACTCCGAGTGGTTTAGTTTCAACATCAATACACGCATACTGTGTGCTTAGTTAAACATTTACATATACGCCCAGTTCCTTCTCCATCAGTATTTATTTATGCAATCGAAACGTACACGCTTCAAAGGCACGTAAAACTGAAAAGGGACCTATCAAAGCAACACAGCTTTTACCGAGCTGCGGATAAAAAGTTAATATTTCGAAAATGCGCTTCCCAAACACTGTCAAACCTTTAACAAGGTTGTTTGACGAGACAGCTCGAATCAAACCCTTTCTTTTAGCACACGCGGTGTCGTACTTGTTGAATGGTTATCATAAAGTATGAAGTATGAGAAAGAACGTTTGTATCGATAAATTAGGATTCGACAGCAATGTCTAATCATCTACGACACCATCTGATGAATCATTGTACATTAACCCATGAGAGCACGCGATCAGCAGTTCTTATGCCGCGTCCACATAGAAGAGAACAGTTCGCGAGCAGCACACGAATTGCTCGCGTGCGGTTCGCGAGCTGTTCGCCAACGGAAAACGCAGCATATCCAGACTGAAGCTCGCGAACAGTTACAAGCTTGTTCGCTCTGAATTCATGGGCAGTTCGCTATTAGCTTTTGCCACATACTGTGTTACAAACGCGTCCAGATACGCTTCGAGCTCGCGAACAGTTTTTGTGTACCGCTTCCCGAGCGAACACTGTTCGCTGTTCGCTGAGGAGTTCGCTGCTCGCTGCTCGCTGTTCGCGAAAGTGTCCACACTGCTGGCGAACACAGCTCGCGAACTGTTCACAGCAGTGTGGACGCGGCATTATACTGCGTATAATTAGTAATCTATCAGCCCACTGTAAATTACAATAAAATCAACAGAGAATAGCGATAAAAAAGAAGTCAGTGTGTGATAACAGCAATATTAGCACATTAAGGACCGCTCACGAGTTTTCTCGTGCTTAGCAAACCGAACGTTGCTGACCGGCCACGAGTGAACTCGTGATCGATGCGCTTTTTTTTCTCGGGGATTATAAAATGTAACTGTTGTTCAGTATACCACAAGCTATGTTTCTTCGCTAATAAAACCTGTCCAGATGCGTTTCCTTTGAAATAAAAAAAAACTTGTTTGAAAAACATTGCTTCATCGATAAAAATGTTACGATGATTTTAGTAACGTGCAAGTTTGCCGAAAAACGTGCGGTCTCAGGCGTATGTCTTACAGATTTCTTAGCGGTCCGCAATGTGTTAGTAACAAGGGTAGACCACATTATCTTCCGTTGCCATAAATACTCGCCACTGAGACAACGACATAACTTGAAGGCAACCCTGAAGGACAACATAAAGGATACATCTTCTGCACGAAATTTCTTACAATACTTAAAACATAAGAGACTTTATAACAAACTTTAAATCGTTTGACTACTTAGTTATTGTCGCTAATAACCCTATCAGAGGTTGATGCGACTTTAACCCTTTCGCTACAGACGAATTGTACGGCGCGGTACTCCCGCAGAACGGGCCGTTGCGCCACAAGTGTGCACTTGTGGAAGAACTGAAGTCGCCTGCCGTACGTTCAATACCGTTGACGTTAATTAATCTTATGCTGATGTTCTATTGCCAGCTAAAAATCTCAGAGTGTAAAATAAATGCTAAACAATTGCGATGCGAACGCAGTAATTATAGTCACCGTCCGAACGTAGCGAGCGTCAGGCGTTGGGTGACTATAGTTACCGCCCGTAGCGAAAGGGTTATAAAGATAGATAGATAAAGAGAGAGAGAGAGATAAGAGGGGAGAGTGAGAAAGAGAGGGAGAGAGAGTTTAAAATTTTTATGTTATATTTCATCGTGTTTTTAGTGTTAATAGTTGTTATATAAATAAATTTTATATATTATTCTTACTCATTTATTCACAGTACTGATTCGATTAAAGAGCAGAAACATTTTACTCTTTAATGTGCCCAGTAATTGCACCGTTTACCATCGTAATCGTTAATCACACAGTAACGTTCGTTGTATTAAAAATCGTGCGCTCAAGCCGTCTCGCGAATCACGCCGCTTATAAATCATACAAGAGATTGAATCTGCACGACCTCTGGTCCCCGAGGAACTTCTGATTAACCTATTCAGAGCATGGTGCGTCGGCGCACCATGTGCGTCCTTCGGTATTTACTTTATAGCCAACGATGCACCATGTGCATCCTTCGTTACACGTTTATCCTATACAAACAACCACGCACCATATGCGTCTTCGAAGAGCGTTTGTACAGGGTGTCCCAGTTCTTTCGACTAAACAGTGTCAGCAGATTGTAACACTAGATTGCCGGATGTTGGGTGTACACCTATTTTACATGAAACGAATCAATTTGATTCAAGCATGAAAATTGAAGTTAAAAGAAAAAATAAATAAAACTTTATTTTATAGAAAATTTGTTCCAAACAATTTGTACATATGTATATTCTGTTTCTTAAAAATACATTTTCTGCAGATTACATTTAGCACAAACGCCGTTATTTCTATTCCTTTCACATGATACTTGAATTTAATAAAATTATAAATGAGTCAAATTGACTCACTGCGACAATCTAGTGTTAAGAATAGAAATAAATTTCTTTTTCTTTCCATCTTCTTACCCTATCCTATCCTGTATGTCAAAAAAAATTTGATAGTACCGTAATAAGACACAATTTTGGAAACAGAAACCAGTTCAGAGCTCTGTATTACACAAACTAACACGAACGATAACTGATCAGAAAGTTAATACCGTAACACATTTTTATTCAATCGAATGGAATATAAAATTCCATAGAGGGAACGTTAAAAATAATTTTTCGCTGTTCCACGGTATTTGATGGAAACGATTTATAAAAGAAAAAAGTACAACCGTGAAAAAATAAATTTCTCGTTATCGCGGGTAAGCCCGGAACACAAAAGCGCGTTAAAATTCCTGCGTTCGGCACACGTCCGAAGAATCCATCCTGCGCGAACACGATTATTCGATATTCATTCCATTTAAATAGCAAATTAACCGTGCTTTCAACAAAAACTCCGCGCGAGGAACGCATCAAAAGTAAAAATAAAAAACAAAACAGAAGAGAGAAAAAATTGACCGAGTTTCGCTGTGTTTCGAAGTGCATCCCACGCATACAACTCATCGAACAATCGAAATAACGTTTCATTACTTCGTGAATCAACCAGAGTTCCTCTCTCTCCCTGTCTGTTTCTCTTTCTCCCTCCCTCCCTCCTTGTCCTTCACCATCTCCCTTTTCCTCCCTCACATTCGCTCTTTCTCACCATCTCTCTCTTTATCTCTCTCTTCCTCCCCCCTCACTCTATCTCTTTCTCTCCCTCTCTCTCCTGCTTGCCTCCCTCTTCCTCTCACTCCTCCATCACTCTATTTCTTTCTTTCCCTCCCTCTCTTGATCTCTTTCTCTTTCACCCCTCTCTCCTTCCTCCCTCTATTTCTTTCTCTCCATCCCTCTCTCTATCTCTTTCTTTTTCTCCTCCCTCTCTCTATTTCTTTCTCTCCTTCTCTCTCTCTATTCTTCCTCTCCTTCTCTTTCTCTATTTCTTTTTCTGCCCCTCTCTCTCTATCGCTTTCTTCCACCCTCTCCCTCCCTCTCACAATCTCCTTTTCACCCTCACCCTCTCACTCTCTCTCTCTCTCTCTTGCACGCTCTTGCCTCTGTTTCCGAACACACCGTACCTGAAATAATAAACAGCTGCGATTTGCATGCGCGAAAACTGTGTCGGCGCGAATGCGAGAGCAAGCGCCCCATTACGAGCGTCTATTTTCCGCGCCACGGTCCATCGAGAGGCTGGGAGGGAAACGATAGTCGATGGAATTAAAGCCCTCCGAACTGTTTTCGGAGCGAGAAAAACGGGCGATCCGCCCTCTGTCTCTCTCCCTCTCTCTTTCACCACCCCCGCTGACCGGCCGGCCGATGGCGCAGGCAAAAATTTCATTAAAATTCCAGTCGACCGTGGCGAGCCCCGTGGCACGAACGCGCGCGTTTTCTCTTTCGTAAAAGCCGCCGGCAGCAACGGGTTACGCAATCTGATGGTCCTTTTCCCCCCCTTCTCCTCCTCCTCCTCCTCCGCCCCCCTCAGCACGCTCATTACGCGAGAGCGCCTTAACCAGCTGGACGCGATAACGCGCGTTTCGCCTAAACATCCGGAACACCGCGCGCCACATTATATCCTCATTATCCTTTTTATCGTCGGCTGGAATACCGGCTTTGCCAGCTCTCTCTCTCTCCCTTCCTCTATCGGTCTCTCTTTCTGTCTATCTCTGTGTCTCGGCTCACGGAGGATCGTTTTCTCCCCCGGTCGAGCCCTTTCGCCGGCCACTTTCGCACGTTTACACGGCCGGCTACAAAGTGTTTTCCAGCGGAATAAAGGGAAAGTCGGGGCGAACGAAGGGCCTGAGGTGAGCATGAACGAGAAGAGCTGGGGCGGGGGGAAAGAAAAGGAAGAAGATTCCCGGAGGTGACTGTAATCCTGTCGTTGGAATATCCGACGAGACCAACAGACGATGTCACCCTACACTACTTCGTTGCTCTTGTCTCGAGCTTTCGCTGTTACAGCCGTTTTGTTGCGCGTGCACGAATGCTCGCAGTACACGGGCTAAACTCGCGTAGTGAGCGGATTTCGCTTGGAATTTAACTCTTATGGCTTCAAGCGTGCCTCTCAAGCGCCATCAATGCAATTAATAATGTGAATATTATAATTAAAATTATATCACTTCTGAAATGAATACAGATTGTTTTGAATGACTTTATTATTATTATTTACAAATCATTGTAAATATTAATCCTTATGCCTCAAAGTGTGCCTCTCAAGAACCACCAATATAATTAATAATATAAATATTGTAATTAAAATTATATCACTTCTGAAATGAATACAGATTGTTTTGAATGACTTTATTATTATTATTTACAAATCATTGTAAATATTAATCCTTATGCCTCAAAGTGTGCCTCTCAAGAACCACCAATATAATTAATAATATAAATATTGTAGTATCGTAGTTTTAAGCATGAGAAAAGTGCAAGTATGGGTCTGACTAGACAAAAATCAGGCCTATCGGAAAGAGCCTTTGACGACAGACAATTCACTGTTGGGTCGGCAATGTTTAACGAACGTAAAGTGGGAATAAGAAAAGGCCTAAAAGGGTTTCCTCGAAAGAGAAAAGGGACGAGTGTTGAATAGAAAACCGAGTTGTAGAATTCTAGAAAGAGCTGAGGATTAAACATGGAGCTGCGTGACCGAGTTGAATTAGAATTTACTGTACACTGTATATTTTTGCCATTATTAATATTAATAATAATAATAAATGATATTAAGAGCCTATATTCTACAATATTGTAATCAAAATTATATTACTTCTGAATTGAATAAAGATTGCTTTGAATGACTTTAATTTATCATTTACACGTCATTGTAGCATTTAAAGTCTGAAAAGCTCACAAGTTAAAATATAACGAGAATAAGTTGAAGTTGTCGGTTAATATTCACACTTAAAAGTAGCAGTGTTAAGGGTTAAAAAGTAGACACGATCTACGATCAAAGAATCGCTTTTAACCCGACCGGTCGAACTAGCAGGTGAAGGGGTGCGAGTTTACTTTACGTTGATTAAAACTCGCACTGCACGCTGTTTTGCTTTTGCTGTTAGCGTTAATCAGGGGAAATCATTTTTTAATCGCGATCCCAGCTCGAACCGAGACAGATCGCTCCGAGCGAGGCTGCCGGTTAATTTATTCCAATTCCGGTTGAAACCACCCCGGAGTGAACAATTCTCTGAATTGTTGAATGAACAATTGAAACTCTCCGCGAGGGTGTATTTAAAACCGTCGTGCGAACAAAAACAGGATGGTGCTCGTAATTATTCGTAACGATTAAATAAATGATTCTTTATTTCACTATAATACTAATTGTCCAAAAAAATTATTTTTACCTTCCTTTTAGATATTGATCACGTAAAACCTTAATTTAATAAAATATACAAGTACCTCTTTAAAAATTTTACTGAGCCATCAGTCAAAAATACACGGAATCGAAAATTTACGAACTTCCCAAACTTAAATATAGAAACCAAACAAAATCTTCGAAACAGTTGAATATTTCACGACTAAATAATTAAATATTTTCTGAAAACAGTCTTGTATCTTAAATTCACTTTTCTACGAAAAAGATCGCTTAAATAACCTGCATTACTATAACGGATAGAAAAAGACAAGGAAGCTTCGTTTATCCTAAACTTCCGGCATTTACCAACGGCGAAAACTAACAGACGAATTAATCCTAAACTTTTATCGCCTTCCTCTAACCATGATACAAGTAACCTCTACAAGCTGGCGTCGCTATTTTAAAACAGACTTACGACCTTTCTGTACGATATACGAGGTTCTAAGCCAGAGGACAGACGCAGTTTTGTTGCGTCTTCCTACTTCCCCCCTCCTTGGAACTCCGTTCGCCAACCCAAAAACCACCCCTTACGCGTCCGTGCCAACTCTTGCCGTTTGCACGCTTTTTCCCTCGCTTTTCCGCTTCGTCGTGGGTCTCCGGAAGTTCCAAGTGGAACTTGAAAGTCGATACAAAAACTATCAGTCAACGTGGCACGCGATTAATACGAAAAAGAATCGCATCCATCATCAACTACCCCTTTTCTTTTAACCCCTTTATTATATTTAAAGAAATATCATCTTTCTAAAATTGAATGTCGTTCGCTATTTAAATAATTTCCGTGTGAACTATCGTTGTTTCTTCATCAATTTGATAAGTGTATCTTTTAGGATACTCATACTAAGTATCACTGGGTGGAGTAAACGTAAGTTCTGAAATCAATCTTATCGATCTAAAATTATAATTAAATATAAACACCTTCACTGTGGAATTTACAAACAGAATCCTTGATAATAATTCGATAATACAAAACTTAATATATCAACCTCACAGTTAAATATTCAAACCAGTTTCCTTATTTCCATTCAATGAAATACAGAAATCAAATGCAAAAAGAATTTAATCGCTCCCAAATACAAGATTACATCTTGCTCCTGTTGTGGATCGAATGAAAAACCTCTTAATTACTAACTTTTATTTGAATATAACTCTTTATTTATTACCTTATTCTATACTTATCCTAGCATTTAAATTTTAATCTTTCACCTTCTCTATTTTCGCACATTTTCGCGCTTCTATACCCCTTCGCGATTCCCACCCTCTCGCGCATCGCGCCAAAGGCAAATTTCCAGAATTAATAAGTAGTTCACATTGTGACCACTCCAACGACTCCCACGAAATCAGCTTCTGAACCTACACCAATTCAGCACTCTCTTCGACAACGGCTGTAAACACCCTGAATGTCTCAGACACCGTTTTTCTCCAAACCATCTCCTTGCACATCAGCAGAAGTCTGCTGGCTAATGATTCCGCGGATGAATACATGTGGCGAGCCATCGGTAACTCTTTCAGCCAGCCATCTTCAAGAAGATTCAGGGGGAGGGTTTTCAAAGAGGATAAATTCAACCGCGACAGGACAGGCCAGGTCGCATCCAAAAGCTTCGAGCAGCCGTGGTCCAAACTTCCGAAGCTCGTCGAGCAAAGTCAATGTCTCGGCATTCATGGGGTTCGGTCGAGACCGCAGGAATGCGCGGCTTCGAATACCGCATGGCGGATGAGTCCCTGCTATCATCCTTCATTAGCCAGTCGGTCTTCGAGAGGGTTGCCGGATGGACGGAACTCGTGAGAGACAGAGGGGTGGGGGGAAGGGAACGGAAGGGACACAGTCAATGTGCTAGCTTTTAATCTTGGAAATCTTTAGGACGTTTGGCGACGACCAAAGGGAAACTCCCTCGCTTCCAGACTTCTCAACCCCCCACCACCGCCATCTCTCTTTCTCTATCTCTCTTTGGCCGGCTACTTACGCAAACATCGTTCGTAGATTTCTAGGCAGAGCAAAGAAAGCATCCCGGCGAACTCCTCGAGTTTACGGTCGAATTAAGCATTTACGCGGAGTAATTCACCGGTGGAGGCGAATATCTTAGCGTGGAAAAGAGGGCGAAGAGGGACGGAGGGATGAAGAACAGAGGGAGAGGGAGGAGGAGGGGGTCGAGACGAGGGCGCTCTTGCGCAGGGACCAATTATCGAAGTCGGGGTCAGTTTTTCGTTTATTAAAATTTCGGGACCACAGGCGAAAGGAAAGTTCGAGACACGGTTCGTTAAATGGAACGACTTCCGATTATGAACGTTACCCGGGGCTCGAGACGGCTCGAGGAGCCGTTATTCGATCGGCGATCGGATTATTTTCGAAAACTACCGCCCCGAGTTTCCCTCTTCGGGGCTCTGTGCACCGGTTTCTAAACGAATTATAAAGACCCGATAAATTGGCGGGGAAACTTCTCGGCTTTAGTGAATACTGTCCGCGGGTAATGGTTGTTCCGCCGGTTGTATTAGTTTAGGATAAACCACGCGACGAAAGAACCATAACTTACGCTTAGGCGGAGCTGAAAGGAACGAGCTGCTGTGGGGAAGAATGGGTGTAATAAATTTAACTTTCTTATAATTCTATGCGTTGGATTTCTCTGAGTATCCTCTGTATACGCTAATGTGATAATAAAGGGGGTAAAAGGAAGGGGGGAAACACGGTTGTTTTCTTCGAATTTATCAGAGCTATCTTAGCGACAAAAGGGTTAAATATAGACTGGATGAAGTCAGGTCGGAGGTCCTTTTTATAGAAGCTGAACGACCGGTTTGACATTTGTGACATATTTATTCTAGCGGAGAAGTGGAATTTTATAGTTTAAACTAGGATGGTTGCTAGGATGTAATTGAAGTGTTCCAAAATAAGAGGAATCTTCGATGCACTCATATTTCTAACAGCTAAGAATAACTTACTTTTTTCCGGAAAATCACTCCACAGAGTTGTAATTTTAACCCTTTGCGTTCGAGAGGCGACTGTTAGTCGCCAAATAATAGTTTCGCAAATTTTCACATTTTAATTAGTTTATTTATTAGTTAGACCCGAAGGTTGAATTGTCATATATGCAAATTTTAATATGCGACTTAACTAAACTAAATAAAGTTTAATATAAGCGAATCTTAGTAAATATGTTGCACTCGAAAATCTTCTAAATTAATATTATTAATCTACTAACAGTCACCTCTCGAGTGCAAAGAGTTAATACAACAGTAGTCATTGAAACGCAAATTATTTATTCAAAAATAATTAACAAAAAAAATTAGATTTGGGTTGTAGTTTCAAATCACTAACTTCCTTCAGGGAAATCACCTTACAGAGTTGTCATTTTAACATCCTCTCTGAATTGATCATTATACCTTTGGGATTTCATTAAATCCCTATTTTTATTATCTCCCTGCAACATGTCCACGGATTCAATATTTCACCGTTTCCATGTTTTGCACGATCGTAAGTTCCTTTCATCCGAGAAATTCGCTAACTTGAGGGGAAATTAGTACACGAACAGAGAGAGGAAAATGACGTTCGTCGAGGTTAGACGCGGTTTCGTGTAAACTTCATTACACTTACCGGCGCGGATGCAGGGGCAGAACATGTTACACATCAAATGTGCGTGCAAATTAGATCAATGGATCAGTTTGAGAAGCTCGTCGAAATTAATATCCGTTCCGTTAGTTACCGGGGCGACTCGATACCAGGGGCTTACGATTCATGATCGTATCGAGGCGTACAGTCCCGGCCGCAAGTGAGGATTAAATTAACGTACTGTTCGGTGGCTGCATAACGGAGAAACGTGACCTGCGGTTCTGCACTACGTTTCGATTTTTGTCGGATTAAAAAACGAACGCGCGCTCCGGATCCTTTAAATCTGAACCGCGTGTTTCGGTTGTTTAAAACACTCGGAAAAATAATAACAAAAAGAAAACGACCGTACGAATAATATTGCTCTAAATAGATTTATCATTTCTGAAATGTTTGAAACGTTAGAAACAACTAGTTGCCTGTTAAATTTGGAGTTAAATTTTCTAAGAATACCAGATAATAATTTCTTGTTTTCTAATTTACTTATATTTACTAAGGATATGTAATGTTTTTATACAAATGCTTAATTCTAAAATTAATCAGTATCCTTGTGATTTATTTTAAGTGCTTAAATCTAAAATTAAACAGTATCCTTTTAATTTATCTTCGAACGTATAAAACACCTTACTCTTCTTTAGTATGAGTAAAACAACTAAAAATGTAATAAACTTCCACTAAAATTCTATAAGACAAACATTTCACAGCTTTAAATTATACAGCTGGCTTCTTTTATCTACCGCCGTCTAAATAACAACTTAACAGACAAAGGTAACGTCTTAATCTGAAAAACTCAAAATCACCGTCTCCAAAAGAAGACCAATACATATTTGCTACAGACAAATCCGGACTATCTAAAAAAAAATACTTCAAAATCTACAAACGCGTAAAAGAACTAAAAATGTAATAAGCTTCCATTAAAATTCTATAAAACACAAAAATTTCACTGCTTTAAATTATACAGTCGGCTTTTTCTATCTATCATTGTCCAAATAACAACTTGACAGACAAAGGTAACGTCCTAATCTGAAAATCTCAAGACTACCGTTTCCAAAATAAAATAAAAAATCAGTACATATCTGCTATAGACAAATTCGAACTATCTAAAAAAGTACTAGTTTCTATAAAAAATTAAGTCACTCATATTGATAAACGTATTTCGACCAAATTAAACTAGAAAGAACCCCATCGAAAGTATTCTCAACGCATGAAAGCATTACTATCTGAACGGTATCAAAACGCGTACGCATCAGCAAACTTCTACCCAGCACCACCAGTGCCATTGCCAATATCGATTTCTCCGCGAAAATCAGCGCACTCTCCCTTATCATCGTTCTCGCGTTACATATACCTAACGCGTGTGCAGTACAGCAGTTCCACGGTATTTACGTATCTTCAGTTACACTCTGCTTACCAGCGCGCAGGATGTATAACGTCATGCGTCCAAACGCAGGTCCGTTCGACGGCAGATTAGACGTACCCCGGTTCTCGCGGATCCAGCACCGTCAGGTTACGAGAAACAACGACGTTCATTTCCTCCCGGCAACGATAACGAAACAAGCGCCGCGCGAGAAACAACCGTCAGCGATAAACCAAGCAAACGCAGCAGCCTAACGCAACCGTCGACGAAGGGGATGAAATTTTCGTTTCGCCCTGGGCCAACCGCAAACCGTGCGAGCACGCATGTACACGCGGGAAGGTAGACAACGTGCCGGAGGAGAAGCTCGACCGGTTCCCTCCGGGGTCCAGGCGTCAGCAATTTCGCGACGGAAAAGTGGCGTGCAAATTCGCACAACAGGGCGGACAACCGCGCAATTAAAATTACGTTCGCGGGCTGAAAGAAAGCGAAACGCTGCCGACAAAAAGGTTGGGTGGGAATTTCGCGCGACCAGGGGTCTGGTCCCCGTTTACCGGTGGTAGGTGTGCGGAAAAATGTCTCGCGGCAAGCCCTCCCCATGAGAGACCGTGTAATGCCGCGTCCACACTGGTGTTCGCCTCGGAAAACGGTACAGGGAAAAAACTGTTCGCGAGCTGTATTTGATTCCGTAATAGGTCTCAGGTTAATTTTGTATATAAAAATAATGCAATTTTGAACGAAATAAATGACGAAAGTTTTATTTCACAATCGGGTATTCGGTGTAGACGTACGTCCTAAGATGGGCCAAACTGTTCTTCTGTTTTCAGGGGAGAATTCGAGGCTTTTATAAACTATAAAATGAAGAGGTAAGGGTTATCTTCGGTTAGTGATCAGTAAGGGATGAGGTGTCATGAACAAGGTTCAGAGATGACTCGTAAGGGTGAAATCCTCCGTTATCGGGGAAAGGATTTTGGGATGTTTACTGGAGGATGAGTAGGTAGTCTTAACTTGAGATAATACTATGCGTTGGCATACAACAGCTCAACGAAAGCGAAACACTGCTGACAAAAAAGCTAGGCGAAAATTTCGCTCGACCAGGGGTCTGGTCCCCATTTACCAATGATAGGTGTGTAGAAAAATGTCTCGTGGAAAGTAATGCCGTGTCCATACTGGTGTTCACCTCAAGAAATGGTACATCGAGAGGACTGTTTACGAGCTCGAAGGGTGTCTTAACCCTTCGCACTCGAGAGGCGACTGTCGGTCGCCAAACGATAGTTTCGCAAATTTTCAGACTTTAGTTAGCGGTTTCAAATATTTCATCTATCCCGGGTATCTCAAAGAATTAACTGAAATCACTAACTCTAGAGTCTGCTAAGTAATGAAGTTCTTTAACGATACGCGAGCTGTTCGCGTACTTCGCGAGTTCTGTCCAGTGTGGACCCAGCATAACGCGTCGCTGATGGACCCTCGCCGCCGACCACCCCTGGATACCTTTTTCCAGCGCCACTTTTTCGCCCTACCGAAACACACACGGCTCCGGGAACACGCACCTTCCACGCACGACCTGTGTGCATGTATCCTGGGGAGAGAGAGAGGGAGGAAGAGAGGAGGCTTGGCTCTCGGGCTAGCAGAGAGGCAGCCGAGCAAACCAACCAGCCGGCTGGCCGTGCAACCAACCATTCCACATTCCATTCGACGGTTCTCTCTCCCCCGGCACATAATGAAGTCAGTCCCGGCGTTCTAAGCCCCGGTAATATCGTGTGGCAGGGCCCTCCCCGAGATAATATTGGTGATGTATGCTAACGGGCTTTTCGGTACCGGGCCACGTCGTTTTTACGTCCCTTTCGTACCGCGTGTCCTCTTAAATGATTTACCGCGAAAAAGAGAGCGCACGCAGGGGGGTGCAGTGCTGGCTGGTCACTATCTCTGCCCTGTGTCTTCCTCGCCTTTCTACATCCCCCTTTCCCTCGGCGCGTGTGCGTCGGCCGAAGAAAAAACGAATCGCACCCCTTTAACCCTTTGTACTCGAGAGGTGACTGTTAGCCGTCTAACAGTATTAACTTGCAAGATTTGCAAGTGCAAAATATTTACTTAGATTCACTTGTGCTAAACTTCATTTAACCCTTTGCGCTCTAGAGGCGACAGTTAGTCGTCTAATAATATTAAGTTCACGAACTTTTAAGCGCGAAATATTTGCTAAGATTCGCTTATATTAAACTCCATTTAGTTTAATTAAGTCATATACTAAAATTTGCATGTATGACTGTTTAACCTCTGGGTTTGATTAACAAACAAACTAACTAATGTCTGAAAATTTGCGAAACTATCGTTTGGCGACCGACAATCGCCTCTCGAGCACAAAGGGTTAATTTGCCCGGAAGTAGAGGATCTTCGTGCATAGAGACGATTTTATGCGAAGTTTAAGTAATTCGTGAGGATGAAATATGCATTCTTCAGTTAGGTTTGGGAAAATAAATAAGTTGGGGTTTTCAAATAGTTTCTATTATAATAGGTATTAATAAGTATTACCTTAATACCTTAATACTTTAGGTATTAACCCCTTGCACTCGAGAAGTGACTGTTAGTCGTCTAATAATATTTAAACTTAATATTAAACTTCAAAGATTTTCAAGTGCAAAATATTTACTAAGATTCACTTATACTAAACTTCAAATAACCCTTTGCGCTCGAGAGGTGACAGTTAGTCATATAATAATATTAACTTTACAAACTTTTAAGCGCGAAATAGTTATTAAGATTTGCTTATATTAAACTCCATTTAGTTTAATTAAGTCATATACTAAAATTACATGTATGACTATTTAACCTCCAGGTGTGACTAATAAACAAACTGACTAAAGTCTGAAAATTTGTGAAACTATCGTTTGGCGAGTAACAGTCGCCTTTCGAGCGCAAAAGGGTTAATCCTGCCCTTTATACCTATGCGCCGACCGTGGCGAAAACTGTTGTTCTTCTTTCTCCTTGTTTTTCGCGCGGCCAACGAAAATTCTGGGAGTAAACCACTGGAGAGACTTCGTTAGTCTTCCTGGTGGCCACCAGGGTGTCTGTCGGGACTCTGGCAGCCACGGGGGCGGCGGGACCACGCGGAATGTTAGAAAGTTGGCGATTTATAACCGGGGTTGGTATTGTTCGCCGGGGGTGCCCGGTATTTAGGACGGTATAAGTGAAACTCATAATATTAATTAATGGTAGAGGGCATTTACGTGGTATTAACGACACATTATTTTGGCGGAATTTCGTGACAAGTACACGAGAATCGTTATCAGAGGGAGTAATTAAACAAAAAGTAGGAGCGGTTGAATGTTTTAACCCCTTGACGAGGATAACTTTATTTGTACTTCAGTTAGTTTCGTGGTTTATCGATCTAAAATTAAAACATTGTTGCTTTCTGTGTACCTTTCTCATTTTATATCAAAATGAGAAGGAAACCGTTACTTTCTATTTATATTTCTATAATATTTTATCGATGGTAAAATTGCTACTACAAAGTGAGATTCTCTATGAAGTTTCTGCCCAGTGATGACTGATGTCAAAGGGTTAAATCGTTACTGCAGTTAGAAGTTTGCAGAATTTTTTAATTAATCCTTTAATAATGCCATGCGATATAAAAATTATTCCATTCTATTATGTTAAATTTGCTACACCATTATACTAATCTATAATTAGTCAATTTATAGCTGGGATTAATTTTTCATTGTCGCATATAAGACAAAAAAAATTGTCCTCAACCATCATTTTTCTGTTATAAACGAGCAAAATTCTAATTATAGAGAATTAACTCTTCGCATTTTAGATTGCGACAAACATTGCAAGAAGATCAACATTGCAACTTATAGCTAGGATTAATTTTTCATTGTCGCATATAAGACAAAAAAAAACTGTCCTCAACCATCATTTTTCTGTTATAAACTAGCAAAATTCTAATTATAGAGAATTAACTCTTCGCATTTTAGATTACGACGAACATTGCATGAAGATCAACATTGCAACTTATAGCTAGGGTTAATTTTTCATTGTCGCATATAAGACAAAAAAAACTATCCTCAACCATCATTTTTCTGTTATAAACTAGCAAAATTCTAATTATAGAGAATTAACTCTTCGCATTTTAGATTGCGACAAACATTGCAAGAAGATCATTCCTATAGTTCCTGAAAATACTCGCCAGCAGGCTATACATAGGACATCCAGAAGATTTAAGGGTAGGTTAACAAACTGTGTACCCTGCTGATGAATTCTGAACGCGAGCTGGTAAACAAAGATGCTCGAACTGGAACTTTAAGTCAACGGAAGAAGAGCCTGGGGGATTTTTCGAACTTGCACCAGACAAGTATAGTACGTTTCGTGTACCGTGGAATGGTCAGGAAAGTAGGAGGGGTGGGGCGACGATTTTTGTTATACTCTGGACGTCCTTCGAATTCGATTTTTCGCGTTTGCAATCCGTTCCGTTTTGGAAACCAACTTACGTACACTTTAATACGATTCTACACGTCCCTTGGATCATAAGAAATCACGTACAGCTTCCTAGAAACTTTCTGTCACGTAGAGAAAAGATTCGTTGAAACAAAGATTCCGAAATTGAAATTCTCGGCCAGTCGAATGGGTCGAAGATTTTTCGAACTGATAAAAGACTTCACGACTAAGGAAGTTTTATTGATTGTCTAAAATTAAATCACGTTGCTTGCGTTTATCTTCAAAAATACTTTACATCTTTAGTACTCTCAGTATGCTAAAATTCCTTTGGGCCGTTTAATTTTATTTAAGAAATTTTGTAATTTTAGATAGTTCAAGATTATAGATCTTAAACTCCATGCTATACACTAAACGCCAAACATAATTATAGAAAGAGGGGAAATTTTAGTAATATTTGTCAGTAATGGAACATACTGTTTGCTATATTATTTTTTAGCTTAATTTCCCTACATTATTTTAACATTCGATAGAAATAAAGCTTAACACTTTAATGGCCGCTCACACAAAATTAAATCACGTTGCTTGCGTTTATCTTCAAAAATACTTTACATCTTTAGTACTCTCAGTATGCTAAAATTCCTTTGGGCCGTTTAATTTTATTTAAGAAATTTTGTAATTTTAGATAGTTCAAGATTATAGATCTTAAACTCCACGCTATACACTAAACGCCAAACATAATTATAGAAAGAGGGGAAATTTTAGTAATATTTGTCAGTAATGGAACATACTGTTTGCTATATTATTTTTTAGCTTAATTTCCCTATATTTTTTTAACATTCGATAGAAATGAAGCTTAACACTTTAATGACCGCTTACACAACAAGTGTGAAATACTCCTGCAAATATTTTTTTTTTGCAACATTAAAGTTCATATTAGCCGGAGGAATAAAACATCAGTTAGTTAAAATATCAGTGATCAGAAAAGAGTGTACGAAGGGATTATGTTACATTATTATTTTCGGCCCCTGACGAAGTTTAACCACATAGACGTCTGGCCATAGTGTTAATAAATACTTAACAATATATTTACACCTACACTTATATTTATATTAATCCTGTACGCAAAAATTAAGAAACGTTCCCTATACGCATCATAAGAAATTCGTGAAACCTGTCCACGAAACTGCTGTCCTTAAACAATGTCATTCACATCCGGTGACTTATCGGGCAAGAAAAAACTTTCCGTTCGTGTAAACACACGTTTCATCGAACACGTCCCCTGCTTATCCCCTTATCTACGGCGTATATGCACACAAATCCTCATCCCCGGACGCTCAGATAAAGCGCGGTAAAAAAAAAAACAAGATGGAGAATTCTGACCTTTGTGATGCCTGAGGTGAGAACGTCCGCAGCACGGTTGCTCGAAGTACGCGTGGCCGGGGTGCGCGCCGGTGGGCCTGCTCGCATGGCCAGATCCCAGGAACAATCCCAAGACAGCTGCGAGAACAGCTGCTCTGACCAACAGCAACATGGCATCCGGTAGTCTTCGTTGTTGTTGCATCCTCGAGCACGATATCACGGACAGAAGGTCACGCGCGAGCTGGATATTTCGGTCGCGTAACAAACGAGTGGAGCGACAGACACACGAGAAACGCTAATCGACCAGAAGCATCACACTACACCGTGCACGTGGATCGAGACGCGGTCGAAAATTCCCGGTGAATCGCGAGGGAACAGCTGAGGGGCCAATGCCGGTTGAAAACGTGGCTTGGTGATATTGGGACTCGACTTGGCCTCGGCTAACAGCGTGCCACGCTGTGTTCACGGCGTGGTTGTTGCCCTTTGCCGTTGGCAACGCGCTGACGGACGTTCACCGGTGCTACGAGGCTCGTTTTCACCGTCCGTCCCTCTCTCTTTCTCTCTCACTCACGCACGCCAGGTATACACGAGGTAGAAACTCGACCGCGTGCTGTGTTTCCTTCTCTCCGTTCCACCTTCGTGAACGCTTCTCTCGTCCACCAGCTCCTCCAACCTTCGAGGACAAAGGAATTCTTCCTGCGCGTCTCTTCCCTGCTGCACGAACGAAGAAGTAGTACCTGTTGTCCTTACAGAGTCCTCTGTTTGGAGGCAGGTAGAGAACGCCAGATATAGGGATGAACGATGTCAATAAATGGGATCGCCCAATCTTTCACTTTTTTCGTTTTTCTTATACTGTTACGTCTTGGAACACACTCGCGGGAATGATCGAATCACGAGCAAGGGGACAAAGGATAGCTTCGACAAGCAACAGATACAGATACACGGAACAGCACTGAAACGTCATTCAAGGTTCTTATCTACGGCAAACGTTTAAATATTCAACAATCCCTATCAACGTAAAGCTCTGTGTCACTGACGTCCATGAAACACTTTCGTTCGCGCCATATTATTACGTCACTGTGACGGGGTTTACACAAGTTGATGGACGAACGTTGAACCGACGCTTACGAACACAACAGAAGTGTGTGTGTACGTATGGTCACGAAGGAACAACCGAGGAAATCGTGGGCAACTAAATATAAAGAGCGCGTCGCGCCAGGTCACATCTGTTGCTCGGCCCACGATTGGAGTCGCGAGAACTCCTCGTAAAAAGGAAACCTTTCTTTAATCCCGTAACATCACGTTCGACGAACGATTCTTCGAACGAGTGTCACAACATGGTCTTGTTTTCGTCGGCGGAGTCGAAACGGAGCACGCGTCTCACGACAGAACGAAGTGTTGCGAACGACACGAGTTATACAAACCTCCTTCTATGGAGGCCGCGGCACGACTGTACCTTCGTATGCGAGTTGCCGCGTTCAGAGACGTTCGGCCGTGCTCGGCAGCCTTCGGTGGCGCTCGGCCGACGCTGCTCGTGCTCCGCGACTCTATGATCCGCGCTACATAGTTCCTTCCAATCGGAGTCACTCGTCGTCCGTTGGCCCGAACGAATGACCGAAGAAGCGTCACCCCTGATATTTCTCTTAACCCTCGCCCCGGGGGCGCTTTTTATGGCTACTATGAAAAATTTTCGACTACGCGAGGCCAATACGGACACCAACGGAACGGCTGTTCGGAGTTGGACTCACTGGAGCCGGCACTTTCGCTGCAAAGACTTGAATTATGGAGTGCTCCCGACTTATCGTGAAACCCCGTTATCCGCCCTCTAGTAGGGGATCTTTTCTGTGTCGCGTGCTATGTCTCCTTCACACACGTATCATCCCCTTCTTCCCTATTTATGGATGTGTAATTTACTCCATCTACATACACCTGCGGCTAATGATGGTAAGTACAGATAATCGATAGAATGTATTTAATGACATCATATAATATTAATGTTGATGTTGTAATAGAAATGTATAAAGTTCAATCGCTTAAGTAATATTTAACGAGAAATTTAACGTCAATGGAGATGATTTATAATTTCCACAGTGACTTAGTATTTTGAAGTTCATACTCCTCAATTTGTACTTCTAAAGTATTGAAGTACGATTAGAAATTCCGTTCGTAGAATCGAAAGTTGTTTAATTATAAAGAGCTATGTAGACATCTAAAATATACATTTAGGTTTATTCTTGGATATAGTTCCTGGAAGTTAGATAAAATGTCAATAACCTTACCAGATAACTGAGTAAACCAACTTCGTATACGTGAATCTAACGAATTAATCCGTGTTTCTCACAAATTTAAAGGAGCTACTTCATTTTGTAGCACGTTTTCACAATTAATCGTTCAAATATCTTAATTATGCTCTATAAATTTCACAATACAATAAATTACTTAATCTCAATTTGTCAAACTTCTGGTACTTCCATCATGTATCACACTTAAATCATTATCGATACAATTCTACATTTACAATCCACCTAATTGCTCCAAAAAAAAAATTATGCAAATTCGTACTTTACACCGACGATCCGTGTGATTCAAAACCTGCGAAGATCGATAAATTCTCGAGTTGGATCCCACCGAGTCCTTCCTCTCCACGTCCAAGCGACTCTATATTCGGCATCAAGAGCGTTATGGCATTATCGAGGGCCGGTTCGAGGACGCAGCAGTCAGCACTCGAGTTTAACGAAATCAATGTATCGAAACACGTATCCCCTGGAGGGTCGAAGGCGAAATTCAAAGCCCCTCAAAAAGTGCGGCACGCCATCAACGCCATCATCAACGGCGGCACCGTATATAGCCCGGAGGAGAGCGGGCGCGTTCATCCGTCCGCGGAACAGGAACGCGGAGAGAAGCGGATTGTATGAATAAGTCGATATGCTAATGCAAAAACCCTCGAAGTTAGCTGAGCCAAGGCTTGAGCCGACGGGCAAAGAAAGTTGCGAGGCATATCCGGCCCGCCCCGCAACCTACAAAGTGTGTCCCCTTCCTCGGCCAAGCGCGAAAGAAGAGACAATTTTGTATCATCCAGCCGCCGTGGTGCCGCCATTACCACCATGCTTGATTCAGGCCACTTCCTTTGTTGTCTCGCCCCAAAAAGAGAGAAAAACAGAGGGAGGGAGAACCTAGTACAGGGCGTAAGGGAAGTCGTGAGAATTTTAGAACAAAGGAAGAGGAGCCGAGTCCTTACAGAAGCTTGGCTTTTCTTAACTCTTTCCCCACCCCCCTTGCTCCTCTCTGGCCGTTTCGCTTGTCCTCTAGTCGGTTCCACCGCGACCAACAAATCTACCAAGCCGCTATCCCATTTCATTGAAATAGTTTAGAATTGCATGAGCCACCCCCTGCCCCGTTTCCTTTGTCGTCTCTTACAGGGGCCACCGACGAATCGTCTTTCCTTGCGCCAGGACGGTTCTAAGCGCGAGACCGTTCAACCCTTTCGAAAGAACCGGGCAAATTGCCGGAAAAACCGTAAACCCTTAGTATATACGCGACTCGTGCCACGGTCACTGGCCGGGATATATAAACTGTCAATGTACGACACCAGCAGACACCAGACTCCCGGGTAAATCGCCTCTTCGCGTAATTCTGACGAGGGGTAAGAAGTACGTCGAAGAAGCGCGGAAGAAATCGACGCGGGTCGTTTCGGTTAACTTTTACTCTGCAAGAGTCGTGAACTTTTACGTTAGACGTGTACTCGCGTGCATCATGTCTTGCTCCGCGATACGCTTGGATGAAAAGAAAATTGGATAGGCGAGCTTGTTCGGTTGGAAAACACGATTTTTCCATGATATTTTAATGGCAATAATTGGTATTAGTATTATTTACAGTGTTCTAAAGGACTTTTTATTGTCTATTGACAATTTTTAGAAAAACAAAGATAACGAAACATAGAGAAGATAGAAACTTAACTAAAAAAAAAAATTGCAATTTTACTTTAAAGTAAATATTTGCACATAACAATACTTCTTTTCCCAGGCTACAAACTTGCTTCGTTTTAATTTTTAAAATTTTATCTTTTAAAAATTTACGTTTTTGGTTTAACCCTTTGCACTCTAAAAGTGACTGTCAGTCACCAAGTGATAATTTTGTAAATTTTCAAACTTAAAGGGTTAAATAGTCGTGTAAGTAAATTTTAGCATATTGCTAAACTAAACGAAATAAAATTTAATATGAGTGAATCTTATTAAATATTTTACGCTTGAAAATCTTTGAAGTTAATGTTATTAGACGAGTAGAAGTCACCTCTAGAGAGCAAAGAGTTAAAATCTTTGAGATGTAAGTGTAGAGAGGGTAATCGATCCTCGATCCAATCGATCGAATATATATATATACTTTCTGAGGCGACGTAACACACACACTCGGGTCCGTGAAAAGGATAATATTATTTTCGTTTAGTTAGCAATAAAATATTATTTGTGAAACATTTGTCGGTTATTTAATAAAACACCTGTTTCTAAAACATGTGTCAGATCATTGCTGTAGCAGTGGAGTTAACCCTTTTAGTACCGAGCAAATTTAACGAATTTGCTAAGATTCGGGAAAAAGCTGATAAAAACGGAAGTAAGAATGATATTTACAAAATTCAACAAAAATCATATTACGGAATAAAAGAAGAAATTGAAACATTTATAACGTTTTATAAATTTATTTTGAGATAGAACTCTCTCGCGATGCAAATAGTTAGGCGCCATGGCATATGCAACGATATATCGTCGTTCGGTACTAAAAGGGTTAAACAGTAAAAATACAATAGTAAGTACCATAATTATAGAAAAAACTGTGACAATAAATTTCTCTTCACCAATGCTCCCATTTTCACCCGTCCGAATTCACATTTCAATTTTCTTATCCCCAACTCTTTTTCCCGTCACCGGTATTTCGAAGCCTGTTCCGCGAGTCGACGTAGCAGCTCATCGTCGAAAACTTCAATACGGAATCACAACGAGAACTCGACGAGCGCGCAACAACGGTTGTCGTTTCGCAATGCAGACGTAATCGAACGTCTCCGGGTTGAAGCGGCGTTTCAGGCACGCAAGAGGGGGGAGGGTAACGCGACGGGCCTCGCCTAAAGAGCACGTATAATACACCCTGTCATGTTCCGGTGAGTGACACATCCGAGAGGAACGGCATTCTAACTTCGGAACTTCTTAGGAACAGGTCGGGCTGAATAAGAAAGAAGGTATTATTATGTCGGCTGGCTGTCTCGCGGCATTCATTGCCGGACAGTGTTTCGTGACGCTGCCTCGAATGGGGGGGGGGGGGGGGGCTACGTGAATTTCCCGGCGACCGGTTAAATTTCGCCAAGTTCCCATGGAACTTCTGACTTATGGAACGGCGGAGGGCTGAATGGACCCCGACGCGAGCCGGAAACACGCGACACGGGGAAAGGGGGGTGCATGCACCTGATAAGTTTCGGCGGTGTTAAGTTGCCGTTTAATGTCTCGTGTTTGATTTATAGAAATGTAGGAGCCAGTTAATAGGACCTGGTACTCGCAACACGGAAACAGCGCGTTTTTCTTCGTTTCGCGGAAACGGTACTTTCGACTAACCGGCAGAGATATTCAATTGATGATCAAACTGAACTGATCTTTACGTGGCGATTCATATATTGCGTATTATAATCTTATTTTGTGCCACAAAAGAAACAAACAAACTCAGAAACAAAGAAAGAAAGAAACCAAAAAATCAAGAAGCAATGATACAAAGAAACAAAGAAAAAGGGAACATAGAAACACAAAAACAAAAAACAAGGGAACATAGAAACAAAGAACAAGGGAATATAGAAACAGAGCGACGAAGACATGGAAGAAGTGAAGAGAAGAAATATAGAAACAAAGAATAGTTTCAGATATTCAGATAGTTTCATTTAGAAACAAAGTTTCAAGGAACTCTCGTAAAAGTTATATAGCTAAACACAAATATAACAATTTACAAAAGTGATTACAAATGTTTCGAATAAATTAAATATGTTATTTCTTATTAATTAATTCATTTATTTTCTTCGACCCTTTGGTTTTAAACTTTTGTCCGCTACTGTACACACTCGCTCGAATAAAATGATCTTGTCCCCATTCGAGCCGATATTTCCGCTGGAAAAATTTTCGCGTTATTTCCATACTCACTCTTGTCCCCGTCTTTTACGATTCTTTGACAGCCGCGAGACCATAAAATCCCACGGTATTAAACGATCTTCCACGCCCAGTGACGGCCGATCAATCGAAGGAAGGGTGGCGATCGGTAGCCCTAAATCGAACGCAACAGCAGATCCTTCGTTAGTTCCGCTTCGACAGGAGCAAGTGGCTGGTTCGTCGTGAAAAGAGTGCCTCGTGCGTTCCAAGGGGGAGACTTTCGTGGTGGGGGAAAGGGGGGGGGGATATTAAATATTCAAGGACGTCGAATCGAGTCCACATTATCCTCTTATTCCACAGAGGTACTTTCTCGCCTTTGAAGCGGCCACGCTCCGTCGCGCTCGAGGCGCGATTCGACGGATCCCTTTTTAGAACCTGTGTAGGAACGATTCGAAAATATTTGTCACCGGCGAAGATCAACAAAATCCTCCGGTTAAACAGAAAGAGATGGAAATAGGAATTTCTCTGGCACTCTTCAGCGAGCCGTTAACGCGAGGGAATTTTCGTGCTTTCCGCTTATTTCAAAGCGTATTTCCACGCTTTCCACCCTTAAACGAGGGTGTATCTCTTCGCGACGCTCTAATTCCACCGATTCTCCTGCTTCTGTTTGGAGTACCGCGTTTTTTTTTTTGGTGGACATAAAGATGATTTAGACAAGAGGAACACGCGCAGCGTAATTGAACAGACAGTGCCATTCATCGTTCATATTTTCGTATAAAAAGCGGGGAAAGATGGATAGAGGAGGGTGGAAAGGCTGCGACTTAAAAATTCGACCATTATGCCGACCCAATTTCCACCCCTTTTAATCGTTCGACGTTGTAACGCGTCACGGGGGGGATGAAATATTAACCACTCTTTCGCCGGGATCATTAGATCGTCATTACCGGCTCTAATTGCGACAAACTAACCGTCCCAATTGCCGCTCGACATCGATCCACGCCTCGAAAGGCAACGGCCCGCTCTCGTCCGACGCCGGTTGCACGCGAGCATGCGACTGGCAGCTTGATTGCGGCGGACTCTTGCTTTTTATTATTCTGGCCTATCCCTTTCAACCGGGCAACAACGAATTCGCGATTATCTCGGGAATAATCGAGTCTTGTGGGAACATCGCGCCATATACAGGGTGATTCTAGCGTTTGGACTAACCGTAAGTCAAAGTTCTGTTCCAAATGTAAAGAAAGATTTTGCTGTACTCAAGCTCTTCTTCAATGCAAATTCTTTGTTGTTTTCAATTTTGGACTAACCATAAGTCGAAGTTCTGTTCAAAGAGAAAGGAAAGATTTTACAGTACTCAAGCTCTTCTTCAATGCAAATTCTTTGTTGTTTTCAATTTTGGATTATCTATAAGCCGAAGTTCTGTTCCAAGTGAAAGGAAAGATTTTGCAGTACTCAAGCTCTTCTTCAATGCAAATTCTTTGTTCTTTTCAATTTTGGACTAACCATAAGTCGAAGTTCTGTTCAAAGAGAAAGGAAAGATTTTAGAGTACTCAAGCTCTTCTTCAATGCAAATTCTTTGTTGCTTTCAATTTTGGATTATCTATAAGTCGAAGTTCTGTTCAAAGAGAAAGGAAAGATTTTACAGTACTCAAGCTCTTCTTCAATGCAAATTCTTTGTTGTTTTCAATTTTGGGTTATCTATAAGTCGAAGTTCTGTTCAAAGAGAAAGGAAAGATTTTACAGTACTCAAGCTCTTCTTCAATGCAAATTCTTTGTTGTTTCCAATTTTGGACTATCTATAAATAGAAGTTCTATTCCAAGCGAAAGGAAAGATTTTGCAGTATTCAAGCTTTTCTTCAATGCAAATTCTTCGTTTTCTTTCAATTTTGGACTAACCATAAGTCGAAGTTCTGTACAAAGAGAAAAGAAAGATCTTGCAGTATTCAAGCAAATTCTTCATTCTTTTCAATATTGGACTAACCATAAGTTGAAGTTCTGTTCCAAGCGAAAGGAAAGATCTTGCAGTATTTAAGCTCTTCAACACAAATCCTTGGTTCTTTTTAATTTTAAACAGCGAAAAGTCTTTTTTAGGTTTGAACGTAATCATTCTTTGCAGTCCATAAGAATATGTGAAATATACATACTTCCTAACATTAAATAAGTTTCAAGAACACGGTCTTCTTTTTAAATTTTGTTATTGCTGTTTTATGATCCCAGATGAACATTATTATTAAACAGTGTTTTGAACTTATTGATACCATTTAACCCTTTAACTGCCACGCCAAAATCACATGTTTCGCTCAGAATGCCACGGGAATAGATCGCTAAATGCAATATTTCATAGAAATTAATCTTTCATTTTCGATGTTCTAATCAAAATGTTTAATTGTTCAATGGAGCACTTTTTACTTCAAAGTATCCTCTAATTAACAATAATATTCAAAATGTACTGGCTGTCAATTTTTATTCAACTCTTACAATTGTAAGCAGTTGAAGCGCTCCAAGTCATCAATGATCACCATGGCGGTCAAAGTGTAAAAGAGAATTTAACCATTACTCAGATAATGATATCGACCATCATCGTTCATTTTCATGGTATTCAGCTGCCTTGTTTCACTCGAATCGAAGGTACGATTCGAGCCAGTCGTTACAACCACCCTGTATACCTCGACTCCGTGGCGAAGCCGACTTCCTTTCTTCTGTTTTCGTCGGCCATTCTCCTTTTTTTTTTCCGCCTGGAAACATCGACGAGGAGCCCACTAAATTATACCCAATATCCAGGCAGCATAACCCTCACTTATCTCCGCGGCGAAACACATGGTACACGACAGCATCGGGATCTCGTTCTTGAAGCCGAGGAGCGGAATCCGGATGATTCCTCGCCACCGGCCCCGGATAATGTCTTACTTTGGTGCCACGCGAGCCTCGCGCCGGTGTTCTTTTATTCGGCGAAATCCACTTAGCTTTGCGCCATTCTCCCCCCCTTGCCCGTGCTCGCGCCTATCAAATTAGAACATCAAAGAGAGGGTACGCAATTTCCAAGAGGCACATCGGAAGAGTGATCTCGTTTAATTCCCTTCGCTCGCATCGAACCTGGAATACAAGGGCTATAAGCGGAATGATATTTCGCTTTTTCAAATTGAAGATTTATGAGAGATCCGAGACAGAAAATGGGTAATTCTGGGGAACAATTGGATAATCTCGTAATAATTCTATCCTGATTTTTAAACGATAAACTACGATTTATGGCATGGCTTCGGATAAAAATGTGGCAGTTGGGAGTTAGAATGTTCTAAGTCTAGTCTCTTTAACACTATTCCTACCGACACTTCACGTATACCTATTCCTATTGCGATATTACCACGTAAGACAGACTACAAATTTTTCTCAGAAAATAAACAATGAAAAAAGAAGTGAATATTGAAAACTGTATTATAGGTTCATTTGAGGAAAAGTCTAAAATTTAAAGGCGGTTCGATTACGTTGTATATGTGAAATTCTAATCGAAATTGTAAAAACGGTCATTTGACCGATCGTGGTAGGAATAGTGTTAAATAGTGAGACTTAAAGTTTTTAATTTGAACTTTCATCGTCGTGTATATTTTACCAGAATAAAAAAGGAGCAATGGTATGGTAAATATATGCATACGAGCATCTCAATTTTGAAAAAGTGGACTAATATAAAATAATGATGAACGACAATGAACGAACTTATAAATTTCTTTAGATAGCACTGAATAACACTGATTGACTTCCTAATTATTTACTAGGGCTCTGTGTAACTATTACATCAATATCTTTCACTGATTTCGAATGTTTGCGAAACTCCATGAATAATTTTAGTATAACATTAGGTAATAAAAATGACTTCTAATATAAATTAAGTAACCTTACAATCTCCTACAATCTTAAGCAATTTTTACCTCTTCTTCGCTACTAATTAAGATATCTTTCTTTGTAACAAATGCAGAACATTACATCCTAACACAATAAAAGCACAACAAAGAAAGGGTATAAGCCTCAGACATTATGAAGTGCCATTTTTTCGACACGTTTCCCTTCGGAATACAAACCAAGTACCTGACACGACGCAAAGCTATTGAATACAAATAAACGCACCGTTGCTTGTCATTCAAAACAAAAAGAAACGCGTCCTCACAAACCGCTCGCGCGATTGATTTCGCCCTTGGAAGGAAAATATATTTCACCGTTGAATAATCGCTTCAGCCCGTCCCATTTCAAGCCTCTAAAAGTGTTCAAAATCATTCAAACCACTCGATCGATCCCTATATCGCGAAGAAAATTACTTTCCGATACAGAGGAACGCGCACGCGGTTCGCGCCCCCCGCGGGAACCGCTAAACGAATCAGGATCAAAGGGGATCCATTCGACAGAGCCGCTCGAAATTGTGCCAAGGTTCGACTCCACAAGATGCGACTAGGTCGTCGTCATTCAATAACGTCGAAAGGATCCGGTATCCTTCTTGAAGAGGCCTCTCACCGGAGTCGTATCACGTTGCGGCCTAATCCGGAGGACGACTTTGATAGTTAAGACGTCTTCTCCGTCGGTGCACCCTGAAGATCGACGGGTAGAGGCTTCGAGAGGACCTGGAGACTAGGAACAGGCCTCTGGGCTACTCTCTCCCTTTCTCTCTCACACACTCACACTCTCTCTCTTCCTCTCCCTCTACATCCTCTCTCTCTTCCTTTCCCTCTCCTTTCTTCTCTTTCTCTCTTTCTCCCCCCTACCCCCTCTCTTTCTCTCATCCCTCTCTCTCGCTCCTCCCTCTCTCTTTCTTGTCCTTCTTTCTCACTCACTCACTCACTCACCCTCTCTCTTCCTCTCAATCTCTCTCTCTCATTCTCTCTCTCTTCCTCTCACCCTTATCCCTCTCTCTCTCATCCCTCTGTCTGTCTCTTTCTCTCTCCCTCTCTTCCCTCTCTCTCTCTGTCGTTTTCTCGTTCTGTCTCCGAGAGAACAGGTTAGAGAGAGCCCAAGGCGAAGCAGGAAGGAACGGATGGCCGCAAGGGTGCGGGAAGGGGAAGGGAGTGGTCTGTACAGGGTGTAATCATCAAAGTGACCCACACCCCGTTAAACGGCTCACGCCTCGATCACAGACAAGCGAGCCCGCCGCGAGTGATACCAAGGCAGCCCCGGCCTAGGGTGTCACGCTGGATTTAATTAATGCAATTTAGCATCCATCCATCATCTCTCGCGTTTTTGCGTTAACGAGGGCCGCCAGCGTCGTCGTTGTGCTACCGGGCGCTGCGCTGCGAGAGCCACGGGGGCACTTTGATGACAAGCAGGCCTCTCGATTATATCGACACCTGGACCGCCCCGATGCCACCCTACCCTACCCCTCCCGCCCAACCCTCGTGGCTGTTCCTTCTCTCCGCCACGCGCAGCTTCTGCCTTCCTCTCACAGCGAAACCGGGGCTTTACGGTCACCCGCCCGTGTTAAACTCTCTCTCCGTCATGGAAGGTGTACGGTAACCTAGTCCCCCCTCTTCGTGCGACCGTGTGCGCTCGTATACAGGGTGGTTTGTGAGAAGGGAACACTCGAATTGTTTTTGACCGCTTTCGCGAATGGAATCGAAGCGACCTCTTTTTCTTCTCCATTTTATTAAGCAATCTGCGGAAGCTGAAGAATGCAAAAGGGGTACGTCGTGTCTGACGAAGGAATTTGTTCGAAGTATCTCGGGAGCTCTTTGAGCTGGAATAGTGAAAGGATTTAGTATACACGGTGATGTAGTTGTACCACCTTTTTTGGATTACTTGCAAAATTTGAAAGGAGGGATGAATCATTTTGAGTAACAATATATGTAAACATTGTGTGCAAAAATATTTCTTTAGAACTTCCTGTGTAAAAAGATATAGAGATTGTGTTTTTTGAGTAGAAAGTATGGACTGTGAATTCTAAACTGCTCTCAACCCTAATATTCTAGAGTAACTCTTTAATAAAATTAACGTAAAATCAGCTTTCTAAAGTCACCTAATTTTCTCGAATTTGGAGTACGGACATCAATCATCCTAAAACTTAAGCAACTACATACTTCTATTTCTTAAATTTCTATTTTTATACTGCTATTTCTTAATCTGTAAAAGGATGTAACTTTCAATAATCAATTATTCACCCTCTCATCAATCGTCCTGAAATTCGAGCAGATATATACTTCTATTTCTCAAATTGTAAAAGGATGCAATTCCCAAATTGTAACTCTCAAAAACCAACTATTCACCATTTCCCCATGACATCTTCATCTACTACAATTGCTGTTGTAAATGATGACACCGAAATTTATACGTTTCACGCTTATATATATTTGAAGTAGACAATACAATTATTTTTCTCCCTTAATACATTAACACTATTCCTACCGACATTTCACGTATACCTATTCCTGTCGCGACATTCCCACGTAAGACAGAGTACAAATTTTTCTCAAAAAATAAACAATTGAAACAGAAGCGAATATTGAAAAATGTATTATACGTACATTTGAGGAGAAGTCTAAAGTTTAAAGGCGATTCAATTACGTTGTATCTATGAAATTCTAATCGAAATTTTAAAAACGAAATTTTAAAATTTGACCGGTTGTGGTAGGAATAGTGTTAAGTGTCAACCGCAATAAAATTCTGAGATCACTATAGTAGGATGTGATATATTCAATATTTCTAGCAAATGAATACCTAATTTTTGAAAATGTTCAGTACACCTTCATATGCTTTTAGTTATGAAAGGGTTTGAGAATGTACTGAATGATAAAAAATGAACTTACTTAAGTATACAAGTGTATATTAACCAAACAGTTGTACCACAGAAAAAGGAAACGAAGTATCTAAGAATTATACCGGATAAAAAATTAACATTGAATCTACGCATAAAATAGGAATGGAAGAAAATAACTATAGCAACAAAATAGCTAGTCATTTGACCAGTTGTAGTAGGAATAGTGTTAACTCATTCATATCTCTTTTATACACATTACCAGTTACCGTTCCCTCCTCGCTTCTTATTGTCATTCACACATCTTAACACACACACACTCCGCAATACCAGCATTAGTCGTTTTGCTCGTCCCTAGATAGCTGCCAACCTACAATTTCTGTCGGAATAGAGACGTTAGATTTTCGTTCCGGTTGAACGGACCACCCTCTATACACGAGTGCGCCAGCAGGTTCGCAGGGGCGACAGCTGCCGATACATCCTCCGTATCGACGAGATAGACGTCCACGGATAATAATAAAAATATTAGACGTTGGGAAAAAAGACAGCTCGACGTGGAACACTTTTCCCTGAGAGCATTCTCGCGCAGATTGCAGAACGGGGCCTCGTTCGCGATCGTGGCCGCTCGTTGTTTCCGGCGGGCGCAAGCTGGACCGCGTCTAAAAGAGATGGATCACGCGCCGACCCTCGATAAAATGGACCCCGTGGAACGACGACGACCTTCTCGTCGGTTTTTTTTTTGCGTTGCACTCTGCCTCCGCTGGCAGTGGTCGCCTCACGGATGGCGGTTTCATAAAAGCCGAGGCGCGAAAGTTTGCGCGGCGAAGCCGTGTCTTGGCCGCGAAATCTGATTTATGAACGACTTTATTGGAAAACGTAATCGATGTGGTCGACGAGCGAGCGTTTAACGCCTGTGCACGATTTTTTTAGGGTCGATTTTGTAAATGGAACGCGTTGACTTATCGGGACATTCTCTTTTTTCTTTTTTTTTTAGATCGAGCTTAAGCGGTGCCGTTTTAGATATTGGAAAAAGGGACAAATATGGCTGGCGCGTTTCCTCTTTAGTTGACGGTTGTAATTCAAGTCATCTGGTGAATTGTAGTATTAAATATTTTAACTACGATTCTATTTATATTGATAAATTTAATTTAACACTATTCCTACCACGACCGGTCAAATGACCGTTTTTAAAATTTTGATTAGAATTTCATATATACAACATAATTGAATCGCCTTTAAACTTTAGACTTTTTCTCAAATATACGTATAATACATTTTTCAATATTTACTTTTTTCTTCATTGTTTATTTTCTGAGAAAAATTTGTAGTCTGCCTTACGTGGGAATGTCGCGGTAGGAATAATTACACGTGAAGTGTTGGTAGGAATAGTGTTAATTGTATACATATAAAATGTGTTAACACATTCATCACCTCTTTTTCTTAAAGTTAAATAGGATTTTAAATTGGAATTTTAAAAGGAATTCAATGGAATAAGCATTGAAGTATAACATATATAAATATAAAATACATAAAATAAAAATAAAAAGTTAAAGTTTTTGCTGTTTTTATATTTTTTTACCCCAATTTTCTATGCAATAGGATTTGGGCCCAGCGAGAAACTCAGCCGAATCACGTTGGGCGACGAATTTGTCAAGGAAAAGGTTAATAAAATAAAAGATACTACTTTTATTAAATTCTTTCAATTAATGGAATTCACATTTCCTTCGATTAAGTTGTTTCATCGTTGTTGTAACACCCTTTTCGTACAATAGCTTGTCACACGAATAGTCTCTTCAGGTTTCCTTGTAAAAATTTAATTTAATTCCGATACGTCTGACATTTCAATAAATTCCTTCAAAACAGTTTTACATCTCTTGCACTTGGGATTTAAATTGAACTAATTAAATTTGGCGTATCAGTGGTAGCTGCCTTGTGAAAAATGTTAGACAGAAGAATTGTAAAATAAGGTACCTTACAATCGTTCCTATTTCGATTAATTTAAATAGAAATGAGTCATAGAGGCGTTACACGAAATATAATTATTAATATAGTGAATAAAAGAAAATATTATGTCAATCAAGAGTACGTCGCGTTCAGAAACTTTAAGGTCGCAGTTTTTAGTGACGTTTCACATTTAAAAGTGAACAGAGCGAAGTAGACGGATCAATAGCACGGAAACAAAAATGCCCTAAATGTCACAGAAAGCTCGACCGACATTTCTATCAGAGAGTTTGATCAAACTCCCGAGCATGATTGCACTGCAAAAGAGTTTCGATACTTTTTTTCCCCCGTGTTAACATGAATCACGAGCGTCGCGATCGTAGTTTTGTTTTTTATTGCGAAAAAAAATTTAACTGCATGTCAATTCTGTGTTTTTATTGTCCCGTAAGAGAACACCTCCGGTTCGTCGCTCCGTAAATATTCAAGCCCCAGTTTCGGTATTTTAAGCACGATCGAACGTGAAACCTTTTTTCGAGCCTCCGACATTTAAGCGAACGTATAAACGTGATAGTTAAATCATGACACTCGTCTGATCTCGACCAAATCGAATTGTTTTTTAATCTCGTTTATTATAAATAAGCTTATCGACTAGGTCGCTGTGACGATGGCTACGCTAATTTTATAGACTCCACTGTGAATGTACTAAATTATTATTGAACAGACAAACAAGTACGTCAATGTTTACGAAGGTGTACGAAAAATTCAATTATTCTAAAGAACATCTCCTATTGAGAAACGTAAAATTTTACAATATATAGATAGAATAATATTTTCAAGGCAGATATAAGGTGTACGTTTTCCTGGTAAAAGTGAAATGATTAGAATATTAATAAATTTATATTTAAAATAGTTTAATGATAATAACTTAAACGACTTTTCAACTTACCAACTACAACGTTCTTACTTCTTTTACAGTCATACTCTTTCTGTCTCGTGCTCGCATTTTCTTCCAAACATTCATTTCCTTTCCTTCTAATTCTGAGCCTATCTCACTCGATGCATTCGGTCACGATACACCAAAAATTCTTTAGTCTGGTCGTTTTCTCAAATGTTCAAACACAACAGTCGAGTCCAAACATTCTACGTTCACACGGCTATCGGTCAACTCAAGCACTTTTCACATCTTCCTAAACTCGTATCCACTCGACGGCATTTCTACACAATATTATAGGAAATTCTACTTTTACTTCATTTAGTGGACTGAGATGATACGGCCCACGTGTGAGAAAAAGTAAAGTAAAGTGAATAGAATATTAATAACATGTATTTAATTGTAATCTATAATACTTATACTCGTGTATAATTCTTAGCAAAAGATACGTACGTTACGTACGTAAGACGGTAGGACAATGTAAAGCATAGCTTTACAGTATGCAAATATTGTTCATATACTTACTTTTATCGTCATTATGGTAGAACACTATTTATTCATTAGCATAGAATACAAATTTTATTTATCCTGCTATTTCTTATTAATTAATTTATTTGTTGCAAAAATGCCCATCTTTCGCGCCTTAGAATCACTGTAGTCCAAACATTCTACCTTCACACGATTATCGCTCAACTCAATCACTCTTCACATTTTCCTAAACTCGCATCCACTCGATTCCATTCCTACGTATTCATTTTAATAAAACCCAACCATTTTGGTTGTTACAATTGACTTAAACCACGCACTCCCACCTCATAATTATCACACAACACTTTCACTCTATAACACTAACCTAACCGTCTTTGCTGATCCACCTCACCGTATCCAGTGTCCTATGATTTATGAACAGACGTGTATGATCCACCGTATCGGACGTCTTGTCATTTTTCATCGGGATCGATGATCGCGTCAACGACCGTGTTAAGCAACGTTTAGCAGCGGCGGTGTACATTTTTCACGGCGGCATGCCCGCCGCTAACGATCGCTCCCGATGAACGCGGCTTAATCGGTGGGCGAGGCCTCTCTAATTATACAGCTGATTGTCGATCCATCGCCGGCCGACCGCCATCTGCATTACCAGTGATTACAGTGACGTCCGTTTCGAAAACGAGCGATCGCGGACGCGCCGCTGTCGCGCGTTTCCTCTGCCCTCGGCCAATCCCCGGCTGATTATACATTCCGTTTCAGGGGGTTTCGGCCAGTAGTGCATTTTTCACGAGCAGTTAACCGAAGTAATTAGTCAGCGGGCCGGCAAGCAGCCGGAATAAACGGCCTATCCTCTCCTAAAAAGCGTTTCGCGACGCGGATCGATGCGATGGCGGCGGGATAACCGCCGAGACCTTCCGACCCTTGCGAGACGTCAATTAACGGCGTCGGCCAGAGAAAAACGGAAAAATCTCGTCGGGGCATAATTGTTATCGATTGCGACAACGTGTCTTCATTTCTAAGGTGACGTATTGTATTGCCGCGTCCACACTGCTGTTCGCGAACAGCTCGCCAGCAGTGTGGACACTTTCGCGAGCAGCGAGCAGCGAACTCCTCAGCGAACAGCGAACAGTGTTCGCTCGGGAAGCGGTACATCAAAGAAACTGTTCGCGAGCTCGAAGCGTATCTGGACGCGTTTGTAACACAGTATATGGCAAAAGCTAATAGCGAACTGCCCATGAATTCAGAGCGAACAAGCTTGTAACTGTTCGCGAGCTCCAGTCTGGATATGCTGCGTTTTCCGTTGGCGAACAGCTAGCGAACCGCACGCGAGCAATTCGTGTGCTGCTCGCGAGCTGCTCGCGAACTGTTCTCTTCTATGTGGACGCGGCTTATCGGTACAGGAAAATTCTACTTTAACCCTTTCGTTTCGGCTGTCCTGTCCGCCGAAGTACCGTCACTGAACGGAAGCGAAAATATTGGGTTGTTCGGAAAGTAATTTCGTTTTTTTTTTTTTATGATTTATGTCGAGCTTTGAAATTAAACCTAGCCGTTTCAAATGATCATGAACGATCGAATTCGATAAATTTAATCTCTTAGCGATCTTACGAGTTGTTATTCGCCGATTTGCATCAATTAATGCCTTTATTGTGTCTTGGTCAGCCTCAACTGGCCTTCCAGAACGTGGTGCATCTTCAATATCAAAATTGCCGGATCGAAATTTTGTAAACCAGTTTTGGCACTGGGGTTCTGTCAATACATCTTCTCCGTACACAACGGATAACTTTTTCCCGGCTTGAACAGCATTTTTACCTTTTCGATAGTAGAACAGTGAAAAATACGGAAAATGTTGAAATTGAAGTTTTTTAGTAAGACATTTTATTTACAATTTATTTAAAATTCAACATGTTTCCATGAACAAAAAATGAGCAGAAAATAGGAAAGATACATTGAAAAAAGAAAGAAAAGAAAGTTAGTAAAAGTCCACACGGATTAGAACTTGAAGTCCGAGGCGTACAAATGCTTGTACGTTCCCGGTAAACCATTATATTTCTTGCCAAACGTTTTGAATAGAATTATACTTGCCGTAATAATAAAACTTTAATCATAATTATAAAAATATTGTGTGTTTGCCCCTATACAGGGTGTTCGGACAGCCCTGGGCTTAAATTGAAAGAGTAACTCCCTGAGACATTCTAAGACGAAAATCAAGAGTAACGATTTTGCGTTTGAGGCTTTGTTTACGAGTTGTAACTAGTTAAAGATATCGTTTAATCCGGACCGTTCGACTCTTGAGAGCTGGTAACCGAGGCAACTCGGTCGGTAACGTCGCTGAGTCCCACAGTGATGCTCAAGCGTCGAACGGTCCGGATTAAACGATATCTTCAACTAGTTATAACTTGTAAACAAAGCCTCAAACGCAAAATCGTTATTCTTGATTTTCGTCTTAGAATGTCTCAGGGAGTTACTCTTTCAATTTAAGCCCAGGGCTGTCCGAACACGCTGTAGTGCTATATTTTCGTGAACAGGATGACTAGATCTACAAGTGTTCAAACTTTCAACTAAATCGGTGACCCGAAAGGCTTGCACTTTCCTTGTAAGTTGAGTATCGGTCACCGGTTGAGAATCACATTCAACCTGTTAAATACCGGTATAAATCAAGGTGTTTCTGAAAACTGCCGCGGACAACAAACCGAGCGATCGTACGATAATTGATTAATTTCGTTTGGGCGGGGAAACGTACGAATAAAAATAAATTGCGCCGGAATAAAGTGGTTATTGAAATCCAGCACGTCTGGCGAACGATCCGTTTGTTCTAATGCATGAACATTAATTCCCAGTCGCGCTGTCGCGGCCGCGCGCACACACACGCCCTCGTAACAATTGCTTTTAATTGCATCGACCGTCCGGTTAATTGTCTAGACAACGGAGCCTGATTGAAGGCGGTGCTGCCGTTCGGTGGAAACGAACAGGGACACGGTAACGATTCTCAAACTTTTCTTCGCCCTTCCACCCTTCGCCCGCCGTAATATTGTTAACGACATTGATATTGAATAATTTATAACCGAGATACGCACGGGCAGAAAAAATACGCTTTCCTTCGTTTTAATTAACGCTTCGTCAAGGTAGTTTCGCCCGGCAATTTTATCGTATTAAAATACATGGCCGTCGGAAAACGGGAACGGTGGTGTGCGTTACGTACAGGGTGGCCCGTGAATCGGGGCTGGTTGGGTTAGTTGGACAAAGGAATGTTTGAAACAAAAGTTCATTAGCATTAAATGAAGAACCTATTGAGGTAAAAAACACCTCCGAAAGCAAGCTTTTCTCTATGAGAACGTTGGAAGGAGCATTTCGATATCCTTGATATTACGTTGAAATGATTTAATTTGGATCTTAAGCGTAAACCAACGTTATATATTTTATATCAGAGTTAAATCAATGAATTCTAATTTAGATGATTGAAGTAAGTAGGTGAAATTACTTTATAACGGGGCAACTAAAATGGTATAATCGGAAATATAAAATGCCTATAAAGGTACGAAGAAAAGAAGTAAAGTAAAAGTAAAGAATATTTCTTGATATCAACAAAATATTAACTCGATACCAATCATCTTTTATTACATCTTTTCCTTCCAAAAGAACTATAAAAACTAATGTTCAAATATGAGTTGGTGATTATGAATGCGAATCAGTTCAAAGACTTTTTCTAAAATTTATGTTAAAAACATCTCTGAAAGCAAACTTTTCTCTATGGGAACGTTGGAAGGAGCATTTCGATATCCTTGGTATTATGTTGAAATGATTTAATTTGGATCTTAAGCGTAAACCAACGTTATATATTTTATATCAGAGTTAAATCAATGAATTCTAATTTAGATGATTGAAGTAAGTAGGTGAAATTACTTTATAACGGGGCAACTAAAATGGTATAATCGGAAATATAAAATGCCTATAAAGGTACGAAGAAAAGAAGTAAAGTAAAAGTAAAGAATATTTCTTGATATCAACAAAATATTAACTCGATACCAATCATCTTTTATTACATCTTTTCCTTCCAAAAGAACTATAAAAACTAATGTTCAAATATGAGTTGGTGATTATGAATGCGAATCAGTTCAAAGACTTTTTCTAAAATTTATGTTAAAAACATCTCTGAAAGCAAACTTTTCTCTATGGGAACGTTGGAAGGAGCATTTCGATATCCTTGGTATTATGTTGAAATGATTTAATTTGGATCTTAAGCGTAAACCAACGTTATATATTATATGCTAGAGACAAATCAATGAATTTTGCTTTAGATATTCTTGATATCAATAGAATATTAATTCGATACCAATGGTTTTTATTACATTTTTCCCCCAAAAATCTATAAAAACTAGTGTTCAAATATGAGCCGGTGATTATAAAAGTGATGACTTTTTCTAAAATTTATATCTTCGTTTTCTCTGATTAAATTTTCATTCCCAAGCGATTAAATTATTAAAATAACTGTTGGAAATAAAATACGCCCTAATGTATAAACAAAAGTTAATCTCTTAGAAGAAATATATACTTGAGGTCCAGTTATGCGCTGAAGAAGTTCTAGGAACGGGTGAAGTGTTTACACCACGCTGTGTATAGGAATTATAAGAACCAAACGAACTATATATTTTAGTTTCTTCTATTCATTCAAATTTTGCCTTTCGCTGCGTAAAGATCTAGTACAAAAAGATATACCTACCTTTAGAATTAGACTAGCTTAATTTTATAAAGAAAATTAACGTTACCCCATCCTTTTTATCTATAATTTCCAATAATAATTTTTCCTGAATTTTTAAAATAAGCAATTTTCATAACAACCCGTACACATCGTGATGAGGGATTGGGAATAAAGCTAAATCAAATAATAAATATTCAAGATGAAAAACAATATTTCATATTTCCCCATAAAAGTCACCACAAAGAAGAGTCGTTCGACACTTTCCTCGTTTAAACAATCTTCAAGGGACATCTTCTTTAATATCTCGCCCGTTGTTACGCTCCGTCGAAAGTCAATTTAGCTCGAGACATTCGATATAAAATGTACCCTCCCCTCGATTCCGGAACAATAACTCGACATTATACAAATCAAACGGTGATATTCATGAGCCGAGGGCCCTGAGGGCGGAGACATAATTGCATTAGCCGCGTACATCCCGAACTACAGCGGGGCTTGGTCCTACGGAACCCTTCGCCGTTTCGATTCCGGATAATCAGTCGCGTTTTACGCGCTTCCACACGGATGGCCGAGGAAATTGCGTTAACTCGCAAGTTTCGGCGCGAGGCGCGCGAAACGAAACGAAAATTTCTGCGAGAAGCGCTGCAAACTTGCGCACCCCTTCCTCGACGCCGTGGCGAATTCAATTTCATCGACAAAAGAGAAACTGAATGACAGCGGGATCGATAAGCAAAAATGGGGATGACGTTCGTGAAAAGTCTACGAAAAACAGATACCGTAGAATTTTTTGCATTTTAATTAATACGAAGACATGTAAATAGGAAAATTGCTGGTTAACGAAATAGTTACTTTTTTAATTTAATTTAATTTAATTTTATTCTATTTTATGTTATTTTATTTTATTTTATTATACTGTGATTCGTCTATATTATACGTCATTTAGTTTAATTAAGTGATATACTAAAATTTACAAAAATGACAATATAGCCTCTGAGTCTAACTAATAAATAAACTGACTAAAGTCTGAAAATTTGCGAAACTATCCTTTGGTGACCAACAGTCACCTCTCAAGCGCAAAGGGTTAATACATGCTGTTTAACATTATGACCATTCAGAGAGTTTAGTATTTCAAATAGTTCAATAATCTAACACCAATTTTCAAAAATTAAGAAACTTTTATTAAAAATAATTAAGAAACCTTATATTCTACATAATGGTAATTTCACACACTTTCACGGTAAGTCGAATATTCTCTGTCACAATAAACCGATCGACCACACAAAACGAAATAGTACCCGACTGCTTACACGTATAACAGTTTCCTATTCGGGGTTCGATTTCTATAAGCGGTCACAAATCGAATAACATTTCCCGTTTTCGCGGAGTTTGTCGAAGCTCTATATCATCAGCCTGTAGAAGAACCCGTGAAAAAGCGACTTTTAAAGGGACGCAAGAGGTTTCTAAAAGAGCGAAAACTAGATCTATATCGAGCCACGTCGAATCAACCGGCCATTACCGCCGCCAGACGATCGTTTCGCGGGCTTCGCCGCCGAATTGCCTATGAACACGAACCGATAAACAGGAGAGAACGCTGAGGACTCGCTGGAGATTCCTGGAAACATAGTTATAGGAATTCTCGAGTATTCGAGTAACTAGAAATTCGAACCGAGTCAGAGTTTGGTTTACAATTGAATCCGAGAACTTGAAAAAATCGAACAATTCGAATGAATGAAGCATCTTGAATGATCTGGATAGATTATTATTTATTATTTATTTATTTACGAGTACAGAACCCTTTGGTACATAAAATATAATTATTGAAAAGTTAAGGATCGAGTGGTATAATTTTTAGGACCTTTTAATTTTAAGTTTAACCCTTTGCACTCGAGAGGTGAGTGTTAGTCGTCTAATGATAGTGACTTCAAAAATTTTCAAATTCGAAATACTTACTAAGATTTGCCTATGTTAAACGTCATTTAGTTTAGTTAAGTCATTTACTAAAATTTATATACATGACTATTTAACCGCCGAGTCTGACTAGTAAACAAATTAAGTATAATCTGAAAATTTGCGAAATTATCATCTAGTGATTAATAGTCACCTTTCGAGCACAAAGAGTTAACGCTAGATTTACGGAAATTAGGCCTATAGAGGGTTAAATAAAATTATTATTATTATTATTATTATTCTAATGGCCTCTCAGAGGATTCTCTCTCTGGCTTGTGACCAGCATGAACGGGCTGCACCAAGTTCATACCAGTGTTTTTATTGTAGGAATTTTCTTGCTATTGTCATTGTGTTGAGGATGACTGCTTTTTGTATGCGTGAGTGTATGTATGTTGGTAGTTGTAATACTTGTAAGTTTTGTATGATTTTTTTTGGGGTGATGCCTGTTGCTGAAATTATGAACGGTAGTATTGTTACTTTTTCTTGGTTCCATATTCTTTTTATTTCCTGTGTAAGTGGAGTGTATTTTTATTTTTTCTCTATATATTATTATTATTATTATTATTTTATTATCATCATCATCATCATTATTATTAATTCATTATTATTATTATTTTATCATCATCATCATCATCATCATCATTATTATTTTATTATTATTATTATTAATATTTTATTATCATCATCATCATCATCATTATTTTATTATTATTATTATTATTTTATTATTATCATTATCATCATTATTATTATTATTTTATTATTATCATTATCATTATTATCATTATTATTTTATTATTATCATTATTATTATTATTATTTTATTATTATTATTATTATTATTGTTATTACTCGGCTCATTTTATTCGAGTATTCGAACAGCTATACCTGGAAAACGGTCCACGAACAACCGTTCGCCACGAGGTGGCTAGATCTCGCCATCCAACGTCAACGACGACTGTGCATCCTGTAACGATATCCGTGACAGGTCGGGGATGGACGTGCCATAGTCACTGAAAACGGCGACGAACAGGGTGGAGGGATGGGCGAGAGGGGGAGAGGGTGTAGAAGCGACGACAGGACGCGGCAGATGACGGGCACGCCTTTCAGTTTTGTGCGGCGAGGGGAAATTGAAACAGCTAACCGCGTTGGTGTCGAAGAGGGTGGAAACAAGGGGAAAGGAGAGAAGGGGGTTGGACGAGGAAAGAGAGAAGGATGACGTTAGACGAGAAAAGAGATAGAAGGGTAGAGTCGTGACGTGAGAGGGACGGGGACGAATTTAGACAACGAGACACGTTTGTAGGGGTTAGAGGCGGATGAAATTTATGGAACAGATACTTGAAACACTACTTCAAATGGAAAAAAAGGTTTTGTAAATAGGTATCGTGGGTTTGAAAATCAAATGTTCTTAATATCAGTGTAAAATATGGAATGAACAGAGAAAAAGAAAAAATGGGAAGAGTGATAAACCAAAAATGGAAGGAGAGAAAGAGGGAGAGGAGGAGGAGGAGACATAAAGACTAATAGAGACCAAAAAACAGAAGTATCAAACAGAATAGGCTAATATAGTTAAGAAAAATAAGTGAAATAGTTAAGAAATATTTTTTTTTTTTAAAGGCACAATTAGTATCAAATAGGGAAGAAAACAGGAAACAGAAAGTGCAATCAGAAATTTAGAAAATAAGATAGGTTATAAAATGTAAGATTGTAAAATTGTAAATTGGAAGTATCCTAAGCCAATAGGCAAAGATTAAATAAATAATAATAAATAATTCTGAATCGAATAATAAATATTTCAAGTAAACTGAAGTATAAAATACTCTTAATTAAACAAAACATTATTTCTTACTCTATCGCAACAAATTAATTGCTTCATCTTTTGGAACTACATGCTTACACAATTTACGATTTCATTGTAATCTGACAAGGGTAGAGTCAGACGGAGAGACGAGAGATCAAGGGAGAAATTGCGGAAAACAGAGAAAGTGAATAACAGGGAAGAGACGGTGGAAGGAACGAAGAGGCGAGCAGGGCGAAAATCTGCGCGGAGAAAGCGAGAGGAAAGCGTGGAACGAGAGGGAGAAAGGAAACGGCGCGGAGAGGGAGAGTCAGGGTTGCGCGGGAGAGATTCAATCAAACGAACGCATATAAATGAGTCGTTTCAGGGTAAAACTGAATTATACGCCGGCGCTGGTATGTCCCCATGCGCACACAGCCACGGTAAAGCTGTACGTATAAGTGTGCACACGAACACGCTCGGCGGATCGCAGTTGCGAGCACGGTTCCCATCGAGTTCATAATGTACAGGGTGTCCCATAGCCAGAAGTTATTCTACGTATAAAAACGAATCGAAAATGTGGAACGCAATTTTATCCTAGGATGCATCATTTTTTCACTTCGAAAATTTGTTAACCCTTTGCGCTTGATGGGTGACTGTTATTCAGAACTGATATTCCTCGAATTTTCAGAATTTAGTTAATTTGTTTATTAGTTAGATAGATACATAAATTTTAGTATCTTACTTAACTAAACTAAATGAAGTTTAATATAGGCGAATGTTAGTAAACATTTTGAATTTGAAAATTGTTGAAGTTAGTATCATTAGACGACTAACAGTCACCTCTTGACTGCAAAGAGTTAACCCTTCATGTACGGTGCCACTTGTCTTCCGAGCGCTACTGAGATTCTTATCTTCTGTTTATAAACCATTTGGAAACTAACCATACTAAATTAAATTATTAAGGTAAACAACTATGTCATTTTTTGAAGACATAATTTATAAGAGTCTACGAAAATCACAGAAATACACGCGTCAGCTGCTAAGATAGAAAAGTGGAAGTATTATTAGACGACTAACAGTCACCTCTCGAGTATAAAGGGTTAAATATGCACACATTTGACTATCATTATTCAACGAATGTTACAAGCACTACTTAATCTTGCAGTTTATACATTAATTAACTAAAATACTTTAACATACGTCCGTATTTTATTCTGTTTTATAGCTACACTTACTAAGTACAAAAGGTGCAAGTAGTATACGGCGATATTGGTCAGACACAACTGTAATCAAACACTCGCGTATCCACTGAACTTCAAGCTCAATTTACATCCGAACAAAGCGTCGTACGAAAAAATGTTACTCCTCGTTTTCGACGTATTTTTGCATGTAGATCGATCTGTAGCACGCTCATACCGGATCTCCCTCTACACAATTGAACATCCTCCCTTTTCGACCCTCGCGCGGAGGAAAGATTCGCTTGGATAACGCGTGACTATTGAACGGCGCGACGAGAAAGCCCCGAAACGGGTCCGTAAAATGGTCCAAGTGATTCTTATCATCGTGCCAGTCGCGAAGAAGCTGTTACGTATCGAAGTCGATACTATATGCAAAGGGGTTCGCTCGAAATTCAAGCGACTGCTCCCCCACGCAGTGCGGGGTACGCTTTTTCTCGCGGGTGGGTATCGTCGTTTGCATGATAACGAACAGTGAAAGGAATAAGTCGGGGAAAGGACAGTTCCGGGAAACCGTCGTCGGGGAGCTGGTCGCGTGCGACTTCGTGTAATCGCGAGAAGCTGTGCGTGACGACGCGTTATTTCTCCGCAGGGCATCCGTCGTCGCGATGCCCATTCGATATCGACGTCCACTTTTACAAACCCTATCTTGGGTTCCCTGTTCCTGGTGAAATATTTTAGAATAACTACTTGAAATGAAGTAGAATAAAAAGTGATACAGGTTTCTGTTGGAGAGATGGTTCTTTATGAATGGTGGCTTTCGTTTCAATCCGTTCAACATTACCTTTGTCTTAACTCTTTTGGGACTAGTAAACATACTATTGGAAGTTTAACCCATTTGCATCCATAAGCAAAATAATCCGCAATTGTCAATTGTCACCAACCGCGGAATAATAAATTCTGTTACCGTGAAACATTTCTTAAGTGTTTGCCATTTCATAAGTGTTTCGCCAATATAAGATTTCTAGGCTCAAAGGAACTATCTCATTTTATTTATTGTACAAATTTATAGTACTATTTTCTATTTGATCGTTACACGTAACTTTTAAGTAAAATCAGTAGTAAACAAAGACACAAGAACTATCGTTGATTCTCGGATGAATAACGCTAATGGCGTATTTAGAGCTGTGATGCAAATGGGTTAATAACTTCGACTTACGTTCAAATTGTTTGCAAGACTGTAATTTAGGCAGTATTGTAATTAATTGTAGTACAGTTGGACAAAACATTAAAATATTAACTGAAAAAAAATACGTGGTTATAGATTAAAATTCGTAATTCAGCTAAATTTTAACTTAAACTTTGGTTTCCGTTTATGAGCTTAGAAATTACTAAATATGACATTTTATTTTGGATACGACATTAAAGTAGTGAACAGTTAATGCTGATACATGAAGCCATTGGAAAAAAAATCCTAGACAAACTTTATAGATCTTTATGCAAATTCGTACCTCTATATACAAAATTAAACCAAAAGGAAAAAAAAAAGAAAATGGAACCTACATATAGATATCATAGACATTATAAAATGTACATTATTTCAGAATATTTTGCGTGTCAATTGTATACACATACTTCAATTTCCTACAAATACAGAAAACTTTTCAATCTAACTATAGTACAAGAGATCAACTATGAACAGTCAACCGAGTCAGTTTTAACAGTCAATAACAAGAATTCCCCAGTGAAGGGGAGGTCTCGGCGAACGATCTGGTCCCCTCGAACGAAAAAATCTGCCGCTAATCTGCTCGCGAGCGGCGAAGCCCGACAGTCATCTGCGCCGCGCGATAAGAGGGTTGACAAGGAAAAACGTTCATCCGCCTCCCTTAACCGCGACTGAAGAAGAAGGGGACGAAACGGGGATGAGAAGACAGAGACGGACACCAGGAAATTAAATAACCAAAGTTTCGCAGAAAGATTCCCGGAACGGTGAAGCGAGTGGAAAGAATCAAAAGAACAAACGGTGGCAACCGAAAGGGGGCAGAGGGGTGAACAGCCCCGCAAGAACTGCAAGACAAACGTGACTCGGTCCGCCATTTTCTACCCTCTCTGTATACCAGGTCGGACTTGGCGGCGCTTCAACGAATTTTCGAACTTTCCGCCACTACCGCCGACGCTTTTCTGTTCAACGCTCGCTTATTCTTCTTCGTCTAGAGTAGTTCGCAAGAATTTCTTTTTTTTTTCTCCCCCCTACCCCTCCTCGTGCTTCTGCGGCTCGGTTCTCTTTGTCAGCCAAGTTTTCTGCGCGTTACGCCAATGACCGGGTATCGCCGTGCAGGCAAATTCGAAAGTTACTTGGCTGACCCGCTAACCTGACACTCGGCCAATCAATAAACGTAGGCAACGTTGAAGAGGAACAATAAGATTATGCAGAGCTTCGATCCAAATGCGATAAAACTTTATTTCGACGAAACTTCGCTGCAGTATTGTTGACGGATAACACGTGGCAAGGATATGAAATTGATTTGGGTATCGAAGTACGTAGGCTGTTAATATTTGAACAAGGAAATGGATAGAAATACAAAAAAAAATAAGGATTTGCACTTTCAATAAACTTATCATACAAATTTTCTTACACCATAAACTCATTTTTTTTCCTGTTCATTTTGAATTAATTTAATTATTTTCCACTTTGTAAAACGCAAGTTCTTAAGGTCTGTTTCATATAAAATTAATGAGTCAATGCTTCCTTTTTCACATAATTATAACCCTGCTGTATGTGAGTTAAATGTCTACCATCGGAGACCCATTACCTGTTCATAAGATCTTCAATTCTTCAAATCATATGAATGACTATCCAAACATATTGGAATTATTTAATCTTAATCTACCAAAGAGATATTTGCGTCAAAATAAAGTTTTTTAAACTCTTCAATGTCTGCATTATCAACGCTTTACTCAAATTAATTCTATACTTTGCAGTCTTATTTTTATTTTCACTTTTTAATTGTAACCAACACTTAACGACTCCTATTTTATAGTTTCAAAATCAATATAATTGCGTTATTTGGAAAAAAGCTGTAAGCCCGTAAATAAAGAAACAATAATGATAATAACAATAGAACTCTTCTCAATTATGGAAAGAAAAATAGGTAAACAGCTATTGTCCAAGTAATCCAATTAGTGTCCGGTGTTAGATCAGCAAATAAAATTCTGCCTATCCATATAGCCAATAAACCAACGAAAAAGAATGGCCTGTCGTCAGAAATCTCGTGGAATATCATCGAAAGAGGCAAAAGGTTTCTGTATTAAATTTCACTGATTGCATCGCACAGTCAAACACCGTTACTCGTCTACAGTTCCCTCGCCAATGAACGATAATTCCCCGGGATAATAAGAAGACCGAAAGGACACAATTCGCTAAATGAAGCTTCGTCTGAGGTTTCCCGGCTTCCCACGGAAACGATTCTGTTTATGGTAGCAGTCAAAGGACCGCTCGAGGAACTATTTATTGCGTCGCTATTGTGCACTAAAACCGATATGCCACCAAGTTAAACGGAATCCCCGTCCGGCATTAATGCAACCTGAGGAACCGGCGTTTCTCTATAGACAGAGAGAGACAGGAAGAGAGCGCGACAGAGAGAGAGAGAGAGAGGGGGGTAAAGGGACAGAGAGAGAGAGAGAGAAGTAAAGGAAGAGAGTGGGTGAGGGACAGAGGGTGGGGGAAAGAGGGTTAGGGAAAGAGGGTGAGGGAGAGAGGGTGAGGAAGAGAGAGGGAAATAAAGGGTGAGAGTGGGCGAGGGAGATGGAGAGAAAAAGAGAGGGTGAGGGGGAGAGAGAAGTAAAGGGAGAGAGTGGTTATGGGAGAGGGAGAGAGAGATTAAGGGTGGGAGTGGACGAGGGTGATGGAGAGAGAGAGGGAGAGGGAGAGGGAGAAAAAGAGAGGGTGAGGGGGAGAGAGAAGTAAAGGGAGAAAGTGGTTATGAGAGAGGGAGAGAGAGATTAAGGGTGGGAGTGGACGAGGGTGATGGAGAGAGAGGGAGGGGGAGAGGGAGAAAAAGAGAGAATGGATGAGGGAGAGAGAGAGATAAAGGAAGAGAGTGGGTATGGGAGAGGGAGAGATAGAAAGATAGTAGCTGAGGAAGAGGGAGAGATTGAGAGAGAGGAAGAGGGAGGGAGAGAGAGAGAGAGGTTTGAAAATTCGGCTGTTTGGTTATCGAGTGCTTCCCTTTCCACCATAAGCGGAGCTATGTACCTTCTGGAGCGTCGTCAGCAATCAGTAAACACAATAAAGGAGCGACTGCTTTGAGCCCTGTAGACGCTGATAATTGGACGAGGCTCTCGCAGTACAGGAGTTTCACCGATCCCTTCCCGTTTGTCGCTGCGCCCGGTAGTTGTCCGGAGGTGTCCAGAATAGCTCGAGGTAACGAGGCAATCTAGAAACGCGATTTGGCTTAACGACAAAAGCGATTTCCAATCACCAGGAACAACAGGGACCGGCGACTTGCATAACCTCGCACCTGGCACGATTTCGGTGAATCTAGGCGGGGGGGTGGAAAAAAGAAGGGTGAGAGAGCAACCAGAGGCTTCTAATCCGTCGATCGAATAGCGGCGGCAAATTGATTTCTTTTTTCCTGTTCGGCACGTGGTTCGTGATCGAAGTGGAACGAAGGCTAAGGGTTCGGTGTTGATCGTGGTGGAATTTTGGGAAACTCGAAAAGCTATCTTTTGGTGAGGAAGAAAATGTACATTTTTCAAGGAAAATACGTGTGGTGACCCTCAGTGAATATTTATACAAAACTGTATTTTTAACAGTAGAACTACCAAGGGGGTCAAAATGACCCAATTTGTAATTTTTCATAGAAACGTGATAAACCTATTGTGGTACCTACACATTTGAAAATTTGCTATAATTTTTACTGTAATTGCTAAAATTTGTTTTCCTAATATTACGTATTTTCTTTGTATAGTTTTCAACTTAATTTCTTTGTCTCCAATAAGTATACCCTAATCGTCGGTAGTTTTAGTGTTAATAAGAATAATTAGAGTTTCTTTCATGACTTAGATATTTTTGAATTTTACTCTGGATATTTTGTACATTTTTGCGTTGTGGCGTGATGCACAGTCTTTAATTTTTAGCGGGATTAAAGTTATAATAAGTGCATGAGTATCCACAGTTAAAATATGAGGATTATATTGTTAGGAGATGATAAACTCAATTACGAAACTAATGAATAATAACAAGTTTTATAAAATGAACTGCTTAAGAAGCGATGTAGCTAATTATTAGGTATACTTTCAACGGGAGCGATGGAGGATTACGCAAACTTTGTTAATCAATGTACGCTAACATTAGCATTATTATTATCAAAAACTTATTATCGTTTCTAAGTTACTATTACAAATTATGTACTTCCTTAACTTTAATACTTTCTAAATATAATATTAAGAGGGGTCGGAAAGTAAAAGTCGTTTTCTTACATTAAATTCAAACACATAAATTTTTAACGAGTTTTTATTTTTAATCAATGATGTAATAATCACTTCATTATCAGCAAACTTTTGTCATTTAGTATGCAAATTGTTAAATCATTTGGAATCCTTGACGTTAATGGGGCCAATATAAACAGTTTTGAGGGCTGCAACGGACTAACCGTCCTTTTTTCTTTGATTCTTTAGTTTCGTTTTGGACATCGGGCAGAACGCATTCACTTTACTGCATCACGGCTTTTCTCTTATATTCTATTTCTCAAATAACCCTTTCCACTCGAGAAGCGACTATTAGTCGTCTAATGATACTAACATCAAACAATATCAAATTCGAAATATTTACTAAAATTCGCCTTATTAAACGTCATTTAATTTAGTTAAGTGATATACTAAAATTTTCACTTAACCTCTGAGTTTGACTAATAAACAAACTAACGAAAGCCTAAAAATTTGCGAAACTATCATTTGGTGACTAACAGTCACCTCTCGAGCACAAAGGGTTAACCTCTTAGGGACTATGCACCACTATCTTTCTGAACGACGAGCCGCTATAGTGTATCACACCATTGAGAAAATTTATAATTCAATCATCAAACACTTCATTCCAACGTACTCGTGTAAAGAACAGCATTAACTGTCACATATTACAATATTGTATCATTTACAAGTAATTCGCGTTGAACTCTGCCCCGAGAGAAACAACCCCGCGCAAAATTCAGTCGTGCCTAAACGGCAATCTATTCTAAATACTTGCGAACTGTGTTTAAATTCAACCATAACTCTACAACACAAATTTTCAATACCAAATCGATAAAAATCAGTTGATTTTTGAGCAAAATATCTAAAGATGGGATGACAGAAACTACGTTGCTTTCCGGTCCCTCCTGTAATAATGTAAACTACTGTTCATCGAAAACGAAGCGCTCGTACGAATCAGGAAACGCACTTATCGTTATCGAGCAAAGGAGAGGCAATTTCGGCAACGAGACACGGAGGGACGCATAAATTTGACGGAACGCGGGCGCGCCATAAAACCGACTGCGGATTGTATGCGCAAATGCAAGGTGCATGTCCGCACGAGGTCGTTTTTGCCAGCGTCCACGAGCCGAGCCAACAAGCCGGGCGTCCTCTTGCCAACGCTGTCTTTCCGCTTCTTATCGCGCGGTCGTAAACTGCATTCGCTGTTGATAATAGTACGTAACGAAAGGCGAGCCACGAATTATCGCAATAACGCATTTCGCGATGCGGGAAACATCCGCGCCAAAGGAATTCCTGCATCAAGTAAATGGACCCATTGAGAAAGCGTAATATCTCTTCGTGCAGCTGCGGCTCTGCTGATATTTGGTATAATTGGTAACTCTCAGGTTATTAGATAAAGAGTTTATTAAAATAAAAGACCAAATTGATATATATATTTAATAATAATAATAAATTGATAATAATAAATTGATATATATTATTGTTATATATATTTAGGAATGTGATTGAATGGAAAAATGTGAAGAGTGCTTGAGTCGAGAGATAGGTGTGAACGTAGAATGTTTGGACTAGAGTGTTTCTAAAGCGCGAAAGATGAGCGCTTGAGAAAATGTTGCGACTGAGGAGTGAGAAATTTTTAGAATTAGAAAGCAAATAAATGAGTATTTGGAAGAATATATAACAGGAAAAATGCGAGGGTGTTGCATAAAGAGTATGATTCCGAAGGAAATAATAACGTAGTAGTTGCTAAGTTGAAAAGTCGTTTAACTTGTTATTGTTAAACTATTTTAAACATCTATTAATAATATTCTAAGCTCTTCACTATATTTTATTCATACCTAAACCCTATCATCTCACTCTACTAAAATAAATAAAAATAAAATTTCCAATATTATTTCCATTAATAGATTAAGAATTTCTTCCCAAAAAATCAACGTTTATTTCATAAATCCCTTTTATAAGGATAACAAGAGTGCCAAGCTATATATGTATCTATTGCAAGGAATCTTTTTCTCGAGTCTCGATTGTGAGATATACCATTGGACATATACTAATCCAACATAAACCTGTAATTTGGTGACCGACAGTCACCTTTCCAGCGCAAAATGTCAAAATTATCTCGCATCTGGCGAGTCTCTAATCCCCGTCTCGGCCCTGTTACGTCCACGGTCGGCAGCATCGTTGCGAACACAGCCAGAGGGAACGTACGAGTCACGGCAACCGTCGAGATTCGGTTTCTCCGGATGATGGATGTCGACGTTTCCTCCCGGAGCGCAGGGTCGCGAGATCTCGACGCGAGCAGGGGCACGGGACCCGAAAAAGATGGATGCAAAGACCGAGCGGAGGATATGGCCCGTCGAGGGCACCGGAAGCCGGGATCACGTGTTCGTCGGATACGAAAACAAAAGGTGGAACGACGGCCGCGGGAGGGGAGAGGCAAGAAACGAGATTTCATCGGGGTTTGCGTCATCAGTCGGCGTAACGCTTCAGCGGCAGGGCGGCGGCGCTATTTTTCACGGACGCCCGCCATGGCGGAAGTCTGGCGGAAACCGGAAGTAGGATCGGCGAACGCGCGGAGCAAGCTCGGAAGAGGAACAACGCCGCGGCCGGACGCGTGTCTAGGTCGCGTGGAAAAACGCGCGGACCTTATCTTGCTCGCGACAGAAAGTGATTAAGCTCGTTCGATGCGTCGCCTGTATTAAAATTAACAAGGGGAATCAAATATAATGATATATTTATTTCTGTTTTTGTTTTATATAATCGATCATGTTAAATAATTACATGCTATAGAAATAAACGCTATTTATTTTATAGGAAATTCTACTTTTACTTCATTTAGTAGGGTGAGATGATAGGGCTCAGGTGTGAATAAAATAAAGTAAAGTGATTAGAATATTGTGACTGTTGTGTGAAGAGTGAGAGAGGGAAAGAAACGGAATGGGAAGGGCTGTTTCGTCCGGGACCTGCTAGTGGACTCATCAGGCTTACCTAGCAGGCCCCTACTTTTTTTTTTGTAACATACGTTTATTGCCAAACAAATAAATAAATATATACAAGTGCAATAAACCAAAACGTACAAAGGGTGACAAAGGGAGCAGGCCCCTGCTTTAGACACAGGGATAGGAAGGGATAGGTCAGAACTCGTATATATAGGAACCGTGACCCGGCTCGAGCACTTGCGAGAAAGATGCTCGCTAGCTCCATCCTAGTGGCGAGTGTAGGAAGGTCTCCACAATTCTTTAGATCAAATTACGAAAGACGAAGTGTCCGTTAAAATTTCACTGTATGCACTTCCTACCAGAAGAGTTTACACGCCGGTTCAACGTGTCACGAGAACGTTGATGATTTCCACTCAAAACTACCACCAGTCATAGCTGCGAAACGCTTAGTCAGAAAAATGAAGGTTCTACGTGTCGAGAAGAAACGTCGCTCGCACTTCCGGTTGAATACAAATGCGAGGCTGTTATTTTCTGCACCATCGAGGACAAACTTCCACGCGGAAGTTTCGTGTCGTCGCGTTATTAAAACTTTTCGCGATTCAAAATTGAATCCCCTTCTTCCTGTTTTCGATATCCGTCGCCAACTTACGCTTGGTCCCACGGTGAGATCGAACTCCCATCACTTTGTCCTCGCTTTCCGAAACTGAGCACAGAAAACGAGCGTGTTAGCGCAGAATCGTTCAAGGCATTTGTGAGGCGAGCCGGCTCACAAAATGCCATGCATCAAGTATTTTCTAGACTGCTGTCAACGAAGGAAAATTTGAATAAAGGCGGCAAAGTTCAGCCAGAGGTGGTAACGAAGAGACCGTTGATATTATAAAAAAAAAGGAACAGAAATAAATGTAACGTCGAAGGGGTCAGACGTGTTGCCCTACCCTTGAGTTTTATTTTAATAGTCAAACGCGTAGTCTTATTTTTCGGTTATTTTTAAATTTAATTTTAATAAGCGCGTCGAGGAGTGTGAAAGACCGTTCGAATTGATCGACAAAATTGGGACGCTCGATTAAATCTGAGCACGCTCAATTTAATCTTCAGCCAATTGTGGGGATAAATGTAGCTTTGACTGGTATGAACGACAGGTTATGTAGACATAACCACGTAACAGAAGGTACCACGCGCGGGTTTCGTAACGAAGCTGTAACGACGCATACTCAGCAACAATCATCGCTTAATCCGACAATAAAGATCCCCGCGCAAAGCCCGCGGGTAAGAATAAAGTGTTCACAAAGACAAAGGGTCGGGGGCGGTGGAAAAAAGGAAACGATAAATATTAAAGAACTTAAAAGAGTTCCACGCGGAAACAAGCGGCGAAGCCGACAAAGCGACAAGCGACCCGTTCTACGCGATCGCGTAAAAAGAAGCGAAGGTGGAAAAGGAACGAGAGCCTCGCTCGCGTAAGCGAAACAACCGGCCGAGAAATTCGATGAGAGGCATTAACGAGAAGAAACGGAACCGGAGACTGGAACAAAGGCACGGCAATAACGGTAACACCGCGAAGAATAGTTTCTGGCTTGCACAGAGAGAAGCGCAAGGGGGTAGGCGGACCTGGTGAAGGGGAGGGAGGGGACCACCGGAAGAGAAAGGGAAGTATCAAAGAGGAAGTAGATACCACGGGCTGTTCTGGCGACCGAGAACGGGACAGAGAACACCGAGAGATCGAGGGCAAGGGAAGGGACAGCCGGAGAGGAGGACGACGTACGTATTACGTCAAAGGCTACGTCGTCGGAAACGGAAGTGAGGTGATGCTTATTCAGTCGGAAGTTGCAACGGAGCTTGCTGGCTTTCACAGAGAGAAGCAGGAGGAGGTCTCTCGCTCTCTCTGGTCGAGGAAGAGGAGCAAAGAGGCAGGAAGGAAGAGAGAGTGGGGAAGGGAGGAGGAGGGGACACAGAGGAGGACCTATCGGCCGGAAGCCGTAGATACTCTATCTACCGCGGCCGCGATAGATAATTCTCTGGAAAATTCGATAAAACCCTTTCGCCGGTCGCGTCCATCGGCCCGGCTACGAAAACCTGCGGCGGTTTGCCCACGATAAGTTTCCTCGAATGCCTCTAATTACGCCTGACGAACCGATTTATGGTGTAGAGGGAAGGTATACGGAATTACTTTGAGTGGATTTCTTCGAATTTCGATCAAGTCTTGAATCGTTTATGGAGTTATAAGGATATTTATTTATTTATTTGTTATGCACTGACGACTTCAAGATCTACAAGATCATATGATTCTTTGAATCGTTTATTGGGTTATAGGAATATTTATTTATTTATATATTATACCCTGACGATCTCAAGATCTATAAAATCATACGATCCTTTGAATCGTTTTTGGGGTTATAAGAATATTTATTTATTTATTATTCACTAACAACCTCAAGATCTACAAAATCATACGATCCTTTGAATCGTTTATTGGGTTATAGGAATATTTATTTATTTATTTATTTATTATATACTGACGACCTCAAGATCTACAAGATCATACGATCTTTTGAATCTTTTATGGGATTATAAGAACATTTATTTATTTATTTATTTGTTATACACTGACGACCTCAAGATCTACAAGCTCATGCGATCTTCTGAATCATTTATGGGGTTATAAGAATATTTATTTATTTATTAATTTATTATACACTGACGATCTCAAGATCTATAAGATCATACGATTCTTTGAATCGTTTATGGTGTTATAAGAACATTTATTTATTTATTTATTATGCGCTAACGATCTTAAGGTCATACCTTTGCCAACTGTTCCTGTCTACAAAGTGATCTGTTTAGATTAGAGGTTTAATGGTATGAAATTTAACATCAATAAATTCCATTTGCTTTGTTTTTCAAGGAAATTAAATTACATTCCTTGCAACTATCAGCTTTGTTGTTTGCCACCTTTTTTTCTCTAGCAGCTACACGAGATCTCGGCGTTATATTCGTCGCTGATTTCTCATTTGACATGCATATTAAGCATGTAACGTCTCATGCTTCATAGAAATATATACAAGTCTGTGCGATACTGCAGCAGCATGATTGTTGGTTAGCGAGGTTAGTTTGGCTTGTTAATTGAGTTAATTAGGATGGAATTGATGGTCGTTGAGCGGAATTTTTTAAGTGGGTGGCGTTGGGTAGGGTTAGTTACGTCAAGGTTATCGGTATCGGAGAGAGATAGTACAATTAGGAGAGCAGGAAGTAGAGATAATTATTATATTAAAACGTATTTTCATTGTAATAATGCGAATTGTGGTTTTCTTTATCTTCAAATATAATGATCCAATTAATATTCAGTGATATAGGAAATTATTGCTGCCCTTAGTTAACACTAATAATTAATAGTTAGTTAATACTAAATAAGTTAGGTACTCTTGAATATCCAAGAGATAATTAATTTTATTATGTAACTAAATTGTTAATTTTCCAAACTAATCACTCATTGACTAAAAGAAACAGATCAGCTTTAATATTCTTAAAATTCTATTACATGCAAAACAAATGAAACATTGTCCTCCTTGGATTTCGAAGATTTAACTTACAGTGGAATCGTTTTATTAATTAAGATATTCAGAAGATTTGGTAACGTCTGTGAAGTCTACTGCTAAAAATAATTTCTTATACTTCCCAAAACATGTCTTTAATTCATATAAAATATGATTTCCATTTCTATATTAATTACAGATCATTTTATTCCATCAAACCAATAAAATCAGAATTTATATATTATTATATTATTCTTATATATTCTTATATATTATATATTATTCTTATATTATTTATTAATCACTTTATTGTTTGAGACGATCTATCTTAGTATAATCATATACTTTCTAACATTTTACAAAACCTTTTTGCAATATTTAATTACTTAATTTCGCCCCAATTCGACAAGATTTGCAAACGATCTATTCAACATGGAGAAGATCGGGAGAATAAGTTAACGCTTAACGATATACCGTGTGTTCACAGACGAAAAACGGGATGATAATTCTCAGAACTTAGGCTTATGTAGGAGAAAATGTACGATGAGACGAGCAGACGCGTTTCAAGCGGAGTCGCGCGCGATGAAAAGGAGAAGAGCACACACCTCTAAACTTGTCGTTCCGGATGGCGTGGCGAGGCGTGATTAATATCGAAATACGAATGACTTTATTCATGAGCAGCCGCCGGCCGCCTTGTTATGCAGATCGAATTTATGGTTAAATCATATGGTGTGCCTTCTCTCCGACCGCGCTGTCTCACGATCGTTCCTAGCTACGCACGTCTACGCCACATAACGAAACGCGACGCACAACAATGTTATAAAATTAGTTAACGCTAGATTGCCGGATGTTGGGTATACACCTATTCTGCCTGAAACGAGTCAATTTGACTCAAACATGAAAATTGAAGTTTAAAAAAAAATGTATAATTATTAGGTGTACAAGATAATTTTAGTCTTTCTTTTTGGCAGGTACAGAGTTCGTTTAAATTTTTATGACCAAAGGATAATGGATGAAGTAATCTTCCTCACTTTCTATTGGGTTGGCAACTAAATAATTGCAGATTTTGTCGACAAATGGTTTTAGTACACTCTTTCGTTTTATCAACGTGTTCAAAGCACCTAATCTATATTGTTTTCTCCATAAAGAAGTTTCAAAATAAGAGAGATATAAAAAGCATAATCAAATATATTTTTCATCGAGTGGTATTAATTTTTGCTGTGAAAGAATTAATTAATTGATTAACAATTAAAATATACATATGCAAATTACGTAACTGAAGTATATTTTGATCAAGTAAGAAATTGTTTCGTTCAACTTCCTATATTGAAAACGACAAGTTTACGTGCACCAATTGAATGGTACACATCTCTTTGAACAATGAAGGTGGCTTGAATAACAATGGAAGCGACTTACCTTCGTGTAGTTTCTCCAGAGTTCCAGCCGAAACTCCGACAAATAGGAAGGCCAGCCAGAAGAGACGAGCCATTCTTCTCAGCCACGTTCGATTCTTTGACGTATCCATTGCGCTAACACTCAAACACTGAAACAGAATTGAATTTTTCCGTTTAGAACTTGTAACGCGTCGATGTCAATTTTCACAGTGATTCGAATCGTATAAAACGTATTTTATGCAGAGTTTTCAATAATCTGACCCAAAATTCGAACAAATATTCTTTCGATCGATGTTGAAAACTACTTTTATTTACATGTTGTTTGAATTGATCGTTGAATTGGATTATTTTGTTGAAACTAATGAACCAACGGTCAGTATGAATATCATCGCGACGTTTGTTGTCCACAAATTTTTGTACTCAGTGTTTTATACACAAAAGTAGATTATATTGACTCTGCCACATCAGTTTCAAGTTTTTTCCTTGCTTCCACCTACACCAGATGTCGGCAACCTGCGGCTCTTTGGATGTGAAGCTGCGGCTCTTTAGTTCCATACGCAAATATTATTTATTTTATCAAAAAAAAAAAAATTTTTTTAATCGTTCTGAATCGATTAACGAGGATTACATGTACTGAAAACCATTAATTACGTGCACGACTTAGGATAGCAAGGGTAATGAAATAGTCAACAATATTCGAACGGAGGTCTTAACGCTGAAATATTGATGTAGCGACAACATTCATAGTGCTTGCTACGCGAAAGCCTTCCGCTAATCCCTATTTGCACAAGTTCTCGTCTAGCTATCGATTTCTTCGTTTCAACCCGTCGTGTAGCTACACCAAACGTTGCCACCTGTCGAAACATAGATCTGTTGTGTAGGTAACCTTGCTAACCGGATCGCTATTTAATATTTATACAGTACATCTCATCTAAAATAGGTCAACAAAACATCTTGTAATGTACATATTGTACATTCACACGAAAGACACAATAGCTAATAGAGCGCTGTCCACTCGAAGCACTTTGACCGGGAATATTTAGCACTAAAGGGTTAAAGCATTTAGTATAGTTAACCTTTTGAGTGCTATGGACGCATATATGCGTTTGTCAATTTTTGTTTTCTTCACCTTATGACTTTTTCCGTGGTCACACATTTCGATGATAACCTTTTAGTGCTGACGAAAGTTATTCGTAGGGACCATGAGCGAAAATATGTTTGTCAATTTTTTCGATGTTTCGCTTACTGCAATGCAATTGTCAGTGTACCAGTAATGATACTCCGTCTCCAGCGATATCGTGAGGTCTCTTCGAAGCGCTTAGGCAAAGAGTATTCAGCGTTCAAAGTGTTAACCTTCTCGCTAGTGTTATGCTACTGTTATAACTTAGCTATACAATTCTCACACTGTAATTAAAAGTGTGCATGTTGAGATGTTATAAATACCCTGTTTTGAGAAAATTTTTTTTTTTCGAAAACACCGTCAAAGCAGCTTAAATTGTAGTGAGCCGTATAGTTCTGTCACAGCATACCCTGGCGGAGAACCCACCTATGCCGAAAGGGTTAAAAATCGTGTAATTTACTCACAGTTATCACCCAGACAATAACCTAATTTGCCTGCTCCTCAAAAGTGCCATAAGTATTCGAAACGCTGATTTCTCTCCTTATCCTAAAGATCGAACCTATCAGATCCGACAACTCGCTCGACGAAATCCCCCTATTCATATTAAAACGAAACACCGGAAAAGCATCCCGTACCCGATTCCCTCCGCCCGTTTAGCTCCTTCCCTTAATAAAATTCCGTCTACGTAGCCAGGTCGGGTGGCGAGATCAAAGGTCGGCAATCGGCCAAGATTTTTCCCCTGCAGCCAGTTAAAGACACTATCCCGGGAGGATCACGATTCATCGGTTAGCTGGTGGCGCGGCGCGAAAGTTCCAGCAGAACGAAACTTTTTCGATCGCGTTCCCGCGCCACGTAGCAGCAATAACGACAAACGATACGAGCCACGAGGTTGTTAACATCGCCAAGGTCCGCGGCGAATATGTTTTTATCAATGGTAGCGCCCCCAGACCGGAAGCAAGGGGTGTGCTCTGCTCGGGCAACCGCAGAGGCGCGCGGAGAAACTTTCTTCTTCCTGCCCCCCTCCCCCTCCTAACCCCCTTCTTCACCCCCCGTCTTCGTTGAACAAGTTCCACGGTGCGGTATCAATAACCAGTTTTCCATGACGAAAAAGCATCCCAGAGTCTCTTGAACCGCGAACGGATATCCTTCGAGGATCCGGCTCTTTCTTGCGTATGCCCCCCCCCCCCTCCACGTTGTTGCGCGAAAGGGGAAAGAAAATAACGAATGGTACTAATAGAGCGTTCTCGGGTCGCCGGCAAACTTTTCCCGACTGCACCGTGCCTGGGCCTTTAGTATCGGTGAAGCTGGCCGTCGTAAATCAAAACTTTCTCACCTAAAGGCAGCGCACCGCCACCGCACCACGAAAGGGGGGATTATTCGTACTCGTCGAACGCAGGGGTGGTATTTACGTTACCGGCAGGCCTTTCTCGCTCTTCCTGTTGTGACTTTTGGAGGGAGCGGCTCGATAAAGCGCTCACGGTTGAGGGACAATCGATCGAATTAATTAGGTGCGCGAGTTTGTTTAAAGTGTGGAGAGACAGGGAAATTGTGAGAGACAGGGGAATTATAGGGAATGTTGGGAAATTGTAAGGTTGTGCTTCAATCGTTACATTAGGAAAGATAAAGATTATCGTTCACAGAGAATTAGGGTCATTGTTTCTTCGGTCATTGCAAGTGTAAGAATTTATGAATAAGTTCTTAAGAAATTCTTAAGAATTTATGAATAAGTGTAAGAATATTTTGTTTCCAATTCTTCAAATATTTAAATTTCCCATAAGCGTATAAATTTCTGTGATTTCCTAAAAATAAAAATTCGGAGTTTAACGTGTATTTAGAATAAATAAATAATTTGACAACCACCACCAAGCATAAATCATAATTGCTTTTGATAATGAAAGGGTTGAATTCTTAATTTTAATTACGATGCGTAAATAAATAATAAAAGAATTATCAGGAAAATTATTACAATTTTTCGTTCGCGTAAAATTAAAAAAAGAAAGGGTTGTTTTCTTTTTATTAATGTCTGCGCGAAGCTACAAGTATGACAAAATTACGGGCTTAAACTTTGCGCGACAATGTAGCTCGTTTTTAGTAGTTCATCAGGTCCGATTCAGGGGAATCAGGAACCCGCTTTTCCGGCGAGGTGGCGTTCACCTCAGCTACAAAATGCACCGCTACTCGACGCGCAGCCTAAGAAGCGTCTGGTGACAAAATTTGCGCGTAAAGTGCACTCTGAAGGCGACTCAATGCGCCACTTAGCAACGCGTCGCTGCACTTCAACACGCCGTGTCGTACTAATTTTTGCAATCTTTTTTTACTGAAAGCCGCCTTCTACTTGCTTTCGTTTCATATTATGCAACAGAAAATATGCGATATTGAATTTCAATTATTACATTAAAGTATTGCAATATGTTTCGCGACCACTGTATATGTCTGCAATTAACTATTCTTGTAAATATTCTTAATATATGATTATGGTAAAAATAAAATTGTCAATACCTCCTGTAGTGTTTCAAAATGAGTTTGTAGTACATTTTGGAATTTACAATTTTATTTAAATATTACAATTTGACAATGTTGAATAGTACAAAGTTCCTTGGAAGCTTAAATTTTTAATTATTTTAATTCCTTTGTATCATGTATGTCTTTTATACTTTCAATTATTAACTATTTTGTTATTGAAGGTAATTACAGTCACTTCGTGTTAAAGATAACCTTAGTTATTTGACAAGATTTCAATTAAGTTAATGAGGTCCATTAAATAAGTATAGTAACATCTCAGAAATTCACGTTAAAAGACGAATGATGTATAAAAACAATACACCTTACTTGTAATTTATTTGGATCAATTTACATTATGCGATGATTTCATTCTTTTTTCAATATTGTGATAATAACAAAGAATTCCATGTATGCGCCTAATGATTTCATACAATAAAATCTCAAGAAACAAAGTCACGTAATACAAATTAATCGGAAAAGATACTTCAAACGAAACATTAATAAAAAGATCCTAGTGATACGTATTAGCCAGGAAGCGCAAATATTTTCCAACTTTCCGAATAAATCTGAAGCAAAAACTGGACCAGGCCGAAAGCATGTTGGTCTCGGAACGAACTTACGTTAACTGATTAATCGAATCGAGACTTCGGCGACGGTAAAGTAATTGGCAAAGGATGCGAGGCTCGAGGGCAGTGCAGCTCGAGGCGGCGGCAGCAGCAGCCACTTAGCTACATTGCAACGAGCATTAGCGACAACGAAGTTAACGAGAGCTCGGTTAAAGCGATTTAGAGGGCAAGACGAGACGGAGGGACGAACAGCCTAACACCCGTCGCTGATCTTTAGTTAAGAAAGGTCTGCCTCCTTGAAGGCAGCTTAGGGTACTGACCGTTCACATTCTTATCCTGCGATATTTGTTCTGTTATGTTCTAAATTAGGTTTTTAGATTTAGTGGTATTCTTTTGAAAACAATATTATATAGGGTGTTCGGTCGAAGCTGGGAGAAAATTGGAGGGGTGACTCTATGAAGCATTCTAAGACGAAAATCAAGAGTAACAATATTTCGTTTAACGCTTTGTTTATTAGTTATAAGCAACTAAAGGAGCGGGCTATTTTACGCCTGAGAGCAGGCAAACGGGGCAACACGCTGCTAGCATCACTGCGTAGTCGATGACGTCACCTATCGTGTTGCACCGTTTGCCTGCTCTCAGGCGCAAATGACCCGTTTCTTTAATTGCTTATAACTAACAAACAAAGCGTCAAACGCAATATTATTACTCTTGATTTTCGTCTTAGAATGTTGCATAGAGTCACCCCTTCAATTTTCTCCCAGCTTCGTCCAAACACCCTGTATATTTGCGATTCAATTACCCTAGCTATGGGTATACCTGCAGCATCCACGCGTACTTGGTAGAAGGGAAGCGCTAATCATCACCCCTTCCTATAATATTTTAAACTGTTCTGATTGGTTAGAATCTACCTACAATTTTTTGTATAAATTACGCGCAGTTTCTGGAAAATACAGCAAAAGCATTACCAAATAACTTACCAACTCTGCCGTTCAATGAATTTGACACCTTTTCGTTTTTTACATCGTTATCGAAGGACACAGGTTATGTATGCTGGTGATTATAATTTAATCAATGATCAATTTTAACTCACCTAACTCCAAAGAGTTAATACAGAAATGTAGATTTGTGTATTATATACATTAATGTAGTGTTAATATACAAATGCAGATTAGTGCGAGTTTGACAATCTGAGCCTCTAAATTCCCAAACAAAAAGAAAAAAAAAAGAAGATAATAATAGATTTGGTGTAAATTCTCTGCTACATGTATAAATCTCGATTCTGATTAAAATGTGGCCAACAAAATGTCGACGATGAATCTCCGTCGGCAGCCTCGGACACGGATCCTGCAGCAGACCCCTGGCCGTCCAGAATCGAGATTATAAATATTGATCCTGAGCGTCCTTCAACTTTGAGTGCACTCGACGGAGTCCCTCTTGTCCCGCATTTCTATACCGTCGAGGGGGGGATTCTTCGTGGCGAAATTGAAATCGGAGAGGTTCCTCGTGACCGTTCCGCCAGAAAGAGAGTCAAAGTCGCTCGGGCAAATTAAAATTGTAGGGCACGCTGGTGGACAACGGGCCTTTGATGGGTCGCGCCAACGGTCACGGATCATCTATAGCAGTCATACTCAACCTTTCCTTTCTTTGGCCCACATACATACGTTTGCTATGTTGAGTGGGCCGCAATATACTATACTGTACCTCATAAGATAATAATGTAAAGAATAAAACTCAAAACCTAAATCTATTCAAGCGTTTATTTAAAAACTAGCGTGATCTTTGAGGTTGAGATAAATTTTCAACTACTTTAGATAAATCAGGTTTACAATTGCTACATGCTACTCTTAAGACTATAACTATCAATAGTTAGGGTATATTTATTTGTGTCGAAAAAATCAAATTGAAAATTGTATTAAAAAAATATAGAATATCGAGGAAACAAACCATAATGATTACAGTAAAAGTCGTAGTGCATTTTCAAAAGTGTAGGTATCACAATAAATTTACCAAGTTTTCATGAAAAATTACAAATTACAGTAAAAGTCGTAGTGCATTTTCAAAAGTGTAGGTATCACAATAAATTTACCAAGTTTTCATGAAAAATTACAAATTGGTTATTTTGACCAGTCTTGGTAGTTATAGTGTTAACCCTCACGTTCTAGTGACGAAGTCTCTATTGGCCCGTGTATTCTTAATTTTGCAATTAAATCGGTACTGTGCTATCTTACAGTTATCAGAAACTACTTCTCAACTAGTCAACAGTGATTAAAACTTGAATTGTATTAACCCTTTAGACTCCGAATTATTTTTCAATTTTGTCGCCAATAACTCCCTAATATTTTAAGTGCTTTATTTGAAATTTACTTCAAACGTCAATTCCTTGAGTGGTACTTATCGTTTTTATTAATTATATTAAACATAGCTTTCAAGCTTTGCTGTAACTTATACTTGTTTAATTTCGTTGACTCTTTAATCTTAAACTTTTGTCCGCTACTATATTTAAAATGGCACTTTAAAAATGTGGAGTGTGATTCGACATAGAAGTTACTGTGATAAAAGCAGACGTCGACTGACACTCAACAAACGAGTGCCAATAGGTTAATCAACAATTTTTCGCCTCCGTTACAAAAATTCGATTCGATTTACACAGAGTGTTAAAGAAAGAAGGTGGAATAAACATATAAGACACGAAGGTCTAAGGGACTGTTTCAACAAATCAACTTAAAAAACATCTCAACAAACCCTTTCTTTCCCAAATTCAACTATCCATCCGCTGTCTTCAAGACAGGTGGCGCTGCGACTTATTAACCTCAATTGGAATTGTCTCGAAACTCTGTTTTTCGCGGAACGGACCCATCTCGTTAGCGCAATTGCATCAAGAGGCGGGGCGAGCGTCAGGAATCAGGCGACTCTACAGGCGAGTTCGTCCTTTGTGCAATTCAACGGTAGCCGATTGTCGAGTAAGACGTTCCAGCCACCGGTGGATTGCAATCAGTATGTTGGACGGCCTGCGGTTCCAGCGACCACGTTCACGGCCGTACATAGATATATGCATGTGTTCACGTACCGGGTGACTCTGAAATAAGTGGCCGAAACTCGATGCTGTATTCTGTTTTTCGTAAGAGCGACGAAAGGATCATGTTATTAGTTTGAGAGAATAATTTTATTATTTATTTATTTATTTATTTTCAACGGGGTAAATCCTTTGTTACAATAGAAGGAAGAAAATAAAAGTAGATCACACAAGTAAGATGAGAACGCAAAAGAATGAGAGAAAACAAAAAATAATAATAATAATAAATTCATGAGTTATGAGTTACGTACTATTGTAATTACTGAGTTTTTGAAAGAAAAAAGAAGGCTATTGAAAAAATCAACAACCTTACAAAAATTATTACCGGTAACGAGTAGACGGTTTAAGTAATTGAGTGTGCGATGCTGGTTAGTAAGAAATAAGTTTTGATTCTTTAAATTGTGAATAAGTGAATAAACGTTAAAAGAAGGAAGGATATATAATAATAATGACAGACTACAATAATTCTTTTTCCTCAGGGATGAAAAGAAGGAATTTTATTTGGTTAAAAAATATTCAACGGTGTGATTAGAATAAAATATTGTTAGCATACTTTGGTTATGCTTGAGTTGTGCTCATTTGTTCTACAAAAACACAAACGTTTTAGAAGATATAACATTTTGCAAGCACTATCTTCTTATTTTCTTTTTTTTTTGTTATCAGTGAATAATGCAATTATTCTGAAGTGAAAAGTAACGTACGTCTGTTATATCTAAATGTTCCTTTAACCCTTTCAATACGAAATTCTGAGAATTAAGAACGTTAACAATATTGTCAAATGTTAGGTATATTATGTAAAAAATTACTATGCAAATTAAAAATAAAAATAATATTTCGAAGTATTTGATTTTAGTAAAAAAGTGCTTACTTAATTTCTGAGAACTATAAAGTAGTCTTTATATTTAAAAATTAAGCGCCTACGCAATGCCTCATTATGGACAAAAAATCAGAATGACCAGAAAATTATTTCCTTTTAACATTTTACTAGAACTTTGATCAAACAACAGTTTTATCCAAAATCTTCAACTATCTATATGTATGTCGAAAAAGAATAAATTCTCGGATCTACTTATACATATTTTTGGTCCCCGATACCAAAGCTTGGCCACCTCACTCGACGCCACCCTGTATGTACGCGAAGTTGAAAAGAACGTAAAAGGACAAGGCTGGCGGTTGAGTGACTCTTTGAAGTTTCTGAAAGCTGTGCGGTTACGCTCGATGTGCCGGGACTTTCATGCGGCGTGATGTGAAAGGTGCATAAAAAGCAAAGTGGTAAAGCATCTCCTTCGAATAGACAATTTGCTGTCCCGTTATAATTTCGGAATGCGTCAAAATGCAAAGATCGTTTTGAGAATGGGAATTTATTTTTCTCCTTCACCCGAATCCCTCTCTTTTTCTGTGGAAATTATTTTGAGTGAATTTTGCTGACTTTCAACGAGTAGCTCGTTCATATTTTTTAGCACAGTATGAAAACGTGCTTTCAGTTTTTAAATTTTATCGTTTGAATAAATTGTGGCTCTATATGTGTTTATTGAGAATTTGAATGAGGAAAAAGATAGAGAACGCACGCAGAAAGTATCAGAGAGTAAAGTTACAATGCTTAAAGGATGAATAAAATTTCTATTCAAATTAAGGTCCCATTCGTAGAGTTTCGAATTAAATAAGATTCTATTTACAGTAAAAATTTGCATAAATGTTCACAATATATTTATAAATATATTATATTATATTTATTTATCATAATTATTATATTTATGTGTTATATTATATTTATTTATCGTAATTATTATATTTATGTGTTATATTATATTTATTTATCGTAATTATTATATTTATATATTATATTATATTTATTTATCATAATTATTATATTTATATATTATATTATATTTATTTATCATAATTATTATATTTATGTATTATATTATATTTATTTATCATAATTATTATATTTATATATTATATTATATTTATGTATTATATTATTATCTATATCATTATTATCTTATCTTATGTTTATCTTGTCTCAGCACTGAATACTGATTGAAATTCACGTCGCTTAATTAAGTCGTAACATCAACTATAATGTATAAGAAGCAACGAAGACACATAGGAAAATACGCTACAAAGGCTGAAGCAAAGTTACGTTGACATAAATAATTTATCCACAGCTTGACCGCGGTTTATTAGCTCCGTACAAGATTTACGGGGGCTGTCTACACGTGCCATTATTAATATCATGAATTTATTGCTAATAACCGTAATCTTCCTCCTGTCATCGTCTACGAAACGAATCACCACTAAAACTAGTACACGTATAAATAAAAAATTTTGCCCACACACCGAAGAACGAAAGAAAATTGAAAGGATGATTAAATTAAACGTTGAAGCTCCAATTAAAATGAAGATCAGTATCTTTTCTGATATCTCAAATATAAATCCACAACAAAGGCCACTCGACTTCGTCCCTTTAAACGTATTAGGGCCACAAACAGAGACAATTAAGATCTTTTGAGAACGAAACGGAGTTTCGATACAATACCAAGATTTTACCTCGAAACCACCGTGTCCCTTTCGTTATGGAGTCCCTTCAACGAGGGATTCCTTATAGGGCTCTGTGAGATCGCCCGGCGGAGCTCTCGGATTTCGAGCAAACAAAAACTTCGTTGTAAGGATTTTGAAGCACATGATATCATTAAACGACGCTCCCGTTCCCGTTCCCGGGCTCGAGAACGAAGGGTCGCCTTTTTCCTGGAATCACGACGGCGTAGCTTTCCTAATAATGATTCGAGGGTGTGGTCGAACCTTGAGGAACGAGGAGGGTTCCTTTCTTAACCTGACGTTCGGCAGATAAGTGTGTGCCGCCTTAAGAATCTCGCTGACGCGTTCAAATGCAAATTCCCGCTGACCCACGCTGCCGCGCGCGATTTTTTTTTTTAACCCATAAATACAATAAGATGAGGGCGATATGGAGTTTAATCCTCTTCTGCAGAGTCTATGGATAAAGCAGGCCCATAACCGTTATTCAAGAGGAGGAAAATATTTCTTCCTCCGGTGCCGTTCAGCTGAAATACAGTAGCTGATAAAAGTTTAAGACGATAGGGCAATGTAAAACATAATTTTATGGTTCGAAAATATTGTGCTTCTATTCATTTTTATTGCTATTATGATAGAACAGTATTTATTGATTAGCATAGAATACAAATTTTATTTATACTGTTATTTCTTATTAATTAATTTATTTAGAGTTGCGGACAAAATTTTAAGACGGTAGGACAATGTAAAATATAATTTTATGGTTTCGTAAATATTACTTATCTATTCATTTTTATTGCCATTATGGTAGAACAGTATTTATTGATTAGCATAGAATACAAATTTTATTTATACTGTTATTTCTTGTTGATTAATTTATTTAGAGTTGCGGACAGAAGTTTAAGACGATAGGATAGTGTAAAATATAATTTTATAGTTCGCAAATATTGCTTATCTATTCATTTTTATTGCCATTATGGTAGAACAGTATTTATTGATTAGCATAGAAAACAAAGTTTATTTATATTGTTATTTCTTATTAATAAATTTATTTATTTTCTTTGACCCTTTGATCTTAAATTTTTGTCTGCTACGGTACGAAGAAAGAGATTTAACGTTGAAAGGGAAGGTGCTTATACGAGATTTGTCTATTGCTAAATATTATCTTGTGATATACAGTGATTCACATTTTTAAACAATAAAGTTATAATTAACTAATAATCTTAAAATAAATAAAGCATAAGGAATGATAACAAATACTCTGTAATCTAACAGTTAAAGATTAATTTATTAATGTACCTTTTTTTATTTTAACGTAATATTAATATTTCATCACTTATCTTGTTACACTTAAGCACACTAAAGTTTTAAAACATTCGTTCACCGTTCAAAACTGTTTTCTTGTTCAATTCTACTTCAGACAATTGTTTCTCTAATTATCTCTATAAATTACGAACTCAAAATAACACGCCAAGTTCCTCGTTCAATCTGATCGCAAAATATCCCCACTCTATCGAGCAAACGTAAATTCCGTCTCAAACGGAAGGAAAACTCGTCCACGCCAGAGGCGATAAATCATTACCGAAATTGGCACAACTTCGCTGAAGAGGTGGGAAGCAATTCCTGTCTTCGCTTCAGAACTATCATACCCACTGCATATACACGTACAATCCTGTCCATAAATTATTGGACACTTCCAGTACAAGTGGAGCCTCCTATATATGAACTAACAGGGAGACAAAGGTGTTCGAATAAAACAATTTTCGAATAATAAAATAGTTACACTTTCTTATACTAAACTTCATTAATTTTTAAACGGGCATCAAGAAGTTTATATAGTTTGCTTTAATATTTGTGTATCATATATAATGTTCTCTGTTAAATTTCGTAACTCTTAGGAACTGGTATAGATATAAAAAAAAAAAATAGAACTTCCTTTTAACATATATTGGTTTTTGATAGAATTATAAAATGTATGCAAATACTAATTCCTTCCCGTCTCCACTCCTTAATTTCAAAGATCCATGTGTTTCAAGCAAATATTATATACTCAACATCCGGCAATCTAGTGCTAACAGAAGAATTTTGTACGACCAGATTAACCAAATTTAATACAACTATACAATATGGTTGTTCTAGGACAAGTCTATTTTTTGGGTTTCGTTTTAGTTCTTTTAAGGATCGGGAAAACGGAATAGCGGGGATGAGATAAGGTGAGGAAAATTTGGAGTTCAAGGAGTACGAGTGACTTAGGGATCAAAGGACATGAATGAATTATTAGTAAATTGTAAAATATTTGGAAGAATATGACTGTTGACAGGATGACTATTGCTACGAGTATGATAGCCAGGAATAACACAAACTATATTTTAGACGACACTGTTTAAATAATAGAATATCTGAACTAGAACATTCAGATAAAGAGAGATTTATTGTATTCCCTCATAGGTTGTAGGTTATTTTTGTATATAAAAAATGTAACTTCGAACGAAATAAAGGACGAAAGTTGTATTGTGCAATCGAACAGTATTTGGTGTAGACGTACGTCCTAAGACGAACCAAACTGTTCTTTTTTGTTCAGGAAAGAATTCGAGGCTTTTGTAAACTTTAAAATGGAGAAGTGAAGGTTATGTTAGTGTTACGGACAAGAAGTCATAAATGACTTGAGAGAGTGCAACCATCAGGGAAAGAATCCCAGGATGTTTATTGGAGAATGAGCTCTTCACATTTTCGATCGCATTCCTACAATACAGGATATGAAAGAATTATTACTAAATTGTAAAATATTTGGAAGAATATGACTGCTGACAGGATGACTATTGCTACGAGTATGATAGCCAGGAATAAAACAAACTATATTTTAGACGACACTGTTTAAATAATAGAATATCTGAACTACGACATTCAGATACTCAGTGTTCAAATAAAAGATATTCTATCGCATAAAGCTACCATTCGCCCACCATTTCTATCCAAAACAAAGTTAAATTTCACCCTCCTCTCGAACTTCTGCCAAAATATCTACACGACAAGCAATTCTGCTCGAAACCTGCAAGTGTCCATCGACTTACGCACGCGAGTGCATCCTCGAAAATTGCGTATCCCACGATAGAATCGATCAGAGGACCCACGAGCGACGGCAAGTTCGCGGTAAGGCTGTTAGCGGAATTTTCACGACGTGGCTAATGCCACGGAGGGGTTGCCGCTCTTACACTGTCAAAGGCCCACGGCATTTTCAGTTTTCAGCCACGCGCGACGACGTGATAATCGAGTGTGCTACGCTTTTAGCCATAATGGGCAGGTACACGCGCCGCCAGCAAAGAGAGCGGCCCTTTCCTCTCTCTCTCTCTCTCTCTCTCTCTCTGTGAAAGGATGGGAACCTCCCATCAGGGTGGAACAAAGACACCCAGACGCAGGGTGAAATTGTGAGAGAGAGACGAGCGGTAACCGAGTTAGTTACTTGGTAGATTGCGTTCACCGGTTTGGTGACGCGATTTTATGACGATCCAACGTGGCACAAGCGTCGTCGTCTTCGACGAGGAGGCGCAAGAGCTCGGTTTAGGGCAGCTCGCACTTCAATCGTGTGAATCGAGAGGGTGCAACGGGTTCCGCGCGCAACGCGACACGACGGGGCTGCTGATTTCGAGAGAAATCGAGTGTCCTCGGTTGTCTTTGATAGACAGCAGTGAACCCTCCGTTGCAACCCTCTGTGTAGGGTGTCTGAGAAGTAGTTGATGAAGTTTGTTAAATATGTACAGGTTTTAATTTATTTTTGGAGATGGTAGGGTTCAGGTGTAGGTGTAACAAAGTACAGTTCATAGATATATTTAACACTAGATTGCCGGATGTTGGGTGTATACCTATTTTGCCTGAAACGAGTCAATTTGACTCAAACATGAAAATTGAAGTTTACAAAAAAAATAAAACTTTATTTTTAAGAAAGTTTGTTCAAAACAATTTTTACATATATATGCTGTCTTTAAAATACATTTAACACAAACACCCTTACTTCTAGTCCCTTCAGATAATACTTGAACTTAACAAAATCTTAAGTGAGTCAAATTCACTCACTCCGGCAGTTTAATGTTAAAACAGTTTAACACTTAGCCGACCGAATGGGGAGATCTCCCATTTTGTCCTCAACAGAGCGCTGCAATAGATTCTGTTTGCTTTTGTTATTACAATTTTTAGTCTTAAACTAGTACTGTTTATAAATTTCCTAAAAAACAGTTTTTAATAAATTCAACATCAGCTCAGGACCAACTAATAACGAAAGTAAACAGAATCAATGGCACTGCTTTGCCAAGGAAAAAATGGAAGATTCCTCCCCATTTGGTCGGCTAAGTGTTAATAGCAACGCTGGTTTAATAACTTTTCAATTTAACAACTTTGACGTTTCTGCTCCTCTCATAATCACACTCTATCAGCCTACTCTACTAAATAAATAAAAGTAGAATTTCCCTATAATAGTCACTGATTAAAAAGGTACTCGTCGTGATCCATCCAACATTACCAATGATCAATTCAACAGAACAGCAGCGAAGCTGTAAATTCGTGACTGGATACTTCCATCTGGTTCACGCCGGAAACCAAGCTAACCCCATCGGCGCAACGTTGCGCTAAATTTCGCAAAACTTCCTGTATACTGATCGTTGTTGCATAATCCACGCGATAAGTGGATGGACATTAAAAAGCTGACTGTCGACGGGCCGTAAACGATCGTTAAAACTCGTGAAAATTTCACGAAACAACCTTCTTACAGCGTGTAACACGGTATTTATCCACTTCGTCGTTCGAAACTTTACAATTCCATTTTTATAATGGACATCCTCGATTTAACGGGCGGTTGGCCCGCGTGTTCCGGCTATTAAAAGCCGACACGGGATGATAAACCATTAATTTCAATTGCAAGAAAGTTCTCGCGGCCATTTGTTTTGGAAACATCTGTCGTAGCCTTCGCCGCCGAAAAGACTAATCCCGCGGTCAGACGTCCCTGGAACAGCTGCCACCGACACGAAATAGACTTTCCGGCAATTGAAAACGTTCCCGAACTTGCAATCGTTAATTTCCACTCTATCATCCGACCAATTACAGCCGCTGCACACACCGTCACGGCTTGGCGTGAAGTTGTTTAAACGCGTCACTCGATGTTTTGCCATCGAGGGCACCCGAATTGGAGGACGCGAAGATGAGGCGACGGGAAAGCGATTCTCTGAAGCATTTGTGTTTTGTACGTCGATTTAGAGCGGTGTGTTGCTCCCGAAAGACTTCCCGACTTTATTAATAATCGCCTTGTATGGCGAAAAAGTTTGCTCTTGATGTAGTTGATAATGTTGCAATCGGGAGTTGTTCAGGTGTCAAAAATTTGAACGACAGAGTTGAGTTGTTTTAGTTTAATACAGGGTGTTTGAACGAAGCTGGGAGAAAATTGAAAGGGAAATTCTATGCGAGATTCTAAGACAAGAATCAAGAGTAACAATATTGCGTTTGACGGTTTGTTTATTAGTTATAAGCAACTATAGAACGGGCTACCTTGCGCCTGAGAGCAGGCAACCGGGGCAACTCGGTAGGTGACGTCATTGGCTATGCAGTATTTGTTTAATACGGGGTGTTTGGACGAAGCTGGGAGAAAATTGAAAGGGTAATTCTATGCAAGATATTAAGACGAAAATCAAGAGTAACAATATTGCGTTTGAAGTTTTGTTTATTAGTTATAGGCAACTATAGAACGGGCTACTTTGCGCCTGAGAGCAGGCAAACGGGGCTACACGGTAGGTGACGTCATTGGCTATGCAGTATTTGTTTAATACGGGGTGTTTGGACGAAGCTGGGAGAAAATTGAAAGGGTAATTCTATGCAAGATATTAAGACGAAAATCAAGAGTAACAATATTGCGTTTGAAGTTTTGTTTATTAGTTATAGGCAACTATAGAACGGGCTACTTTGCGCCTGAGAGCAGGCAAACGGGGCTACACGGTAGGTGACGTCATTGGCTATGCAGTATTTGTTTAATACGGGGTGTTTGGACGAAGCTGGGAGAAAATTGAAAGGGTAATTCTATGCAAGATTTTAAGACGAAAATCAAGAGTAACAATATTACGTTTGAGGTTTTGTTTATTAGTTATAGGCAACTATAAAACGGGCTACTTTGCGCCTGAAAGCAGGCAAATGGAACAATACAGTAGGTAACATCATTGGGTATGCGTAATGGGAACGTCAACAAGAATTAATCAAGAACAAAGATTAATTTTATAAAACCCAAAGAAAAAATCTGAAAATTTCCTAAATTTTGTATAACCACAAATAGAAATTTTGTCCTTTGATTGATTTTAATCTCCTACCATTTTACCAATAGGAATTAATCAAGAACAGAGATTAATTTTACAAAACCCAAAGAAAAAATCTGGAAATTTCCTAAATTTTGTATAACCACGAATATAAATTTTATCCTTTGGTAGATTTTAATCTTCTACCATTTTACCGAATAACATTGCAAAAGATTGCTGACTAACAATAAAAATTAATGAACGGAAGTCCCTCTTCATCAGATTCGCGAGGGGGAGACTCAAGAAGAGGATAACAGCAAAGAAAATAATTACATTCGCGATCTTTCCGTTCTCCAGAGAAATCTCGGTCGATCGAGCAGAAAGAAAGAAGTCCCCGGGAAGAACGAATCGCAGCGATACACTTTCTTAACGAATAATTAAAGAATTTAATATCGAGGATTGTCGATGACCAATCGGAGGAGATCGTAAACGAGTTTCCGTTCCTCGAGTGCTTTCCTCAGCCGTGGAAACGAGCAACGACATTACAATACGCAAATGGTCACGCGTAATTGCCAATACTCGGTGGTTCTGAGTTTTTTTTTTAATGGAAAAATATTACAACAACCTATCGTGAATCGTTCGAGAATTAATCGACGGTTGAAGAATGTATTTTTTAGCATCGAGTAACAACTTCATGTAGAATTTATTTATTTTTTTTGCTCTGTCTTCCTCTATTAACTTTTGCAAAATCAATCAACCAGCGCACACTTTTAACGTACCATCACAATATATATATTTTTTTTTATTTCAAAGAGCACATTCAATCAATTCTCAACAAGTATTATGAGTAATTATTTTGATGTATTAGAATGTCGTGAGGAGTAATTAGATTACTGCAGTAGGGTTGTGTATACGGTACTTAAAAGTTAGTTTAACTAAATCTACCATTCAATTCTAAGGGATAGACTCTTTTTAATCGGTAGGTATCCGAGCTGTCTAATAATTGAGTAACCAGGGGTTTGGATGATTTCTTACACCTAATTGGAATTTAGTGCTAAACCTTGTCATTTTTTCCTTTATTGTATAATAAATATCTTAAGATTACAGTTTTTTGTTACATTGGTTACAAACTAAGGTGCATTAGTGATGGTTGTTTCTCACTCTCTCTCTTTTTCTCACTAAGCTGATTGCACTGGGAATATAATTTGATTAATGAACAAATAAATAATTCTCGACTTATGACCTTTGATAGCTCGACTCACACACGTATTCCCTTCTTTTTCACGTTTCCATCGACAGCTGGTTCTCCCTCTCTCTCTCACTCTCACTCTCACTCTCACTCTCTCATTTTCACGAAGCTGATTGCGCTGGGAATATAATTTGATTAACGAACAAATAAATAATTCTCGACTTATGACCTTTGATAGCTCGGCTCACGCACGCATTCCCTTTCTTTTTCACATTGTCATCGACAGCTGATTCTCTCTTTCTCTCTCTCTCTCTCTTTTTTTCACAAAGCTGATTGCACTGGGAATATAATTTGATTAATGAACAAATAAATAATTCTCGACTTATGACCTTTGATAGCTCGGCTCACACACGCATTCCCTTTCTTTTTCACATTGCCATCGACAGCTGGTTATCTCTCTTTCACTCTCACTCTCACTCTCTCACTCTCACTTTCTCATTTTCTCACTCTCTCACTCTCACTCTCTCACTCTCTCACTCTCACTCTCACTCTCACTCTCTCATTTTCACGAAGCTGATTGCGCTGGGAATATAATTTGATTAACGAACAAATAAATAATTCTCGACTTATGACCTTTGATAGCTCGACTCACACACGCATTCCCTTCTTTTTTCACGTTTCCATCGACAGCTGGTTCTTCCTCTCTTTCTCTCTTTTTTTCACGAAGCTGATTGCACTGGGAATATAATTTGATTGCTTCGGCGCGGGTTCTCAGCAGTCGCGTTAATCCTGGCTCGCGGCTTAATGAAAAAGTATTATTGGCTATTCTTCGCCGAGCGAACAGGCTAATCCAATGGCGTCCGAAATTGCGCGTTTACGTTATATACCATAAGGCCGAAGGGGGACAGAAAAAAGAAGGAAGAAGAGCAGAAAAAAGAAGGAAGGCGAGAAGATATGGTAAACGATGATGGACGGCGCTCATTGAGAGCGAATTCCCGGTCACTCGTGGCGGTGTTTCGGAAATCCCGAAAGCGTGGCCAGATAATGGAACCTCGCGTGTTGGCACTGCTGATGAACGAAACGTTTTATTCATGAGGAAGTGGCGTTAAATAAAATATACCTCGTGAAACTTTTAGCACCGCGACTTCTTCCGTTGCGCGCCGAAAGAGGATCGATTAACGGTGCTGAACGACAGATTGAAACGAAATTTCGAATGCAACGAGAGAATAAAATATATTTTCGTGAAACGGATAGTATAACGTTTTTTCAGCGGATAAAAAGATGGTTGATTATTGATAGCGATTGAGAGGTTTCGTGGACAACGAAATGAGATTTAGTACGAAAAAGTGGGGTTGTAAAAAATGAAAACGGCGGGTAATTAACACTTACGGCTCTAAAAATGCCACTCAAACTCCAAATATAATTAATAATATTAATATTGTAATCAAAATTATATTACTTTTGAAATGAATAAAGATTGTTTTGAATGACTTTAATATTATTATTTATAGGTTATTGTAGCATTTAAAGTCTGACACTTAAAAACTTGCAAGTCAAAATATGACGAGAATAAGTTGGAGTTATTGATCGATATTCACATTTAACACTTAGCCGATCGAATAGGGAAATCTCCTATTCTTTCCTCAACAAAGCGCTGCCACTGATTCCATTTACTTTAATTATTAGTTAATCTTAAACTAGTATTATTTACAGTTCATTAAATGCATTTTATGCTTTTCCCAAAGTATAATTTTTAAATTTTTAATTCAACACTAGTTCAAGACTAACTAATAATAACTGTAAATAGAATTAATGGCAGCGCTTTGTCGAGAAAAAAATGGGAGATTTGGTTGTCCAAGTGTTAAAAAGAAAGTGTTAAGGGTTAATGCAAAATTAGGTCAGTGTATCTAGTCTCCAATGAGAACCGGTTTTATTAGAATTTTATCCATTGTGTCAGAACAAGAATATTCTGTCAAAGTAATTTGCATATGTATGCGTATAAACATGTTCATACGGTTTATAAAAGAAAACAAACTTATCAGTAAATCCATAATATCCGAGAGCCAAACTAAAATATCTTTAAACAACCGAATTGCATATTCCATCTTATTAAACAAAAGAGGAGTCGGCTCGATTAAAGAGTGAACTTATAATAAGCTGGTCTGGTTACTTTCAAGCGCACAAACGATCATTATAAAGTTTTAATGCCTTTTCATAACAGTTTTTAACACTATCAAACTTTTCTAATCGTTTCATTCGAACTGTTAAACAACGTTTCGTTATTATCAAGAGATACGTTTTTGAATTACGTTTGAATCGTTTTAATTTTACAGGGAACTACCGATCTGTAAGCTCGAGCGAGCAAAACGAAGCGCGAAAGTTACACGCGCTGCGAACATTAACCCCATTCACGTGTCTCGGACGATATTAGGTGTTTAAAACGACCTCTTTTCGTTCTCGACGACACGAGCAGCCTCGCGTGATCCAATTATACACTCATCGCCTATAAACAAATTTCTCGAGCGAAACCGTGTCCCACTCGGGGCAATCCCGGCGCGCAACAAGGCGCAACTTCGCCCCGATAACTCACTTATGGAAACGGACAGGGGACGTTATTAAAAGTTCGCATGAGTTGCCGGAAGTCGCGAGTGAATGCGGCGGCAACGTTCGTCGCTGTTGAACCTGGATTTATTCCGTTGAACCTGTTTCAAACCAGTGCACCGTTCACAAAATGGAGAGAAAAAGAGAGGGAAACAAGGAAGGAAGAGTTCATTCAAAGTTTTTATCATAGTCGTCGAAGAAATGCAATACTGTGATGCAACCCTTTGTTTCATAGTGCTGAATCTTACTCGACAATGGTCGAAATTTGTCAGCCAAGTATAAAGCACAGGCATCCCTCGACTTTTGCACAATTTGCTATTACGCACATTTTTTAAAAATTCAACTTTTTAACACTAGAACTACCTAGTGCAACTACCTAGTCAAAATAACCAATTGGTAATTATTCATAGCACCCTTATAAATTTACTGTGGTAAAGCTTCCATAATTTACTATGATTTTCTGCTGAAAGTATAAATAAAGAATTGTTTTCTATGTATTCAATATCATTTCATCTAATTTTCAATTTGATCTCTGTTATGTAAATAAATACACTATAATTGTCGGTAGTTCTAGTGACAAACAGCAAAGATTTCTGCTAACGTGATGTTATAACATAAAGTTTATAAAACACAAACAAATTCTTCAATTTTCTATCATAGCGTACTCTATTCACCAAAAGTGCAAGATAATTATAGAATTCAAGGAAAAAGAACGTTTCAGAACAGTGATACCCCAAAAAATTTGAAAATAAAGAAACCCGTCGTTGTATCTACATCAACCTCAATGTGATAAGAAAATCAAAGAAAGATTTCAAACAGCTATAACCTAGAAAGTAGTGCCAAACTTTTGGATAACGGTGTACGTCGAGACGGAGACTTCAGTCGGGTGACGGACAAAGGGTTCGAACGAGTGTTTCCGGTAGTCGTGGACCGACTCGGTCTCAGACGAGCGAGTCCTCTCTCAAAGCGCGGCCCCGGGATAACAGGATAACGTAATAAAGGTATTTTGTTGAAGCAAAGGCGTTGGGAAGCCTATGATGCATTCGTGGTAGCCTAGCACGTTGTCAGACTGTGCATTAACCCGATTAATTTGCGCGCGGCTCTTTGTTTCCGCTCTCGACTCGACTCGATAACTTTGGCCTCGATTCTTTTCACCCCTGCCCTCGCCTATCGACCCTTTCCGCCTTCACCGACCAAACATACCCAGCAGAATGATCTGTCCTCGAAAACTTTCTCCTTTCTGTGTTTCGTTGAGGTATTCACTATGGCGTCCATAGTGTCTTATTCGTTCGCGACGATCGCTGTCGTTCTTTGAATGGTCATTGGTGTTTGTGTTATCGACCACAACAACATTTCTTAATTTCTAACGGGGTTGTAGGAATTTCGATCACTGCATTCTGCTAGTCTCATGACAAAGTTTGGAAGGTTCGGTCACAGTTGCCCTTCCTCGAAGCTAGAAGAAAATTGGTGGGGTGACTCTATGCAACATTCTAAGACGAAAATCAAGAGTAACAATATTGCGTTTGACGCTTTGTTAATTAGTTATAAGCAACTAAAGAAACGGCTCACTTGCGCCTGAGAGCAGGCAAACGGGGCAACACGATAGGTGACGTCATCGACTACGCAGTGATGCTAGTAGCGTGGTGCCTCGTTTGCCTGCTATCAGGCGTAAAATAGCCCGCTTCTTTAGTTGCTTATAACTAATAAACAAAGCGTCAAACGCAAAATTGTTACTCTTAATTTTCATCTTAGAATGTTGTATAGAGTCAGCTCATCAATTTTCTCTTATCTTCGTTCAAACACCCTGTATAATAAAGTATTGTACCGTATTACATCGATTATAAGAAGCACCCTAAATATTTCAAGCTAGAAACAAAAAAATACCTGAATTAAGTATTTTTATTAACATTGACGGAGTAATAAGAATAAAATACGAGTAACAAAGTAATCGATAACACGATAACGGCTGTGAGTTCAATCCATTCGTTTGACTGACAATGAGACATTCGATGATTCGAAGAATTACTGAGGATAATGGCGGACGTTAAAGAAGGCAAAAATCGGGACGATAAAGCGGACACCGGTGTACCTTGCACGACTAAACCCCGGTCTACCTTCTCCCTTTTCTTCGCAACCCCTTCCATTTTCCGGTTGGTCGCTTCGATTCTGCTTCGTTAGCAGGGAAGACCCTTCTCGTGGAGAGGATCGGACGTACTTTAAAAATATTAAAGTGTACGCCGGTATACTCGAGCGACCTTGCCTTGTCCTTTGTTACCGTGTCGGTAAGCAGCTCTTCCATCCCCCCACGGACTTTCCCTTTCGTTGTGCCACCCACTACTTTTCCTTAGCGATTCCATTAGAACGGTGAAATCCTCGTCGGTCTCACAACCAACGAGTCTAACTATCTGAAAGAGATATCTGTCTGCGATGAATTAAGGCACGGGCAGAGATTCATAGTGATTCATCAAGATCATTTTTTTTTTCATTGCTTTCATTTATCAGTGAATCTTGTTTAACGAGATATACGTAAGTAGATTGCTCTACGTGTTATACTACAGGTTTGAAATTGTTTTCTGTGTTCCAGTCATTTTAAATTTCTCCTTGATTTTCTTATCAACGATAATTGTCTTTATTTTTATAAATTCTAAATTAAGAAGTTTTCAACATTTTGATGACTCAATTTACCTTGCGATCCCAAGTTTTTTAATCGGTGGCGTATGCACATGCAAATCGTAGTTATACTACAGGTTTGAAATTGTTTTCTGTGTTCCAGTCATTTTAAACTTTTCCTTGATTTTCTTATCGGCGATAATTTTCTTTATTTTTATAAATTCTAAATTAAGAAATTTCCAACATTTTCATGACTCTATTTACTTTGTGATCTCAAGTCTTTTAATCGGTTGCATATGCACATGCAAATCGTAGGAGAAAAATAGGAAATATCCATTTTTATCGATTTTCTGTTATTCAGAAGTTAAGAGAACAGTTAAAAATCTTTTGTAAAATTTCAACAACTGTAATTGTACGGCCTCCGTTATATCTTCAAACTGACCTTAACACTAGATTTAGGGTACCCGTCAATTTGACGGATTTCGGATTTTATGGTCAAGATTTGCAAAGACATTATTATTCTTAGGAATTGTTATTAACTTTTATTGATGGAGCGATACAAATACATCCTAATCTATTTCTCCCTCAGCTCTGCAATTTTAAATTCTGTGTGATGAATACATATTTCTTAATATATATGTATATTACAAATAGATGTACCAAAAACGTCCGTAAATCTAGTGTTAATTAAAAACAACCAATTTCGATATTTTAAATTACAATATGTCATAACTCAAGACTATACCTTACTGCTTTATTTCCATCGATCAACAATCATATTTAAGGAATTAATCAAAAATTTTAGCATCGCAACAGAGGAAAGTGCCAAATAATTATCATGGACAGTTGAACAATACTCAATTATTCAATCAAATTAGCTTCCTCAGCCCTGTTTGGAATTCAACCCACTGCTTCTGTCATTATACATAACTTTTTGTCGATCATCTACATGAAAGAGCTTTCTATCTATTGATCAGTTCGAAGAACGCCGTCAAAATTGCTAATTATGCTTAATTTCAGTCAGAATATTTTATGCGTGCTCAAACGTTATTGGCGAGATCTTGATGGACCATTCGATCGTTGCGAATCGAATTCGAGCGAACAATACTTTTTATCACCGACAATGAGATCGTGATTGGCGTTCGCCTGGCGAATTGAATTTTAATATTCCATGAAAACTGATCGTGTCACGGTTGAATAATGCGGCAGATGTTTAGCGCAGTTCGATCAACTCGTTGATGAGATTCGAATGTTTCTCGCGATGCATAACAGTTTTAGGTTACGAGCTAATTGATTGGTTGTTTGAAATTGGGCGAGGAATCAGGTCGGCATTATAATTGAACATTATTTTACGATTTTCGGCTATTATCCAACATTAAGGCTAATTTTATTAGGTCTTCCCGCGAATAATGTGAACATTTTTCTCGTTTCGGAAAAAGTAAAGTGAAATCAATTTAAATTTGGAGTCATGGGCAGATTTTCGATTGATTAACTAATTTGTTGATTTTTCTTTTGACGATTGGTTTATTAATCATTTCGCAATAGAAATACGAAGGATTCAGTGTGAGAAACGTGAACAAGCTGGAATTATTATAAAGTGGATAAAATTCGTTTCTGTAATAAATATCCGAATTAATATTAATATTATGAGAAAAACGGATGAAATGTGATTACGTATCATGAAATTGTTGCGTAAATTGAAGTTATTCCAAAATTACGTAAATCACGTGTACGTAAATTAAAGGTATTCCAAACTTGTAGCGCTCTGAAATTTTATTTTATTACCTTACAATTAAATTATGGCTATTATTCCATTAACACTTTTGTTAACGTTTAAGAAGTGTTTTATTAAACAAAAAAATTACAAAACGATGTCAGGAAGTAATTAGAAAATTAATAAAAATTTGACCAACATTCTGTATCTCCCCCTTGACTACAGCACGAGCTCTGTTTATTCCGAAAATTTCAAACAAAATTTCTGAATCAGATGAAACCAAGAACAAAAGCAGCGCGATAAAGGTAATACACAAAAATTCCTTTCCATCTACAATGGTACCTGGGAATATTTCCCGGAAGTATCATCGTTTGCCGGTTGCAAGGCCTGTATAACAGGGATATCCCCGAGTGTTTGCACAATACCGCGCGAACGACAAACGAAAAAAGGAAAAGTCTTAACAAAACCCGACTGCAAGAGGGCCAATCTCAATTTACAATCTCCAGTGTGCCTAAAAAGCAACGAGTAATCCCGCTAAATCATATCCCGCTCGAAAAGCCTTTCCGGAAGCGCGGTTAAATAAAACGCGTTGCACAAAAGCGAATCGCGGCTATGGCGGAAGTCGACGGAAACGCGGAGACCCCGTTCGACCGCATCGTGTTATCCACGTTATTCCTTTCCGGCGGGAAAGTAATTTCGCGTTAATTTATGTAGGTTCGAGTGTAAGACGAATGAGTGGGTGTACTCTATGTATTCTGGGAAAGTATGAAGGGTGTGTATTTGTAGGAATACGTGTACGTGTGTTTGTAGTGTAGTAATGTGATCGAGCGGATGCGAGGCTGGAAAGGTCAGAGTATTTGAGTTGGGCGATTGTCGCGTGAACGTAGAATGTTTGGGCTCGAATGTATCTAAGGCGTGAAAGATGAGAACTTGAGAAAACAGTGCGACTGAGAAATTCTGGGTGGTCGTGACCGAATGCGTGAAGTGAGAAAGGTTGACAATTAGAATGAAAGGAAACGAGTGTTTGGAAGAATATATGACGGGGAAAATGCGAGCGCGAGGCAGAAAGTATCAGACGGTGAAGATAGGAAGTATTGGACGGTGAAGTGAGAAGCGAAGTAGCCAGCGTAGAGCGAAGGACTGTGTAGTTTACGAAGCATAGGCGTAGTTAGCGAAGTTCAGCGTAGTTTGCGTAGCATAAGTGTAGTTTGTTATTTGGTGTTTGTTTGTGTCGTTTTAGTTTATTAAATACACGTATATTTATTATTATTATTCACCCTTCTTTCTTTTCTTTTTTTTAATTTATAACCTTTTCCTATAGTAGGTATGCGATCGAGTGGATGCGAGGTTAGGAAAGTGTGAAGAGTGCTTGAGTTGGACGATAGCCGTGTAAACGTAGAATAGCGGACAGAAGTTTAGAAATCAAGTTCAGAAAATTAGAATAGAATAGAATGTTAGAAAAATTTTAGAAAACTGAACATAACTAACTGTACCGAGCAACGGCTTGTGAGCGATTGTAATGTGTCTGTTCTTCCGTTCCTTTTTTATTTTAAGTACTTAAGAATCACTAGACTTTGTATACAACATTTAGTATACAACATATACAAGACTTAGTATAAGTCTTTTATTGTACTTAAAGGGGACCTCCCCGTTTACCTATTAAATAAATAAATAAGTAAATAAAGTTGAAGACCAAAGGGTCAAAGAAAATAAATTAATTAATTAGTAAGAAATAACAGAGTAAATAAAATTTGTATTCTATGCTAATCAATAAATAACGTTCTACTATAAAAACAATAAAAATAAATAGATAAACAATATTTGCGAGCTATAAAATTACGTTTCACATTGTTCTGTCGTTTCGACGACTGAGAGTCGTCTTCAGTGGTGTGCAAAGGGTTAAATCGTTAATTTTCTAGAAAATTCTATTAAAAGGATATCAAACCTTTAAACATTCATTATAACATTAATTATATTCAATAGAAAAAATCGTAAATCAAAAATATAAGGGATTATCGCAGATGTCTGAGATATGGTTTATCACTTCTACTTATAACTATTTTTATCCTCAATTAATTTATATTTATACCATGTGGAGCGTTCTAGGCAACTTTAACGTTCTTAAAAATATAACGTGTTCCTGTTGCACAGTTTTCCTTCAAAACATCTCCACTTTGTTCCCCTGTAATTGTAATTCTACAGCATTCACAGCAGTTACCAGGTGCTTTCCTGCACCAAATAGGAAAGTCTCGAGCAGTTATCGTCGCTGATAGCCAGATAATACTGCAACGACGCGATTGTGAACATTCATGGACGGGATAAAGAAATCCTCTGGATTTTAAACGACACGATTATGGAAGACGATGAAGGAGCTCCGCGATACTGGAAACGTTTACGTTCAGAACAGCGCCGTTAACGTCTCCATTCTGGAAGGCGCAGTCGAGAAAGAATCACGCAGTTAACAGAACCGTAAACTTATCGGTGTCGCGATTTTCGATTAATACTTCGATATAGTCTGGCTAAGCAAAAGTGAAACTTGCAAAATGGATCTTAGAATGAATGAAAGAAGAGAAGATGGCGGTGATGGTCTTCATTATACTACAGCTTCGAGTAGTACATATATGGGAAATTCCTATTTTTATTTATTTAGTAGAGTGAGATTATAGGGCTCAGGTGTGAATATAATAAAGTGAAGTGATTAAAATAATAATAATAACATTAATTGTCTTAATTAATTAATTAATAAGTCTTAACCCTTAGTGTTCAGTACGTTTCTTTTCTTCATATTCAACAGTCCCTTTTTCAGACAATTCTGAGTTCTTCGTTGAAAATACGTTTTTACCATCGCACAGCTTTATATTCTAAACGTAACATTCTTCCATGTCTTTAACTATAAAAATGGGTCGGAAAATAACTTAATAACAAAGCATCTGAAATGTAAACATATTAAACACAGCGGAGCCAACGGACTGCTAAGAATTATACTAAAGTCTTATATAAATGAAACTTAGCCCGATCAATCTGTCTACACAGAATAGAATTATTTCTTCGTTCTCCTTTCGACCACCCAACATGAGACTCTTCTCGTCCGCCCGCGTGATACAACCTAACATAGGCCTCGTAAATCTCTTTACACCGATCCGACTTTATTTCGTGTTCGTCGTTGCCTCGTATAATCCGTTAATGATGCAGTGAACGCGGGCGGAATAACAGCCGGCACTCGTTTCCTTGACTATCGTCTTCGAGACGTCGATTGCCGGTCGAGTTATGTTCGTGGACCGTTTCTCGTCGCTTGAAAACATGTCGTTGCGGCACCTACTACAGGATGTGTCCTTTACGACCTGCGATCGATCCTCGAACGACTCTTCTGTTCGTTGATAAGAGAACCGGCGAGAACGCGGTAAACAATGTTATGTACGACACCCTGGAATCTGTTCGGGGAGATAAAAACACGTGAACATAACTTTCATGAGTTGTACGAGTGAAACAGCGGAGGTGTACGGTTATTGGGGAGAGTTTAGGGGGTCAGTCTGTTGTAGTTTTTGATATTTAATAATTTTATTAATTACATCACACCTGTCCGCTCGTAACGCCTTCGTTCTCCATTCGCGTCTCTTACTCTACTGACTCATACCTCGCCTTTTGTTACACCGGTTCACGCGCTCTCTCTCGCTCTCTCACTCATTCCCTCTCATTCTTTCCTCACTCAGCCTATCATTCGTTCCATTACAAACAATCTAATTACCCATTCGTCCTTTTGAAATCTCTCTCTCTCTCTCTCTCTCTCTCTCTCTCTCAATCACTACAAGTGTGTTTGTCGGATACCAATTGTTTGGGCGCAATCATGTCCAAGGCAATCTTTTTAGGGTTGGATGGCACTATGATTGGCGATACTTTCATACTTAACCCTTTGCCCTCGAGAGGTTACTGTTAACCAACTAACAGTATTAACTTCAAAGATTTTCAGGTGCAAGATATTTATTAAGATTCCTTATATTAAACTTCATTTAATTTAGTTATGTCTTATACTAAAATTTACATATATGACTATTTAACCTGTAAGTCTGACTAGTAAATAAACTAACTAAAAGTCTGACACCTAAATATAGGGTCATATAGTAAAGTGTATAGTAATATAGTAAATGAACTAACTAAAGTCTGAAAATTTACGAAAGTATCATTTCGTGACTAACAGTCATCTCTCAAGCGCAAAGGGTTAAATATTAAAAATTTATAATATTATTTTTACATATTAAAGATATTAAACATTTAAATAAGTGCTTTTTGACGTTTACATCATAAATGACGTTTAATATAGGAAAATTTTAATAAATATTTCGAATTTGAAAACTTTATTTTAATCACGTTGTTAATATTATTAAGGGTTCAATAGTACTTATAATATTTATATATTTATAATATTATTTTGTATATTTATATTATTTTATATATTTATAATTTTATTTTTAAATATTAAAGATATTAAACATTTAAATAAGTGCTTTTTGACGTTTATATAATAAATGACGTTTAATATAGGAAAATTTTAATAAATATTTCGAATTTGAAAATTTTATTTTAATCATGTTGTTAATATCATTAAGGGTTTAATGCTACTTTTATCAATTAAATTGACATGTCCGATCGTCCGTTTTTGAAAACGAAAATGGCCAGGAATTAAACGTAGATGTATGCATCAAATTCGAAGGGCCATCCGTAACTAAGCGCGTGAAAGTTCTGGCGAAGGAAACGAGCGAACAGGAGGAAGTGTCCCGGGGAACCCAAAACGAGAACACGCTAAAAGAAGTTCCAGCCTTGGCCCGTGTTAAAGCCTTTGAACTTCATTTCGCTTCGCGAAGAACTGTTTTGTACGGCTCCCTCGTCCTTGGTCTCGAGAACTTTTCGGCGGAGGGGCGTTTCCGTTTCCTTAACGAATTATTCTTTCAGCGTAACAGACAAGAATTAACAAGCCTTAGGAGGGGAGGAGGACGGAAAAGATGAAAAGGAGAGACGCATCGACTAATTAAATACGTATTCTTCTCTATGACATCCAGTAAGTTTGTCAGAGTTCCTTTTTTGGACTGACAAACGTTACACGGCAATTTTATTACACGGTTGAATGTACATTTCACACGTTTGGAACCCACGAAAAATTCTGGGAAAATTCAGGGAAATGATTTGAGGCGTGTGTAATGTGTAAAAATAAAATTCGACTTTCAAAAGAAATGAAGAATCTTTCATAATTGGATAAACATCGCAGGGGATAGCTATTCTCTGCTTTGTCAAAAGTTTAAGACGACAGGACAATGTAAATCATAATTTTATGGCTCGCAAATATTGTTTATCTATTCACTTTTATTGTCATTATGGGAGATCATTATTTATCCATTATCATAGAATCTGCTACGCTCTTTGGGTCATTCTGATTTTTATAATCCTTTCCATTGATTTTGAGAAGGTTGCGTGTTTTCTGCTTTCAAATTTGTTTTGATTTATTGAGGGTAGATACTATTAGATATACAGTAGAGGACAAAAGTTTAAGACGGCAAGACAATGTGAAATATAATTTTATGGTTCGCAAATATTGTTTATATATTCATTTTTATTGTCATTATGGTAGAACACTATTTATCGATTAGCATAGAATACAACTTTTATTTATACTGTTATTTCTAATTTATTAATTTATTTATTTTCTTCAACCCTTTGGTCTTAAACTTTTGTCAGATACTAAATAAGGTGCTCACAAGAAATTCCTAAAACGGGTACGAAAACACCCAAGCAAAATTCGTTTCATCCAGTTTGGAGTAAACAATCATGGCGCGCCGCGACTCGTGCGAATGATGAATCGAACCGTTAAAACGCAAGAGTCGGCAGACAAAACTTTCAGGAAAAAAATATAGCACCGTTGCCCGAGTAAGGTCTATCTATCACATGGTGCGTTTATGAGGAAAACATGGGGCAAAAATTTCGCGGAGCAGTGCTCCGTCAAATTAAGCTCGAGGGCAAATTGATAGATGCCGGCCAATAGTAGCCTCTGCGTTCATAAACAAGACATTATCGCGCGAGTATCGTGATAATGCGTGCCCATTCGTCGCGCACATCCACAGGGAATTCCCTCCTCCCGCGAGGATGGAGCGACGAAGTTAGGTAATGCGAAAATAACAAGTCGAGGGATGAATCATGCCTGTTTTGTACGTCGATTTAGCTGCGAGAGCGGTGTGTTGCTCCCGAAAGACTTTCCGACTTTATCGTAATCGCCTAGTATGGAGAAAAGGTTTGCTCTTGATGAGGTTGATAATGTTGCAATCGGGAGTTGCTCAGGTGTCAAAAATTTGAACGACCGAGTTGAGTTGTTTTAGTTTAATATATAGGGTGTTTGGACGAAGCAGGGAAAAAATTGGAAGGGTAATTCTATGGAAGATTCTAAGATGAAAATCAAGAGTAACAATATTGCGTTTGAGGTTTTGTTTATAAGTTATAGGCAACTATAAAACGGGCTACTTTGCGCCTGAGAGCAGGCAAATAGGCCAACACAATAGGTAACGTCATTGGCTATGCAGTATTTGTTTACTACAAGCTGTTTGAACAAAGTTGGGAGAAAATTGGAGGGGTGACTCTATGCAACATTCTAAGACGAAAATCAAGAGTAACAATATTGCGTTTGACGCTTTGTTTATTAGTTATAAGCAGCTAAAGAAACAGGCCACTTGCGCCTGAGAGCAGGCAAACGGAGCAGCGCGGTAGGTGACGCTGCTAGCATCACTGCATCGTCGTTGACGTCACCTACCGCGCTGCCCCGTTTGCCTGCTTTCAGGCGCAAGTGGCCTGTTTCTTTAGCTGCTTATAACTAATAAACAAAGCGTCAAACGCAATATTGTTACTCTTGATTTTCGTCTTAGAATGTTACATAGAGTCACCCTTTCGATTTTCTCATAGTTTCGTCCGAACACCCTGCGTATGCTGGTACTTTCCCTTTACTGATCTTCGTGGTTGTCTTACAATGCTTTCAATTGCCCGATATTTGTACTAAAAGTGACGGCTATCCCGAACCAATCACCATTGCTTGAAAGTGTTGTAAAAAGGGAGGGCTGGTCATTGCTTTCCTTCTACCGAGGACGTTTGAGCAGGTATAGGGTCGTCATTACACATGCTTCTACCTTAATTTAGCACGCAACAATGTTCGATCGGGCTGCCGCGGACACATTAGGGGTTGCTTCGGGACGATCACGATCGAATGGACGTTGGATCAGATTTTAGAAAAGCAGCCTCCGTCCACTACGGATCAATCTCAGTCCGTGTGATTACAAAGCGAAAGCGCTTTTTCGTTTTCTTCTTTCTTTTCTGTTGAAAGAAGCGAGGGAAAGTCTCGTGCACCGCACTGGGAGATTGTGGCGACGTTTGAACAGATTTCAGGGACCCCGAGTGGACACTGGAGAGATTACAATAGAATGTTTGTTCGCCTCTTATTCTTTGGGTTTGAACGGAAATTCGGGAAAGTGTAGCTGGAAGAATGCAATGAGTCATTGAGATCGTTGAAACGTTTAAATCACTTTTCTTCGTCGAATCCAATTGTATAATTATTCTTCTGATAAACGCTCCTTTAGACACATTCTCGATTTTCGAATTAACGTATTATAGGAAATTTCTTGATTTTATTTAGTAGAGTGGATGACAGGATTCAGGTGTGAGTAAAATAAAGTAAAGTTCTTAGAGTAATATTATATATTTATATTTAAAATAGTTTAATAGTATATAAACGACTTTTTAACTTAGCAACTTCGACGTTCTTTCTCCTTTCACAATCACCCTCTTTCTGCCTTGCGTTCGAATTTTCTCCGTTATATATACTTCCAAACACTCATTTCCTTTTTTCCTAACTCTAAACTTTTCTCAGTCGATGCATTCTTTATGCAACTCTACAGCACGGTTTTTCATTCAACACTAATTCCTTTTTCCTCGAGAAAACCGTCTCCAGTTTTCTCCCCTCCCACCACACAGCCACATTTTTCCACAACGAGCTCACCAATCTGTGAATTCTTTGTCTCTAACAATCTTTTTTCGATGGGCCTGGCTTTCGTCTAAGTCACCCTCACTTTCATTTCTCCAGTCACGGTTCTTAAAACTACGATACCACAACAATGCGTTACAATTCACAGTTCTCCATTCCAGCATCGTTCAAAAGATCAAATCGAAGCAGCAGAACATCCACCTGATCCCAAGGAAAACGGTAACGAAGATCGTGAGCTGCGCATGCATTATCGATTCCCCGCGTCGAAGGGTTTCATACTCTTATTGTCAGTCACGCGACTGTATAGGATTTCCGGGGATCGCAATCTCGTCTTATATCCGGTGGAGAAAGGGACGGCGCCGGGGCAAGATGGAAACGTATGTACGTAAGTCGTCGGTGAACGCGACGGGCCAATAAAAGAGCGCAACAAGCGTAATTCGGAATAATTGAAATACGCTGGATGAGGCACTGATCCGAGTCTTTCGTTTCAGTTTTATTGGCGGGGCAGATGGGGCTCGTAGGTTCTGTTCATGCTAATATAAACGCACGGTAACGGTTCCATGTGAAATGGACCGATATACGAGGGCTGTTGGAAATGTTAACGCTCTCAAGATGACATCGCGAGAAGTCGACAAAACGTAGTACCGTCGGCTGATTCGTGAGCCGAGTTTCAAATAAAATCAACGTTTTAGTTTGAAATTTTTGCGAACAGACAGCTACACGTTGGAGAACGCGTGATTAGACATTTTCGTATTAACCATCTATGGACCGGTGTAACTTTTAGGTCGCATTCTAATTTATTCACATTTTAACAAATAATTTGTTTTTTTTTCATGAGATGACATATACATATTAATTCTGTAATGTTCTATAACATAAAATTGTTTAAATTGGAAAATTTTTTTTCATCTGCATTAAATTTCTATTCCATTAATTTTTTCATATTTAAAACAAAAATTCGGCCCATAGAGGGTTAATTAGTAATTTAACCCTTTAACTTGAACGCTCGAGTTAATTTTCCTTGACGTCCCCACACGACTTTATGATTCACTACGAATCGATCGGCCAACGCAATGGAAATTGTTAAATCTGGCTTACGTTACGCAAATAATAATTCTACAGTGGAGGTGTTTAAACAAAGCACGATGCATCGTAGAAAATAAATTGTGCCAATTGTCGATAGTTTGAAGTTGAATTAGTTTCAAAGAAAGAGAATAGACGTGGTAATCCAGGAATCCATGGCTCGGCTTGCATTGCTTTAAAAAAAAAGGCACTGTAAAAATCGATGTAGAAACAACTTCGTCGAGGGAAGACTATTAGTTGAATGGTGAATCGATTTTCATACTTTCCGAGCTAAAACTTTCCCTATTATAGGGAAGTTATAGTCAATTCCATTACTGGTGTTATATTATTCAATCGTCGAACGTTTCTCCGATACTTCGATACATTAGTAAGTTATTCCTATAGGCCAGTGGATATTTATAATGGCACCTGCGCGTTATTCCTTAGCAATAACCTTTTCACGTATTTCTGATTTTATCGATATTCATGAAATCTAAAGTATTACTGAAATCGTCAATTTATTTAGATTGATACCAATTAGAATTTGCCAGTTGCTGTATTTATAGAAAGAACTGTTTCATTTATGTCTAAAATAAGATATTGGCAATCTTAATTAGAAGGATTTAATTCCAGAATGAAATATTTAAAACAAATAATATGAATAATATGAATAATATTTTTAACATAATAAATTGATCATTGCGGTTTTTAACAGGGTACAAAACAAGTCCTACAAAACATAACACTTCCACAATTTTAAGTTTATAATTTTCAAATGTTAAATTTAATTGGAGGGGTAACTCTATGCAGCATTCTAAGACGAAAATCAAGAGTAACAATATTGCGTTTGACGCTTCGTTTATTAGTTATAAGCAACTGAAGATACGGGCCACTTGCGCCTGAGAGCAGGCAAACGCGGCAACACGGTAGGTGACGCTGCTAGCATCACTGCGTAGCCGTTGACGTCACCTATTGTGTTGCCTGGTTTGCCTGCTTTCAGGCGCAAGTGGCCCGTTTCTTAAATTGCTTATAACTAATAAACAAAGCGTTAAACGCAATATTGTTACTCTTGATTTTCGTCTTAGAATGTTGCATAGAATCATCCCTCCAATTTTCTTCCAGCTTCGTCCAAACACCATGTACATAGAAATCACGACGGGCTCGAGCAGTTGCGAGAAAGGTCGTCGGTTGATCCCTCCCAGTGGCGAGGGCAGGAACGTCGCCACACCTTCTATTCAATTTCCCCCCGGGTGTGGCCACTGCCGCAACAAGAAAACAGCCGCCGCCAGCCGAACAAGTTTCCAGGCCGAATCCGTGGCCGGCGCATGCAAAACCGTCGGCGGAAGGACAATCTCGAATTTTCATAAAGCGCCCGCGTGTCTGGTACATTACTCACGATAATCCGGGCGGAGGTTGCTCCGCTTGCGGAGTATGAAACCGCAAACCAAAGCCACGGGGACACGGAGGATGGGACGACACGTTGGAACTGCGAGCCGGCTTCGCACCAGCGCAGGAACTTACCGTCCAAGTTTTAATTCAAACTTTTATTTATACGAATCGTGCATTATTGTAAGCCCGCCGGAAGCGGCCGCCGCCGCGTTCAATTGCAACTCCCGCGCCCGCCATTTTTTCGACTGCGTCGCTCCAGAGTCCCGGGTATTATCCGGCCACGGAGTTTATCGAGAGGAATTTCGCGCGATGCACTCTGTTGCTGGCGAAGGGATTGTTTCGTTGGTTTTCGATATTCGAAAAGTTACGGCTTAGCTTTAGAACTTTTTTTCTTCAAGGTTTAAGTATTCAGAGGTTGTTGGATTATACTTCAGGGTGTTTGTTTAGGTATTTAGGGAGTGTATATTTTAGTTTGAGGTAGAAGTTTGAAATATTAATATTGGGTGGCTACGTCTAGGGGGTTGATATAGATATAGTAATTTTTTCTGAAGTATAATGATGAGATTTTTGCATAATATAAAACGAAGTTAAGGCGAGAATTGGTGATACTTAAGACGTGTGGTTTTAAGATGATTATCGGGATTATTAAGTTAGAACATACAATTGATTTTGCTTGGATAATCAAGTTTGCTTAAACCCTCAAATACCTAATTTAATTTAAATAATCCAAAGTGTGCTTGACTTGGTTTCTATTTACAAACACTTGGACGTCTCTACTTACAACCCTATCCATCCTATCCTTTCTACTCTCATACACGCACCCTCGAAGTTCCATGTTTACTCATTTAAGCTCTGACCTGTCCGTCAATTTCTATCGCCTCCAACAGAATTACACGATCAAAGTCGAAAGAAACGTCCGCTCTTGGAAACCGTTCGCTGTCGTGTACGTTTCGACGCGACAAAAGCGCGGCTTAAAAATATGATCGGATAAGATGGTAGCGTTGCGTCAAACGGGCGGGCACGAAAATCGGATTTGAGATTCGCTTAGTGCCAGTGTTCAAAATCATTGAACGTAATTAACCGAGGACAGAGGAGGAGGCGAGCCTGCTGAGTGGTACCGGATTCTATCTCGGCCGCTCCTCCGGCTGCTCTGTCTGCACCTCTCAATGGGGCGGCAGAAAGGTTAATGCAGTTAGTCGGTCCCTCTTTCGGCGGCCCTTGGTTTCGCGCGGCAGGACGTTAGCGCTTCTCTCTCGACGAGACAGGGCCGAGCGTTTTAGTAAAATGGCCTGAAAATGCAATTATCGGCTATAGGCGCGCGCTAATGAATTGCCGACGTTATCCATATAGACGTCTCTAAGCTTGAAAAGGCGGGATTATCGCGCTCGAAGAAGCCATGCCCGTTGCTTCCGACTCTGCCCGCTTTTTTCAGACGTTCCAGGGTTTTAGAGAGCCATGCCTACCGGTTTGGAGTTCTGGATGTACACTACCGGCTAAAAGTTTGGAATCACAGGGAGATTTTTGAAAAGACTTGAATTTAGAAGAAAAGGAGTTTAGAATGGTGGCATCTCAGAAAGTTCTTTCGTGAAAAGTCTATCATGTTAAAAGAAGCCTCTGTTAAAATGAGCAATATTAACTTCAAACGAACAATAAATTGTTACTGGAGAATTGACATGGCTGCAATTCTAAAAGTGATTCCAAACTTTTTATTGTGAATGTTGCATTTACAATACTTGGAAGAAGTCCTTTAATAATACAGTTGGAGAACTGATAGAAGAATGGAGAGAAGTGTATAGAGATTGAAATACTGTAGCAGAAGTAATATTGCAAAGCAGGAAAGGTACTGTTTAATGGTGTTTAGCACTGATAAAGTAAATTAGCATACTGCATTTAAATTAACCCTACAATACATTTGATCCATTACTGATGCTTTTGATCAATGTACTATTGATGGTAATGAAATTTAAAGAGTGTTCTTGTATAATATTAAAACTATAGACAATTCTTTGGCATTCTATTTTGGATATTAATTTTAAGGTGCCATTTTTAGATAACAGTCGTAGGTAAATATTCGTTGGCCATTAATTACATTAGGAAAATAAATTACTTAATTAGGATTACGATTGACAGTTGGCGAGAGTGACTTCGAATCGTTAGGACCCAATAGAAATGTCTTTAGGAAGTGTTGAATACGGTGGGGAGGACATTGGTAAGCGTGAAGCTCAATAGGGAGAACTCCTGGAATCTGACGGAGATAACTTCAATCTGGTGAGATCCGATAGAAATCACACCGAACTCGTGGAACTCGATAGAGATCACGACGGACACGTGAAACTTGATAAAGATGTCTTCGGTCTTATGCAATCCAACGGAGTACTCTGGACGAAAGGAAGTCAACAGACACTACCTTGAGCTCATGACACGTTATATAAACAGTCGGAAATGTGATCATTCTAAAACCGAGGAACTTGATATTCGATATGCAATGAAGGTCTGAGGAACATGAAACTTCAAAAGTATTGAACGTAGAAAGAGTGTTGAAGAAGCTAAGTAGCCAGCGTAGAGCAAAGAACTGTGTAGTTTACGAAGCATAGGCGTAGTTTGCGAAGCATAAGCGTAGTTTGTTATTTTGTGTTCGTTTGTGTCGTTTTAGTTTTATTAAATACACGTATATTTATCATTTTATTCACTCTTCTTTCTTTCTTTTTTTCATTTATAACCTTTCCTATAATATGTGTTAGGTCTTGAAAAGCACATAAAATAAGAGGATACGTCTAGTTTCTAATATTACAATAGCTTAACGTATATTTTAGTTTCTTTAGAAAATCTTTGCCGTTTTACAACCCATAGTTCGTTAGTCGTAGCAGAAATAGGACCCAAGGAGTCAATTACATTCCAGCCCGTTTTTTCCTTGGTTTATGGTCAAGTCACATCTGGTGTCAGAACCCTTAACTTTAGCCGCTAGAGTCTTTGTTTGCAGTTTTCATTCATGTCAAGGTACTCCTTAGATCTATTACTCGCTGTGGTCTTTTGGGAAAAACCCTTCAACGTCACAGATCTTACCACTTCCACTCGAACATAGCTAGCCAATAAGAAATTAGTAGATCGTTTTCCCTCACCTATAGCCAAATATTGTACGCCCATTCCGAGTTTTTGTAAAATATGAAGTGTCTTCGAAGAGACACTCTCGTCACAACTTTGAAACAGTTTACATCTAAAATAAAGCCTAGTACATCCGAAGTCGCAATCATTCATTTAGATACAGTCCACTCTATCACTCTAGTTATACGCGTTGTTTAATCGTCGCTAATACTGCCGACGCTGCAACGCACACAATATGCGATAAAATGAATAGACTATAGGAAATGTTCTATAAAGTGTAGAACGGAAGATGGAATTCAGGTGTGAAAAATAAAAGTGAAGCGATTGAAATATTAATAACAGTATATTTAAAACAATTTAACAAAACAACTTAAACGACTTTACAACTTAGCAACTTTAACGCTCTTTCTACGTTCACAACCAAACCTTTCTGTCTTCACCGTCCAATACTTTCTGCCTTCACCGTCCAATACTTTCTGCCTCGCGCTCGCATTTTCCCCGTCATATATTCTTCCAAACACTCGTTTCCTTTCATTCTAATTGTCAACCTTTCTCACTCCACGCATTCGGTCACGACCATCCAGAATTTCTCAGTCGCACTGTTTTCTCAAGTTCTCATCTTTCACGCCTTAGAAACATTCGAGCCCAAACGTTCTGCGTTCGCACGACAATCGCCCAACTCAAGTACTCTTCAGACTTTCCCAAACTCGCATCCGCTCGATCGCATTCCTACATAAATAAACAATATTTGCGAACCATAAAATTATGTTTCACACTGTCCTGTCGTTTTAATCTTTTGTCCTCTGCTGTATAATTAAAAAATGTCCAGCCTTCCATCAGGCGAAATATGCGGCTGTTTCGAGGGTGCGATCGAAATTTTCGGCTCATAAAGCTGCCCCGGTCGCGGCGTCGCTGCCACACGCCTGGTCCCTTTACGAGCGTGTAAAAAATGCGATTTCAACCGGCTTGAAAATGATTGCGCGACGCGCGCACACCGGCGTGGAACAGTGACGATTTCAACGGCGGATTGTAACCGAGTTTATTACACGGGGACAAGCCGGATTTTCCTGCCATTGTCTCGACATCGGTCGCGTTTTCGCCGGCACCATTTTTTATCGCGTTCGGTTCTAACAATGAACGAGCCACTCGCATCGCCACCTGTCCCCGACAGCTTGTTGATTTCCGGGGGTATCGCCGCTGCTTTAATACCAGGGATGATTGTCGCGCAGCCGGTTATTCGGCCGTTATGATGTAAACGCCAGGTTAAACGATTTAACGTTCCGTGAATCCCCGCGAGTCATTAGTCGCGCGACGCGGCTGTTATGCCGCGTCCACACTGCTGTTCGCGAACAGTTCGCGAGCTGTGCTCGCCAGCAGTGTGGACACTTTCGCGAACAGCGAGCAGCGAGCAGCGAGCAGCGAACTCCTCAGCGAACAGCGAACAGTGTTCGCTCGGGAAGCGGTACATCATGCCGCGTCCACATAGAAGAGAACAGTTCGCGAGCAGCTCGCGAGCAGCACACGAATTGCTCGCGTGCGGTTCGCGAGCTGTTCGCCAACGGAAAACGCAGCATATCCAGATTGGAGCTCGCGAACAGTTACAAGCTTGTTCGCTCTGAATTGATGGGCAGTTCGCTATTAGCTTTTGCCACATACTGTGTTACAAACGCGTCCAGATACGCTTCGAGCTCGCGAACAGTTTCTTTGATGTACCGCTTCCCGAGCGAACACTGTTCGCTGTTCGCTGAGAAGTTCGCTGCTCGCTGCTCGCTGTTCGCGAAAGTGTCCACACTGCTGGCGAGCACAGCTCGCAAACTGTTCGCGAGCTGTTCGCGAACAGCAGTGTGGACGCGGCATCAAAGAAACTGTTCGCGAGCTCGAAGCGTATCTGGACGCGTTTGTAACACAGTATATGGCAAAAGCTAATAGCGAACTGCCCATGAATTCAGAGCGAACAAGATTGTAACTGTTCGCGAGCTCCAGTCTGGATATGCTGCATTTTCCGTTGGCAAACAGCTCGCGAACCGCACGCGAGCAATTCGTGTGCTGCTCGCGAGCTGCTCGCGAACTGTTCTCTTCTATGTGGACGCGGCTTTAGACCTTCTTCACGCGCCGCGATCCCGTGAATCCGTGATTCGCGCACGATGGCTGTCGCGTTTTAAATTAGTGCAAACGGTTAACCCTTTGGGTACACATTTGTAGTAATGTGATCGAGCGGATGCGAGGCTGGAAAGGTCAGAGGAGTACTTGAGTTGGGCGATTGTCGCGTGAACGCAGAATGTTTGGGCTAGAATGTTTCTAAGGCGTGAAAGTAGAGAACTTGAGAAAACATTGCGACTGAGAAATTGTGGGTGGTCGTGACCGAATGCGTAGAGTGAGAAAGGTTGACAATTAGAATGAAAGGAAACGAGTGTTTGGAAGAATATATGACGGGGAAAATGCGAGCGCGGGTCAGAAAGTATCAGACGACGAACGCAGAAAGTATTAGACGACGAAGGGAGAAAGTATTGGACGGTGAAGTGAGAAGCGAAGTAGCCAGCGTAGAGCGAAGGACTGTGTAGTTTACGAAGCATAGGCGTAGTTTGCGAAGCATAAGCGTAGTTTGCGAAGTATAAGCGTAGTGTAGTATCCGAATAGGGCAAGGGGTTAATTTTAACCAGAAATTTACACAGAATTCAGTTTTACGATGTACTAATACGTTTTTACGAACTATGTATATGAATCAAAAGATCTTGATTCTTTAACACTATTCCTACCGACATTTCATCTTTTCCTACCGCGACATTCCCACATAAGACAAACTACAAATTTTTCTCAGAAAATAGACAATGAAAAAAGAAGTGAATATTGAACAATGTATTATATGTATATTTGAGGAAAAGTCTAAAGTTTAACGGCGATTCATTTATGTTGTGTATATGAAATTCTAATCGAAATTTTAAAAACGGTCATTTGACCGGTCGTGGTAGGAATAGTGTTAATAATTTTATCGCCTACACATTGGTTTATAACGAATACGTTATGGTATTCCCTTACGATAACAAACACCGTAAAAATTGAATAATTCTGAGTGCTGGCTCGTGTATTGCAGCTAATAAGTTTTGAAACAGTTACGCGATAAAAATGTCGGAGAGCACTTGAAAGGATTGTTGAAAGTGTACAAAGGACTTGTTGAAACTGGCGGTACACCTCGAAAAGAAACGAAGATACCCGATTTACGACCGAATAAATTGACGTTGAAGATTCGTGCACTTGTACATCGGTTCGCTTACGAAATATCTTTGTATAACAAAGTCGAACACGCTTTGTGTACACGGAATTCATGGCTCCCCGATATGAATGACAAACGAACCGGCGGGGCTCGCTTCGTTAAGATCTCCATTTCGTTTCCAGCGACTGGTCTTCGGAGCGGAGCTTGTAAAAATTCGGTCAGCAATAACCATACATTTGCAAAGTTAATCCCGTGGAAAGGCGTGCCGTGAATCACGAGGCGAGCGAGAATTTATTCAGACCGCGTAACTTATCGACGAACTTCGATCCCGTAAATCTGCGTTATTAGCAGAGAACGAATTCATTTCCCTCGACCTAGAAACACTCTCCCCCGACGTCGTATTTTGGAGAATAATCGCGTTGAAGAGGAATCAACAGTTTCCGGTGAAAAGGCGCGTAATCAGTGCAGAAACGCTTAATTACCGGTATTTAAGCTTAACTCTGAAATTTGCAATAAAATTGTTGTACATTGTGTTAGTAAATATTGTAGTATCGTAGTTTTAAAGACCAGAGAAGTGAACTATTTTTATCGTATTACGTATTCACTTATGTAGTATCGTAGTTTTAAGAACTTACAAGCTTATGCAAATTAATTCTTTAAGCGTCGTGTCACCTACAGTGGCTCCAAAAAGTATTCGTACACTATATCAGAAATAAATTCATTTAACTCTGAAATTTTGAGTCTAATAGAAGTATTTGATAAAACTTTGTGGGTATGTAGATCGTAATAGTATGGATTAATCTCTTCTTTTCATCTAAATGCCATTTTAATGGGGTGATACCAGCGTTGAAATTTCTGAGTTTACCCTTATTTTTTAAAAATAACTTTGTAATGGTACTTGATGAAGCAAAATCTTTCAAATAGAAAATGTTTAATTTTTAATACCCTATCGCCCTGGCATAAAAAAAGAACCTAGAAAAGCTTGTATTCAAAGCGTGAAAAATCGCTGAAACTTTGAGATTTGTTATTAGTTCTTTTAAAAGATATTTTGCCGCCAAAAAAATTGATCCACGCAGGACACACCATGCTCTGTACGCGCATAAAGTTTCATTGAAATCAGAATTTCAGAAGTAGATGAATTTTTTTATAATACAGTGTACGAATACTTTTTGGAGCCACTGTAGATGCTAGAATATCATCTTCACTTTCCAATGCTTCAAGACATTCATAATTACTGTAGATCAAAACAACGCAACAATTGAAATTTAAAGCTGGCATGGGTAGAAAAGAAGTTAATATATTTACAATAAATGTTGATATTTTTTGGGATACTGTTAAGACCATTATTAGTACCATACAGTGTAGTATGAGATTCCTCTAACGGGGAGTACGATCACGAATAGCTATGAAAGACGTGGTAAACTTAAGAAATTTCATGCACTTTTAACAGAAAGCCACACAAAAATATCCAAAGTATTCTAGAAACGAATAAAACACGCGTTAAAATATACGAAAGATAGAACAAATTTCCCTGGTTAGGTGCCATTTCTTTGGTTACACTTATAAAATTATAAATTCGCATAAAA
>JAOPTO010002216.1:82222-216721 GCA_033822845.1 Tetrapedia diversipes | reverse complement strand
ATATATATGTAAGAATGCGTTTGAGTATATGCGATCGAGTGGATGCGAGTTTAGGAAAATGTGAAGAGTGCTTGAGTTGAGCGATAGCCGTGTGAACGTAGAATGTTTGGACTCGAGTTGGATTTCTAAGGCGCGAAAGATGAAGATTTGAGAAAACGTCGTGACTGTTCGATTAAGGTGTTACGATTTAACACGTTCATCGCCACATCACGTTTTATTAAATTTAAATGAAATTTATGAAATGTTAAATTTCTTCCAGTTACATAGTTATATAATATAAATGTGTTGTATGCAGCTAAGTCGAATAAATGAAAGAAAAATTTGAAAAAACAAGCGAAATTTGATTTGGACGCGCCAATAGGCGTCAACAGTACTGGGAAGCCAACATGTGTCGGACGCCAATAGGCGTCAACAGTAGTCAAAGGGTTAATTACGGTTCGAGAACCGCATAACTGCATACGCTCGTCGTGGAGGGCGACTATAATCGCCCGTAGTAGCGAAAGGGTTAACACGCTCGTCGCCACGTCACCCAAATATGGGTGATGCTCTTTTTCTTAAAATTAAATAGGATTTAAAATTGGAATTTTAAAAGGAATTCAATAGAATAAGCATTGAAGTATAATATATATATATATAAAATACATAAAATAAAGATAAAAAGTTAAAACTTTTGCTGATTTTATATATTTTTACCCCAGTTTTATATGCAATCGGATTTGGGTCTAGCAAGAAACTCAGTCGGATCATGCTGGGCGACGAACGTGTTAAATTGTTTGAAATGTATATTTATTAATATTCTAAGCACTTCGCTTTATTTTATTCACACCCAGGCTCTATCATCTCACTCTACTATTAGATTGTTCGGAAAGTAATTTCGTTTTTTTTCATGATATGTCGAGCTTTGAGATTAAACCTAGGCGTTTCAAATGATCATGAACAGTCGAATTCGATAAATTTAATTTCTTAGCGATCTTACGAGTTGTTATTCGCCGATTTGCATCAATTAATGCCTTTATTGTGTCTTCAGCAACCTCAACTGGCCTTCCAGAACGTGGTGCATCTTCAACATCAAAATTGCTGGCTCGAAATTTTGTAAACCAGTTTTGGCACTGGGGTTCTGTCAACACATCTTCTCCATACACAACGGATAATTTTTTCCTTGCTTGAATAGCATTTTTACCTTTTCGATAGTAAACAAGTAAAAAATGCCGAAAATGCTGCATTTTACTTTCCATATTTGATAGAGCACTAACCAAAAACTACTGGGTAGAATCAATCGAAACTTTTCACAAGCAAGCTTTGCTATATATGCTGTCAAAATATATAATGACCATGCGGCTTAAGTGTGAAGTTGGCTATGAAAAAATTCAATTAAGCCCTGTGTTAGAAAAAAACGAAATTACTTTCCAAACAACCCAATAAATAAAAGTAAAAGTATTGTTAACGTTTGCGAGAAAACATTAATTACTATTCGCTACCGTTTCGTCACTACCATTCGTTAGTATTGTAACAGCCGCGATCAAACTCATTGTCTCTTTCAAATTAATAAAAAAGATTACTTTTGTCTTTAGTCACTGCATCGACCTTATTCTATACAGCCCACAAATTTGTTTTAACTAAAACTAGTATCACGAAGTTAATTCGGCGTGCGACGTACAATTTTAACCACACAGACATCGTCGATGAAAAACGCGTACACGACACTTAATTATGTTGGAACGTTTCTTCGTTTCGAAGGGATGCTGCGCGAAGCGGTGGTCTCAAAGTTGGGTCGTTGGGATGTCGTTAACAACCGTAGTTTTGAAGAAACTTTTGGATCCTAGACACATTGATAACCTTTTATTACAGAAAAGTAAGTTGGCGAAACTGAATCTGTATAGTTGGCTCAGTGACCGTAAACAGTTTTGTTATGGAAAGTGTGTGTTAAAGTTTGGGTCCTCAAAAGTTAAGTTCTTACCGGTTAAAAGTGTGCATATACATTTTCAACAACACAGAAGTGCTTGTTATCATTTTTATGTGTTACAACGTTAACAGGTCGATGCAAACTTCTGAATTGATGGCGGACACTAGAAAGACTATACCTACGTCTATTTCTTTATTTAACTTTTCATGGAACCGTCGATTCGTTGGTTAAAAGTAAAGAAGAACATATAGTTGCAACGGAATATAGAGATACAATGTAAATTAAATATCCGTCTATCGTGAAAAGAATGATGGAAACTTCTGCACAGGCCTAATACAAATCAGTGCACGGTATATCAACAGCATTTCTAGTTCTTGCGACTTCTGCAGCGAAAGGGTTAATATATTCGACTCTATCTCCCTCGCCCTCTCTAAAAAAGTAGTGACACACTTTTAACCTATCTTTCCTCTTTTCCTGCTTCCTCCAAGTACCCGCAAGACGTGAACCTCTTCTGGTTCCCTCGTCCTCTTCAAAACACATAGTCGTGTTCCTTCCCTTCCTCTGCTTCCGCTTTTCAAAGTCACAACTCATCCGGCAGTCCGGTATGAGATATTCCTATCCTTTCCCCGTGGTTCAATTGAATAATTCATCGGACAGGCAAACGGTGTACCGTCACTTTTACCTTCGGAGGGTTTCGTCTCCTCCCTCTCCTCCCCCCCCCCTTGCCGCGTTCCCGTATTTCCCTCACGTTTCGGTGGTTTCTGTCTTGACCTGGGATATCCGGCAGACAGGGCTGCCGCCGCCACCGGTTTCTCTCCGCGCCCCCAGCTCCTCAGGTTCCGCGATGGATTCCGTTGCCCGGAGAACGTGTAACGAGAGATTAGTCAGGCACGTAGGTAATACGGGCCACGGCTGTCCTCGTCCTCTCGTGCTTGACGGCGAATAACAGGAGGAAGGCAAGAGGAACGTCGACGACGCGGCGCGTAGGGCCGTGACAACGACGAAAACGAGCAACAAGTATCGAGGCCCGGGCGACGTCTTCATAGCGGAAGGCAGTGATGGAATAGCGTTATGCATCAACGTGATATTCGAATTTGTCGTAATTCGTATCGCTTAATGGTACCTACACACACCGGTTATTTCCGTGAACACCTCTGATGAATCGATGCCCGCCGCTGGATATTGTGCGCCCGCCGCGGCTCACGGTGCCGATTAAACGCGGCTACCAACACCGGGAACCGTCTTGTCTCTTTGATCTATTCCCTTCGATTTATTTCGTAGCCGCCACCGGTTAGCGTTATGGATTACCGCAAAGATAGCTACGAACGGCCGATATAAATTTTCCCCGGGACCACGGTTTGTGCGTTGCGCGAGAATTACTTTCGTGCTTACGTGATTATTTCCTCGTTTCGCCTGGCCGGATTAATCGTGTTGTTACGCGATAAATTTTGTTGCTAATTAAAGTGATTTCGGGGCGAGGGGGCGGTCAGTTGAAACGGAGGAGGGTGGTCATGTTTTGGTAATTTTTTTGGTCGAAAGATGCATTACGATGTGAAAGTTTTTGAAATAGCGCGGAGTGATCAACTTCTGTTAATGCACGGGCTTGTTTAACAATTTGACTTCTAGAGAGCGATTATTATTATATATAGTATTAATATTATTGTAACCAATCAATTCCACCACATATTTACCGTTTCTTAATTAGCAGTCTTCGATGTGGATTGAGAGAATCCTAAGTTACGCAGAAGAGAGTCCTAGAGTGCGAATATTATTACACATGGTATTAAGATTATTATAACCAATTAATTTCAACACATAATTATCGTTTCATAATCAGCAGCTTTCTTTTATATATAGTATAGTACAGCCTTCTTTATTATATATAGTATTAATATTATTGTAACCAATCAATTCCACCACATAATTACCGTTTCTTAATCAGCAGCTTCTTTTATATATAGTACAGTACAGCCTTCTTTATTATATATAGTATTAATATTATTGTAACCAATCAATTCCACCACATAATTATCGTTTTATAATTAGCAGCCTTCGATGCGGATTGAGAGAGTCCTAAGTTACGCAGAAGAGTCCTAGAGTGCGAATATTATTACATATGGTATTAAGATTATTATAACCAATTAATTCTCAAATAATTATCGTTTCTTAATTGGCAGCTTTCTTTTATATATATAGTATCGTACAGTCTTCTTTATTATATGTATATAGTATTAATATTATTGTAACCAATCAATTCCACCACATATTTACCGTTTCTTAATTAGCAGTCTTCGATGTGGATTGAGAGAATCCTAAGTTACGCAGAAGAGAGTCCTAGAGTGCGAATATTATTACACATGGTATTAAGATTATTATAACCAATTAATTTCAACACATAATTATCGTTTCATAATCAGCAGCTTTCTTTTATATATAGTATAGTACAGCCTTCTTTATTATATATAGTATTAATATTATTGTAACCAATCAATTCCAACACATAATTACCGTTTCTTAAATTAGCAGTCTTCGATGTGGATTGAGAAAATTCTAAGTTACACAGAAAAGTCCTAGAGTGCGAATATTATTACATATGGTATTAAAATTATTATAACCAATTAATTTCAACACATAATTGTCGTTTCTTAATTAGCAGCTTTCTTTTATATATATAGTATAGTACAGCCTTCTTTATTATATATAGTATTAATATTATTGTAACTAATCAATTCCAACACATAATTACCGTTTCTTAATTAGCAGTCTTCGATGCGGATTGAGAGAATCCTAAGTTGTGCAGAAGACAGTCCTAGAGTGCGAATATTATTACATATGGTATTAAGATTATTATAACCAATTAATTCCAACGCATAATTATCGTTTCCTAATTAGCAGCCCCCGATGCGGATTAAAATTTGCTCGTGCGATCGCTTAATCCAACCTCGGTCTATCGAGCCCCGGGTTCAAAACGTGCCCCATCGCGACCGAGCCACGCGAAGTTGCCCCCGGGGCACCGATATCTCTTTGTAAATCTAGCTTAAGAATCCAATTTACATAATTAGGGCTGTTTGTATACCGTTGCTTTTCCTTTTAGAGCGACCGGCTCGCTCTTCTCTCTATCCGGACCTTCGTACATCTTCAGCTTACGTGAGAAAACAGTTCAACGTTTATTACCGGCAATCGCGTTTGTCGATGCTCCGCGAAATGCGGTCAACCCTTTGCCTTGTTATCACGAATCACAGCCGTGGTACAAGGTATGACCTAAATACAAAGGATAAGTATTTTGCACGGTGGAAGTCCGTTTGTATAAACCGGAAGGGAAACAGGTAGATTCATATAATCGGATGTTTCATATTTTATTATATTATTGTTTTGTGTTCAAAGTTATGCGCACAATAATTTGAAAGCTTAACTCGGTGAAAATGGAATGTAGAACTTAATAAAAGGTTCTTCTATTTACAAATGCAAATGTGGCCGACCTACAGTAGTGGACAAAAGTTTAAGACGACAGGACAATGTAAATTATAATTTTATAGTTTTTATAGTTCGCAAATGTTCTTTATCTGTTCGTTATTATTGTCATTACTGTAGAACATTTTTTATTCATTAACATAGAATAACAAATTTTATTTATATCGTTATCTCTTATCAATAAATTTATTTACTATCTCTGACTCTTTGGTCTTAACCCTTTGCGCTCGAGAGGTGACTGTTAGTCACCAAGTGATAGCTTCGAAAATTTTCTGATTTTAATTAGTTTCTCCATTAGTCAGATTCAGAGATTATACAGCCATAGATATTATTATTAATTTCAGATACTGCTTAACTAAACTAAATGACGTTCGGTATAGGCGAATCTTGGTAAATATTCTGAATTTGAAAATTGTTGAAGTTTATATCATTAGATGACTGACGATTACCTCTCGAGTGCAAAGGGTTAAACTTTCGTCCGCTACTGTATTTGTATCAAGAGATATAATTATAAGAACGAAAACCACTCGTCATAACGATTAACTTAAAAGGATATAAATTATTCTTCGAATCGTTACAGAAATTTATACTCTTCATACTCGTTGTCAGTTTGCTTTCTATAAAATATGTTGCAGGTAGTGATTGCAAATTTATCGATAAATCAAACAATCTTCCATAACGTTTTATTGCGTGTTCAATAAAGATCGGTTTCTCGAATCTTGGAAAGATCGATTCTCGCGTCTGGCTCGTGGCGTTTTCAAAAAATCGCCAGTGATTGTTGGAGTCGATCTGTGAGAAGGTCACGGGATCTCTCCGAGCACGAGGTCGAATCGCTTAACGATAATTACTTCGTTCGATTCGCGGGGTAATTGTTCACGAGACCCTTTCAAGGAAACGTGCAAAAAAAGCCCTCGAAGTTCGCACGAAGTGTCCCGACGTAATTTCGATCGTTCTCGTGAATTTTCTACGTCGAATCGAGGGTTGTTCCCCGGCAAAAATTTCGCAAGGGAACTCTGACAATTATCGCGGAATAAAATTAAAAATCGTTTCGATTTCTGTTGAATTTCATGTGCTATTGCGCTCCCCTCGATACCGTTTCCTAGTGTTTAACGAAATCTGCTTTGGAACGAAACAGTTAATAAATTCGTATTATATCATACGATTAACTGCATTCCTATTACGTTATCCAATTAATGCTTCAATTTCACGTTATGTACCAGCCATTGGAGTCTTCCATAAATTACGCAATCGCGAAAGCTGCTCACATTTTGGTCAATACTTGAAAATTTATTCGCCTCCATTATCCTGTGCTGTCATTCTTCGATGATGAAAATTCAGTTGTTTAAAAAAATTGTGACTTATTTATAGCTACGTTCATTATAGCTACAAATATCATTAGATATTTAATACAACATTAACTTTCTAATAGCAAAAGGAACGATATGTTTAACATCTACAAATATAGTGCCTATATTATAGTATAACTGTGCTGGCATTCTAAGAAAATGCTTCCGGAACCACTATTTATCTTAAATTTCTTAAATTTCAATGAAACATTTCATTACAGACTTTTCGCTCAAAAATATCTTTAAAATATAGAACGCTGTAAAGTATTAACCCTAAAACGCCTGAGCCTCGATCTGTTACGCGAACTCCTAAGGGAGGGGTTCCTCGAACCCATACTTCTTTTTATACATTTATCCTGCAAAAAGTTGTATTTCGGAAAATTTTTTGCAATGTTAGCATATGCTATAGTTTGTAAATAAGACAACATCTGTTTTCGCGTTCAATTTGTATTGATTTATGTATATTTATAAAATTAAATATTATTATAAAATAGTATAGTAACGTGCAGCTAGTTTGAACTTGATTCTTCTGATAAACATGAATGGCAGAGTATAGTATTAAATGAATGTTTTCTGCAAACATGATTTTTGCAATTGTAACAACTTTGCATTGATTTAATAAACTATTATATTTTATGCGTCTGCTTTTAGCCTCCAGTATACACTTATAACATCTTCCCTTTTTTGTCGGTTCTGTATCTTTTGGTATTTTAGTTCGTAGTGTCTTTCCAGTTAAAGTTCCCAATTAGTTACATAGTTTCATTCTTCGTTCTGTAATTTTTATTCTTTGGAGAAAAGGAGAGCGTAAGGGTCCACTTCGCATGATCGCCATCACGGCGCGTAGTCAGTTATATTTCTCTTATACTTACTAATTTTTTACACATAGCAACGGGAACCTCTTAATATCAAACTTAAATGTGTATACAACAATAAATAATTTTAAGAGAATTTTTTAGAAAAGAGAAATGATTCTAATTTAAGGTTTTCCAATTTGTGGGTTCGAGGAATCCCCCCCTTAGGATTTCTAGGGTTAAATCGTTACGTTGATTATTCTGTACTCTGCATTCTTATCTACTTGTTCGTGATCGGTATAGATCACACGACTATCGCACAACTCCAGCACTCTTTACATTTTCCCAGAATCGTAACCACTCGATCGTATTCCTACACATTTAACGAACACAAAATATCACCCCCTCAGCAAGTCCTAACCTAATCCCCATCAACCGAAACTTGTCGTTGCCAGAGGTTGAATTGAGTTCCTATTTACAGATCCTCGTTTCCTGCACACGAACGCGTTCTTCTTTTTTTTTTTTTGATTTCGCATGACCGCGTCGAGTTCCGATATCGCGCGGAAGATTAATAGACAGGCCGATAGACGGGCGAGTGGAGATGAATGCTCGTCGTAAAGAGAATATAAATAGGGGGCAGAAGAAGCCCGAGGTAGAATGCGGTCTAATAAATCAAAGGACGATGCATCGGCCTGTATCGGCCAAAGCACGTACAGTAGTACTCACGGGCGACTCGCGTCCGGCACTTATCTCGAACTGTCCGGGACTCAATTCGCCGTAGACAAGCAGCCAGACAGATTGCTCGGCGACGCGTCGTTAACTTAGACGTTCAAAGGGGTGGAGGTTGCTGTAGCTAAATTCTCTGGTTGGCGCCAGCCACCGCTAACTAGATACAATACGCACTTTCTGCGGTGATTAAAATATGGAGAGGAATTTCGAGGCGGCAGGGACTCCGCGATACCTTCGAGATTTCAGAAAATTAAAAATTGAATGGGTTTCACCGATGTGAAGTGGATAGTGAGGGGAGAATTCGTGTAAAATTGTTTTAAAAATGATAGTTTCAATAGAAACGATCGCTTTGAATACATTCTTTTAACCAGTTAACCCCAGAACTCCTGAGCCTCGATCTGTTATGCGAACTCCTGGGGAGATTCTGATTTAAGGTTTTCCAATTTGTGGGTTCGAGGAACCCCCTCCCCCTCTTAGGAGTTCTAGGGTTAAGTGTGGCGAGCTCTTTACAAAGCACCCCCCAGTGCTTTGGATATAGTTATAAATCCAACTCAAATTATTTCTAATTTTCATTTGTTTTTTGATAGACCTCTAAACATTTTAAACATATTAAACTTTACGAATATAATTTAGTTTTCGCCAAAATTACAATTTAAATATCAAATTGTAACAAAATTTTACGTATAACGGATATAGTCGTCATGACACAAAATTTTGTCATATCTCCATGACGGATATAGTCGTCAAACACACTTAACTGGTTAATAGATATCGGAGATTATTTGTCAGATGTTTAAATTAGATTTAACGTTTTAATGTGTTTCTCATAAATTAAGTCCTTGTTTTATATTTTATATTATAGCCGTTTCTCTTTCGATACTATATAAATATATTTCTAGTTTCTTAAATAGTTGGCTTGGTAAATTTCTGTGTCGTAGAATTAAATAAACTTTTATTATTATATTTATTATTAACTTTAATTATTAAATTTATTATTAACTTTTAATTTCGGTCAATCTTTTGTTTTGATCCCTTTATTCTTAAATACAGGAAATCGTAGTCGTCTAAATAAGATTATACGTAAAATAAAATGTCCTGTTTTACAATTTTTGTATCGATCACAATCACAAGAAGTTTACGCTAGTTCAGTGACCTCACAAAGGTTCGATGCAAATTAAACGTGTAGGAAGCGTAGCGAGAAAACAGTTTGCAACATTGTTTCGCAAACGTACAAGCGACCGGATCAAAATCGATACGATTTGTAGGTGGGCACGATTTAATCGTGCAATCATTGCTGTCACTATTAAGTAATCCAACGCCTCACTGTTACGTTGCCACCTAGTATTTAGGAGCGTGAAGCGAACAGATTTTTGTCGAACTGAAATGTAATTACGTACTCTTGGCAACGTGCACTTTCATATCAAATGTCTCGAGTCTATCGTGTATCTGATTTGGATCAATTTGAATTTTATCTCAATGATTATCTTCGGAAAGAAATTAACAACAACTGATATAAACAAAAATTCATACGCTATTGAAATCAAATCTGAATATTTTTTTAAAAGCTTGAGCTGAAACAATCTTTTCAACTGAAATTTTCTTCACTTTGTGTAAAATATCGTAAAATTCACTGCGATCGTTTGAAATCGTATCCTGGTCATTGCTGAAATCGTAAGTGAATAATTCGTATATTTTGTAATCAAGTGTAAAAAATGTTTGCTTCGAATTAAAACGTGAAATAAAGCGAAAGTTTCACGTTTCACCTGGAATATTATGAAATTCGATAAAAATGTATCTTAGATCAGAAAATTATAGACCTCTACATTGATTTGCACGTAATAACACACCCTTTGATAAGAAAGTCGCATGATAGATACTAATTGATAGCCATTCACACATTCTGCCATTGAGCGACATTTACGTTTGATTTTATCGCTGACTACGGTCGCAAATCTTTTTTTCCGAGTATATTAAACAGTTTTCTGTAAAATACGTCGATTCATAATATGAGTTAATAGGAGAACAAAACTCTTCAAGTACGAAAGTTTCACATAACAGAATTATTACTGTTTTGCATTTACTTCAATATAAAACAAAATGATATAAAATAAATACTTCATTGCGTATTGAAAATTAGTAGAATCTGCTTTAATTTTGAACTCGAGTGTCTTTTTGATACAATTCTTTAAATAATCATTACTGCATACTTCAATTTTACGAACGCCATAAGGATACACCATAAAACCTGTACTACACTAATTTCATTTCAATTCATTATAAGCAGATTTGATCCAACACAGAAGGATTCCTTTTAAAATTGCTGTTAAAGAATCTAGACCTGTAGAACTTATGCCTAATCGAATCAGCGTTTCTACTGCTCTAGCCATGTTTCCAACCTCCGCACAACGGATCGTTTCAACGTATCATCTCCACTACTTATACCTTTTTTAATCAGCAACTAAACTTCGAATGCCCTAAATGTTTTTTCATTAACCCTTTCGCTACGGGTGGGTTCTGCGCCGCGATATTCCCGCTGAATCGGTTGCCGCGACAAAACTGCACGGCTAACTACAACCTGAGCTGCTTTGAAACGGTGTTTTCGAAACAAAACCTTTTTTCAAAGCAGGGTATTTATAACGTCTTAATCCTAGAACTCCTAAGCCTCGATCTGTTACGCGAACTCCTAAGGGGGGGTTCCTCGAACCCATACTTCTTTTTATACATTTATCCTGGAAAAAGTTGTTTTTTGGAAAAGTTTTTGCAATATCGGGATATGCTATAGTTTATAAACAAGACAACATATGTTTTTGCGTTCAATTTGTATTGATTTATGTACATTTATATACATAATATATGTATAACACTTATATAACACGTTCGTCGCCACGTCACCCATATTTGGGTGACGCTCTTTCTCTTAAAGCTAAATAGGATTTTAAATTGGAATTTTGAAAGGAATTCAATGGAATAAGCATTGAAGTATAATATATACAAATATAAAATACATAAAATAAAAATAAAAAGTTACAACTTTTGCATTTTTTAATATTTTTTAACCCCAGTTTTCTATGCAATCGGATTTAAGCCCAGCGAGAAACTGAGCTGAATCACGCTGGGCCGCGAACGTGTTAAAGAAAGTTGAGCTGGGCTATAACCATTCAGAATCTGAATTTCAGACCCATATTTCTTCCGCTCGTCCTTCATCCAGCAATGCACGGTTCTAAGCGAGCGAACCCTCCGGTATTTTACTCTTACCGTAACTAAACGCGGGAAAATGGAACGCGAGGATGCAATTGTTCGAAGCTAGCCGCTGTTGTAGCGACTTATCGCTGCGCGAATCCACGCAGCGGTTCTTTTTGCTTGCAATTAGAAACGGTTGACGCGATTCTGGCCCACGGTTGGGCCCGTGCGTCCTCCGGTTATCTCTGTTTAACACGTTGAATGCCACGTCAGTTTTACAGGGTTTGCCCGTGGCGTCACGATGAATTTTCTGTTATACGATACATACACTGTTTAAATATTACCTACCACGAATAAGTGTAACTACTCTCAAATATTTTTTACTGCATTAATTTCTTTACACCATGGAATCAACCCTTTGGCCTATAACCATGAGTCTGACTCGTGGTAAAGAATTTGTGTCATAAGCGAAAGCCACGAGTCTGATTCGTGGTGTGGAATTTGTGCATAAGATTTATCATTAGAACAAGCGATTGGAGTTATTCCACATCGAATATCATTCCTTTGATTATGATTGCACCCTAGACGCCTTAAAATTACTATTTGTACCTGAACATTGTTTATTATTGCACAATTCCGTTCGTTGCATTTTTGAACTTTCTAAAATGCCATGTTAAGAGAAAGCTGGTTTATGGTTAATTTTTGCTTCGTAGTATTTCTGTATTCCAACAAACAGTAATCGTTTTTTGCAAATTTTGCTCATGAAACCCGTCAAATTGACAGGTCCTGTGAAACTAGCGTTAATGTCGTTCAGAAGAGACACTCATCATCATACCTATACGAAGATGCCCGACTACTGAATATTTCGAACCATTGTATTGGGTTGGAGGCACAGTTCTGTCGTATTTTCCGTTTCCGTTAATTCATGTGGAACCCAAACACTTTGCTTTAACACAAACCCAACAGATTTAATGCGATTTCCAACAGTTGTATAATGAATGCCAAACTCTTCTGCAATTTCTCGACTTGTTAAGTGTGGATTATTTTCCAACATGGATCGCAAAACATCATTATCGATCTTGGATGGTCGTCCAGATCGATCACTTTCTTGGAGGCTCAGATCCCCGGAACGAAATTTGCTAAACCATCTTTAACAAGTACGAACATTTACAATATCTTTTCCAAATACCGCACATAAATTTTTACATGCAACCGATGCGTTGCTTCCTTTTTGGAATTCATACAAAATGCAGTGTCGTAAATGCACTTTATCCACTGACACGTTTTTCACTTTAAATATCACAAGTAAATGATGAACGGTAAAAAAGGACTCCTTTTATATTATACAGCAGGTAAAAAAACAAAAAAAATTCCCAATGACTCACTAGCCACATGTTTTTTTTATTTACAAGAAAAATTACCTGCCTATTTAAAATACGACAGAACTTACCCTCCAACCTAATAGATCGAGTTGGTCTTCGCGAAATCTTACAGTGCTGTTTGAACGAATCTATGCACGAAAGTCTCTGTTGATTGTTTTGCAATTGCTTCTTTCGTAGGTGCTGTCGTTCAAGTGAGATTTCTTTTGTATGTATTAGGAATGGGATTTTATATTGGTAAATGAAATTAAATGTTTTTTTTCATTTACGAGAAAATTACCTGCCTATTTAAAATACGACTTACCCTCCAACCTATAGATCGAGTTGGTCTTCGCGAAATCTACAGTGCTGTTGAACGAATCTATGCACGAAAGTCCTGTTGATTGTCTTGGAATTGCTTCTTCGTAGGTGGTCGTTAAGTGAGATTTCTTTTGTATGTTTAGGAATGGGATTTTATATTGGTAAATGAATGAAATGTTTTTTTTTTATTTACAAGAAAAATTACCTGCCTATTTAAAATACGACAGAACTTACCCTCCAACCTAATAGATCGAGTTGGTCTTCGCGAAATCTTACAGTGCTGTTTGAACGAATCTATGCACGAAAGTCTCTGTTGATTGTCTTGGAATTGCTTCTTTCATAGGTGCTGTCGTTAAAGTGAGATTTCTTTTGTATGTATTAGGAATGGGATTTTATATTGGTAAATGAAATTAAATGTTTTTTTTTCATTTACGAGAAAAATTACCTGCCTAATTAAAATACGACAGAACTTTCCCCCCAACCTAATATATATCATGAAGAGTATACATTTTTCACCAGTTCGGGTACACGGCTAAACAGTTGAATGGCACGGCGCACGACCGACTTTCTTGTTTACTATAGCTCGAGCAGTTGGCAGATATCGCGTAGGCAAAGGGGTTAAGGGTTAAATTTGTGAATAGTTATACCTGTATCAGTCCTGGTTGAAGTTTCTATATCCCAAAAACCTCTTGTGCTCTCGCTCAAATCAAGAAAAGATAGCAAAATCGGCGTCGCGCTCAATGTGTTAACGGGTCGCTTTATCCTCGACCGTCGAACGCGTTTCACCGTGAAAGGAGAAAAGAAACGCGTGGAAAAGAATGGAAAGAAACTGGCCCGGTCTTTGGGCAGCCATGAAAAATGCGTGAACGTTTAGACGGCTGTGAAACTAACTTTATTACCGGCGTAATAATATCCGTCTCGCCGATCTACGGTGTCGTTTCGCGTGGAAATCTCGAAGCGGTCTCGAAGAAAAGACCGTAAGCTTCTTGCCCGATACGTTTCAGTGGAACGAGGTTCTCTTCGAGTACGAGCGTGGTTTACGTAGAGCACAGGTTCGTCGATCTGGAATCTGGAACGAATCCGTTCGAATGTGACGAACGATCGGGCTCTCGATGTTTATCATATTGTTTTATTCATTCGACTGTTACCGCCTTTACTGTTCCGTGTCCTGGCGAACGCAAAACGTTCGTTCGCGGGGCGGATAAAAAAGGAAAGTCGCGATCGGCTCGCGTTGCTGTGTTCCTACTTTTTGCCACCCTTCTAGGCGCGCTTCCGCTTGTTCGCTTGGACCGCGGATATTAAAATTGGTCTTTTCAGAGAACATTCTCTTTGCGATTGTTACGTCGCGAACGTTTACACAATTGTAAACGGTGCAAAAATTTGAACGCTGGATTTACGGACATTTCTTGTATACCTATTTCTATGGACACGCGTCAATTGGACGGGTATCCGGTGAAATAGGTATACATCGTACAGAATTTGAAATTGCAGTGCTGAGAGGGAATAAGATTTGGGTACACTTGTATCGCTTCATCGATGAAAGTTAGCAAAAGTTGTTAGGAATAATAGCAATTGTTTTTTGCAAATTTTGCTCATGAAGTTCGAAAAAGTTTCGTAAGCCTGGTGTTAATTGTGCGAAATAATACGAAATGCACGTGGTACGCAAAAATGTGTAACATATGTGTAATATACATTGTAAGATTCATATAACGAAGTCTCTACGCGATTTGCATTTCCTTCGTTGCGTTATGAAAATTGATGAAAACGCAAACTCGTTGAAACGTCCACAGTTTTGTCGTAACGATCGATCATGAAATAATTTCGATCATTATTCGGTACAATCGTGTATTAAAATCAGAGTCCGTTTCTTCTTATGCATCAAGGTTTCAGTTGAGGTTGGCAGGTAGTTAAAAAGTGAAAGCCTTTATTGTGCTGGTTATTCGGTAACAATGATAATGATAACTGTCGCGGAATTGGGATTCGAATACCAGTGTCAAGTTAACAATGCACGACAATGCGTACTTTCTACTTTTCATCGGTTGATCGAATTTGAAAAAGAATCGCACCGATTGCAGGGAATCCCTGAATTATCCCATGATTGTTCGACTCGAACGCAACTCTGTTCCAATTGAAATAGTTTAGGCCCGGGTTTCCACAGTCAGATCAAAATCGTCGGATTTCCCATCCTCCCTGTTTGGATTCGTCGTGTGGGAAGTACTACTCTTGATCTGTTGTGCAACCAGACGCGCAATGCGGGTGGTACCGTACAGGTCGTGACGATAAAAAGCCTGGCTGCACGTGAAAGTGTATGAAAATCAGTGGGAATGATCAGTGTTAAGTGTGTTTTCCGTTGCATGATCATAATTCGGTCACCTATACTGTCGTTAATATGTTACGATAGAGTATACTATTGCACATATTCTATCTCGTTATCATATTTTTATTATACTAGGGTATGTATATCACTCTTATGGAGTAACACTATCATTATATTAGGTTGGAGGAAAAGTTCTGTCGTATTTAAAATAGGCAGGTAATTTTTCTTGTAAATAAAAAAAACATCTGGCTAGTGAGTCATTGGGTACCTATCCTCTGTAGAAATTAATTGTAGTTTGGTAGAGATTGTAATGTTCAAAATTTCGAATAATATATGCTACGCGTCAAAAGTTATGCAAGCATTGTTCTTAAGATTACGTGAAATAAGATTTTGTTAAGCTTTTGAGCACTTTTATCGAGGATTTTATACCTTTTAACGGGTTTGCTATTAAAATTCATGCCGTGCTATTTTATTTAAAAAATTTCGATTCACAGAAGAATACAGTAGTATAGAAGGATGTTTTGCATTAAGAAATGTCTGATTACGAGGAAAATGCCGAAGTAATTACACCATCTTCTATCTCCTTAAAGGCCATTTAATTTTTATCCGAGCCACTTTTTTAATCAGCAAACAGTTTACCAGTAATTTTATAGATATATCTTGTGTTCTTAACCCTAGATTCATAAACATTCGTCTCACAGACCGCGCAAAGTACTTAAACACTTGTAACTTTTAAAGTGAAGGAGACAGAAAGATGAACTTCGATCGCTCGGAATAACGATTGTGTTCATTTTCATTTCAGAAAATTACTGATCGATAAACAACTTTTCAGATTTAAAATGTACTTTATTGCTCCTTGCATTCTATAAAACAAAAATCATCAATATATGTAATATGTTCTTCTGAGAGACGAAAGTTTATGAATAATGTACAGTGGCCCCAAAAAGTTTTCGTACACTATGTCACAAATAAATTCGTTTAACTCTGAAATTCTGAGTCTGATAGAAGCATTTGGTAAAACTTTAAGGGTATGTATTGGGTTTGAGGGAAAGTTCTGTCGTGTTTTAAATAGGCAGGTAATTTTTCTTGTAAATAAAAAAAAACATCTGGCTAGTGAGTCATTGGGAATTTTTTTTGTTTTTTTACCTGCTGTATAATATAAAAGGAGTCCTTTTTTACCGTTCATCATTTACTTGTGATATTTAAAATGAAAAACATGTCAGTAGATAAAGTGCATTTACGACACTGCATTTTGTATGAATTCCAAAAAGGAAGCAACGCATCGGTTGCATGTAAAAATTTATGTGCGGTATTTGGAAAAGATATTGTAAATGTTCGTACTTGTCAAAGATGGTTTAGCAAATTTCGTTCCTGGGATCTGAGCCTCCAAGAAAGTGATCGATCTGGACGACCATCCAAGATCGATAATGATCTTTTGCGATCCATGTTGGAAAATAATCCACATTTAACAAGTCGAGAAATTGCAGAAGAGTTTGGCATTCACCATACAACTGTTGGAGATCACATTAAATCTCTTGAGTTTGCGTTAAAACAAAGTGTTTGGGTTCCACATGAATTAACGGAAACGGAAAATACGACTGAACTTTCCCTCCAACCCAACATAATAGTATAGTATTATTATAATATAGCAGTGCAGTATTATCAGTATTCTACTATTTGTTACCGTTCTACTGTACTATACTACCACGTTACTATATACTACCATACTATTAGATAGTTATATAGTATATAATGAGATATTATTAATAACATTATGTATTATACAGGGTATCCCAGATTTTAATGTTCAAACTTTGTTAGTGTATTTTATGACACAAAATAAGAAAAAAATATTATGTAAACATAGGTCATGTAGAGCTTTATTAAAAAGTTATAACAAAAATTCAATGTAGTAGCACGGAAGGAATATTTTAAATATCTCGGAAACTAAGGTCGAGCGACGGTTATATGTATAAGAAAAAGTTGTTCAGAATACTCTCTTCTATAACATATTTCAGAATCATTAAAATCGGAGTTGTGGCCCCTAAAGTAAATAATTACCTACTTCTTAGTGTTTAAACGTGTCCGCTTGAATCTATTCACACGCCAACCTTCGTTGCGATCCTGGCAAGCTATTATTGGCGAAAATTCATTTCAATGTTTGGTGACCTCAGATAGTAGACATAGCTTACATAAACGCACTGAAAAACATAATACTGTTGATCTATCGAAGCCAATGCTCGCAGTAACAGCAAGCTGATTGCTATTCCTATTCTGAATTTTTGTTATAACTTCTTAATAAAGCTCTATACGACCTATGTTTACATAACATTTTTTTCTTACTTTGTGCCATGGAATACACTGACAATGCTTGAACATTAAAACCTGGGACACTCTGTATAATATAGTATATTGGCATAGTAGTTAATTATAATTATTGTATAACCACTATATAATAATTAGGTAAAGATTAACGCTTTATCGACCGCTCGTGGCTCAACTTATTCCACATCCACTCCCAATCGACTCATTTTAGCACGGCTGCATGGCTAATGAATTGATCGCAATGATTTTCTTCGTGTAATTGATAGTTTAATATTTCTTTACAATATATATACGATACCGCTCGAAACAGTCAGGAAATATTACAAAATGTACAAACTAAAAAACTGTAAAAGCCGATTAATAGGCTTCCGATCGATAAAGTGTTAGGTAAAAATAGTTTCTCTTTCGTATCTGTTCGTATTTTTCCAACGAACCAAAAACGTTGGACTGACGGTTACTTAACACTTAGCCGACCGAGTGGGGAGATCTATTTTGTCCTCAACAAAGTACTGCAATTGATTCTGTTTGCTTTTGGTATTAGTTAGTCTTGAACTAGTACTGTTCAAAAATTTTTTAAAATACAATTTTTAATAAATTCAACGTCAGCTTAGGACCAACTAATAACAAAAGCAAATAGAATAATGGCACTGTTTTGTCAAGGAAAAAATGGGAGATCTCCCCATTCGGTCGGCTAAGTGTTAAGATCGATAGCAAAGATGTATGCTTCGCGCGATAACAAAACGATAGAGTCGCTTGAACGGTTTTAATTCCCGAATTCCAAATCCTGTCTATCGGGAATGAAGTTTTCTATTGCTAAATGAAATGTACTCTTATTTGTAAAATAATACTTTGATAATTTATTCAATACTTTTATATAACACGAGGAAGGGCAATTTTGACCACACCTAGCGAGTTTTGTCACAATACTAGCAGAACGCAGTGGTCGAAATTCTTACAACCCCTTCCTTCAGCCCCTTTGTTCTGTTTCTCGATGTTTTCAAACTTTCTAAAATGCCAAATGTGGCTTAGCTTCTTGGAAGAAGCCCTTGAGAAAGTACGTTAAGAGAAAGCTGGTTTATGGTTAATTATTGCTTCGTAATATTTCTGTATTCAATTTCCAACAGTATGATAACGTGTGAAATTTACTATTCGTAGGAGATGTATGTATGTGCATTTTTTACAATCGATGATTCACTCCAAGTTGTACTTTAATTTAAAAAATTAACGAAAGTATCTGTCGATTGTCTTGGTATTGCTTCTTTCGTAGGTGCTGTCGCTGCAGTGAGATTTCTTTTGTATGAATTGGGAATGGGGTTTTATATTGCTAAATGAAATGTACTCTTATTTGTAAAATAATATTTTGATAATTCATTCAATACTTTTACATAACACGAGGAAGGGCAATTTTGACCACACCTAGCGAGTTTTGTCACAAGACTAGCAGAACGCAGTGGTCGAAATTCTTTCAACCCCTTCCTTCAGCCCCTTTGTTCTGTTTCTCGATGTTTTCAAACTTTCTAAAATGCCAAATGTGGCTTAGCTTCTTGGAAGAAGCCCTTGAGAAAGTACGTTAAGAGAAAGCTGGTTTATGGTTAATTTTTGCTTCGTAGCATTTCTGTATTCAATTTCCAACACTGTCCAATCGATCGAAATCGACAGTGTAGCCTGAACGTGCAGAGGAATTATCGCGCCTGGATGCGACTCATGTACGTACATGCAGGAATTCCATGACATTTGAAATTCCGGAGTGAAAGTATCACGCCCACGTAACAAGCCCGGGTCCCATTGATGTGATTTAGCGTCAAAACGTTTCCATGATTGAGTAAGTTAATGCGTTTCGTGGGAGGCGTGGGCGTGATGATTTGTGGCCGGTCTTTAAGTGGCCATCACCGATACCGTACGTAACGGTTTTACGATATTTCACGTACGAATCGATGGCTCGCATTGTGTCGCGATACACCGAGCGCATTCCAGATTTTCACGTCGTTCGCCCGTGTCGTTTCGAGCCCGCGTTCACTTTAGAGGTCTCTATTTCACGCGCGTTTAAACGTGCGCTTACGTTACCTGGAGAACGTGTCCGCAGTGCCGCGTGAAATATGTAAGCACTCGAAATAGGTAGGATCGGTTGTAAAAATGGTTGGACACGAACTTTAACATCCGTGGGCTTTCCAACAGCACACGTACAGTGAACAGTAAAGTCACGTGAAAAGTTTATTTTCAGTGATGGATTGAGATTTTCGTTTTATAAGCGCGATTTTGATAGAATCCGAATTCTTTGAAATAAGAATTTCAACATTCTTAGGGACTGCGTCCCTCTTTCGAAAGTTGTAGGTTCAGGTCGAGACGTACCACTTTGGAAACCTCTGTTTTAACATTTATATCACACAGCTGGGCGTGTTGTATACTTTTAATTTTAATTTTATTTAATGTATAATAATTTAATTTTAATTTTAATTTTAATTAATAATTTAATTTTAATCTAATTAATATTTTAACTTTAATTTTTATTTTTATTTAACTTTAATTTTAATTTTAATTTAATTATATTTTAATTTTATTTAATTAATATTTTAATTTTATCACTTTTAACACTATTCCTACCACGACCGGTCAAATGACCGTTTTTAAAATTTCGATTAGAATTTCACATATACAACGTAATCGAACTGCCTTTAAATTTGTGACTTTTCCTCAAATAAACGTAAAATACATTTTTCAATGTTCGCTTCTTTTTTCATTGTTTAGTTTCTGAGACAAATTTGTAGTCTGTCTTACGTGGGAATGTTGCTATAGGAATAGGTATACGTGAAGTGTCGGTAGGAATAGTGTTAAAAAGCATATAACTTTTTAATAGAATCGTACGAAAAATGAATCATAATCGTCATATTTTTACTTTTCCGTATTGCACAATAATTAACGAACAAATTTCTTTCGAGTACTGTTCAACAATATTGAAAATTAAAAATTTTCTAATATAAAAACAAAAGTTTTCACGCAAGTCAAAGGTTTTCAATTTCTTAAATCGTCTAAAATGTCACAAAAATTTTTTAAATTTTCTACTTCAACGTCAAATTGATCTATTCGTTTCCATCGAAACTTGTACAGAAAATCGAAGTCTCCTGGACAACGAACCTGCACGATAAAATTGCACGCGTTCGCAAATAGAGATGAATAATTCGAAGCTGCATAAAGGAACGATAAATCGAAACGCCGTGTAGCTCATATCGCACCAGATAGTATCTCCGTGCATAGTATCGCAATATCCAACGAGTTGTTGCCGATCGTAACATCGTTCCGTCGACATCGTAAAAATGGCCGACCGGGAATAATCGAACATCGTGGAAGAAATATTTATCCGTCCGGCAGTAAGGTGCTCCTGCCTCGAATGCACTCGCGGAACGGAGTGTTCGTTGCTACTTGTGCTACAACTTATTCAGCGACACGATCGGGGATTACACTTGGTGCAGCTTCATAAAGTGCGATCGTAAACTATAAAGCTCCCGCGACGCGCAAGGTATTGAACCAATAAAATTCTCGACCTCGATATCGTGTATTCTTCAGTGTTTTTCTACCGCGATTGGCCAACGGAACCGCGGTAAATCAAACGTCAATTAAATTCGAAATAACAGGTGCCTTATTGTTTCTATCGTGAATATAAGGCAGATAGTAGGTATCGTTTCGTTTTATAAATCATCTCCAATTTACCGTAATTGATCGATAGAATTTCAGTAAATCGAACATCAACATTAAATTCGAAGTAACAAGCGCCTTATTGCTTTTATTGGAAATGTAACGTTAATAACCTTGCTGCTGTAAATTGTTGTGAATATTGTTTCGTTCCACTTTAATACCATCTATTTTATTCTTTTTGCTGTAATTGACTAATGTCCCAGTAAGTTGAAAATTGATTCAATTTCAGGTAGCAAACACATAGTTCATTAATTTTCCCAGAAACATAAATTTAATGTTGTTGGTTAACGCTAGAACTACCGACGATTAGGGTGTACTTATCGGAGACGAAGAAATTACCTGATTTAAGGGAGATAAATTTTAGCAATCACAGTAAAAATCATAGCAAATTTTCGAATGTTTAGGCAACACAGTAAGTTTAACACGTTTCTATAAAAAATTACAAATTAAGTCATTTTTATGATGATCACATCTCGAAAGAGTAATCCAGAAAAACTTAGATTAACAGAATGCTAGCCATTTCAGACGTCTCACGCATTATTTTACCATCGACAAATATATGATAAGTAAATAGAAATCAATTTATAAATAAATAAAAATATAATAAATTATAAATTGAATTTCAAAGATTAGTAAGAAATAAACATTCCAGTTGTTCAGGATTTCAAGGTAGATTCGTTGGCGATATTAACGGTTTGAGGCTTTGATTTTATATGAAAACCATTGCCGCTCAGCCATGGTAATCGGGCGTTTATCTGAAGTCCGAAAAGGACATCGGTGCGCTATCTTTCCCAAACAAGTCTTGCCGTACAGCGGAAGACGAGACAATGCCAAAAAGCTAACTCTTTCTGCTTTTATGCAGTTTAAGCCCTATTAAACATTACAAATCAGCATCAACATAGTGTGTGATTTTAAATGTAGACATATCCACCTTAAATCGCTTAGGAAACAATGACTCCGAAAAGCTAAATTCGCCCAGACTTGCTGGTAGTCCCAGCCGAAAAATCTGCCGACTGCAAACGGTTAAAGTTGGTACTCACTGTGTCCTCATCGTATCAGCTACCGCGCAACGCGCGGAGATCCGTAAAAGGGAACGCAGGTTGGCCAATATTTTGATGTTGACTAATTAGTATTGAACATACAGACGCAATGATGCTTTCATAAGACGGGCTTGCTGACGTTCTTCGCGTCGTACATTAACTGCAATCCTCAGAGATCTCCTACCGTACAAGGATACAGTTTTTGCATCCATAATATCGGCCGGCAGAAATCGAGAGACACCGATTGCAACACCGAGAGGTTAGAGCTGTTGAACTCAAGGACGGTTATCCTTCGGCAATGATTTCTTCGTGGATAGATTGTTTCCTCGGCGCGTAATTGCTCGTCTACGTTTAGGAACAACCATTGCGAGAGTTTGCTTGTTCAACAACCGTCTAATTATTATAGAATGTTCCTGTCGCACAGTTAGCTTCCATGTAAACGCGGTGCAAGCTTGCATGCTAATTAATCTCCTGCCTTACAATTTTTATCGGTACTCGTACATGTTATGGCGTCGATTATTTTCTACGTTGATACGACACCGGATAAGAAATGTTGAAATATTACAAGCAGATTGCGGACACTTATGCAAATTTATGTCTTTATATAAGAAGAATGATGAAATGTAAGCCGAGCAAAGATCTAATGCCGGCCTTTAAATATTAACAGCTGTACTCTACTTCGGATACTTTTCCAATTTGTAAGAGTTATTAGATTTCGTGATTACGTCATAATCGTAACATACGGTTGTTTATTGTATTATAAATGATTTGTGGTCGGTAATTTTCAACGTCAGAATGAAGCACCAATGCTTTCGTCGTTTCCTTTTCCATTGTAAACGGGAATGATTTTAACGTCACAAGAAGCTACGCGGTGTTTTCAGTCCATTCTTCGGGCCACGCGATAAAATGGAGATGCAAATTACTTTTAATGAGAATTCCAGCCAGGGGCAGAGCGGTTATTAACGTTCCGTGTCATTAATATCAGGCTGCGATGCAAAACAGAACTTCCGCGTTCTGTTTGTATAAATAGTCCACATCATTACATTTATTGATTATTACAGCCCGGACGGAATATATTGAATTTGTTGCGACAGCATTCTATTTGTCATAATTAAATGGCAAATGGATTGCCGCTCTGAGCCGTACGCAACGACAAATGATCCCTACGCGCGTGGTCTCTTCGTCTTCTTGTTGAAATACCTTTTAATAATTACCCTGTCCGACACCGTGTTTATTAAACACGTGTTAATTATCGGGCGAAACCAATGAAACTTCATGTTACGCGCTTAAGCGTACGTCTGTTAATGCCTTTGTCATCGCAATCTTTCATAATCAACCATGAATTATTTTCGATCGTTATTTCATCGTCAATTCTGTCAGGAAACGTACGTAACCTGATATTATTATTCGATTATTTATTTAATAAATGTGTAATATATGATACAGTTATGCATGTTTAGATAGCACTCATGAAAACTCATAAGTGATTCTAAGAAGAATACTATAGGAAAGGTTATAAATGAAAAAAAGAAAAGAAAGGAAAGTGAATAAAATGATAAATATGCGTGTATTTGATAAAACTAAAACGACACAAACGAACACAAAATAATAAACTACGCTTATGCTTCGCAAACTACGTCTATGTTTCGTAAATTACACAGTTCTTTGCTCTACGCTGACTACTTAGCTTCTGATTTCTTCAACTCTTGATCGAGTGGGATCCGAAAAGACAAAACACTTGGCCCCACTCTACCGATCTCTTCGCACACACACACGCGCACACACATTCACGCCCAGACACACACCAAACGTACCATCTTACAATACTAACCCTTAAATCTATACAATACTTTTAACTAGTTAAATGTGTTTGACGACTGTATCCGTCATACGTAAAATTTTGTTACAATTTAATATTTAACCCTTTACATTCGAGAGGTGACTGTTAGTCGTCTAATGATACTAACTTCAGAAATTTTCAAATTTCAAATATTTACTAGGATTCGCCTGTGTTATACGTCATTTAATTTAGTTAAGCGATACACTAAAATTTACATATATGACTATTTAACCTCTGAGTCTAATTAATAAACAAACTAACTGAAGTTTGAAAATTTGCGAAAATATCATTTGGTGACTCACGGGCCGACGTGGCCTGGACGGAAAGTCTAGCGTCGATCCCTAGGGACCGGCGTGGCGCTTAACGTGTTAACATATTGCGGACAGATGACGAGATATCTCGTCTTTCCTATTTCGTCGTTAGGGGCCGTTGACGAAATATCTCGTCTTGCATACTTCGTCGTTAGAGGCCGTTGACGAAATATCTCGTCATGCATACTTCGTCGTTAGGGGTCGTTGACGAAGTATCTCGTCTTGCATACTTCGTCGTTAGGGGTCGTTGACCAAATATCTTGTCTTGCATACTTTGTCGTTAGGGGTTGTTGACGAACTATCTCGTCTTGCATACTTCGTCGTTAAGAGTCGTTGACGAGATATCTCGTCTTTTATATTGCGTCGTTAGAGGCCGTTGGCGAGATATCGCACAGTTGTCACGTGATAGTCAGACAGTTTTTGATAATTTCTATTATGAATTAATTATTTGAGACTCTGAAATATGGATAGCGACAAAACGATTAACAATATTACAGAAATATTTGCGGACAGTTTACTGGATGTATTAAATGATGAGGAAAATATGAATATATAAACTTCACGTAAAAATCATCCGTAAAAGTTGTCAGGTAGTGTACAACAATACATCCCAGTACGACTTTCGCCTTCGCAAAACTAGAAATTTCCGAGAAGACGTTGCAAAGTGTGTAAAATCAACAGAAACAGAAGTGAAACTCGCTACGTTTGCAAGCTTTGCGGTGTTCCACTTCACTTAATTACATGTTTTGCTAAACATCATACTTTGAAAAATTCTTAGTTTGTACAAATTTTTACTTATCGAAAAATATTTCAAAGATCCTTCATTTTTAAAGTTGCTGTTGAAAATAAATATAATTCATGTAACAATGATTTTTAACTACCAACAAATCATTACTAATTTAAGAATATTCGGCGCAAAAAAATACCCGCCCATTGGGTACAGTTAGCAATAAAATGTCTGGTCCGCAATGCGTTAAATTTCTTCACAATCAACCATAAATTATCTTCGATCGTTATTTCGTCATCAGTCTCGTCTCGGACGCGTATCGATCAGGTTGCTCAACTTTTAGGCTCTGTCTTCCGTAACGCATTTTCTCCGGACAGCATTAGCGCATCGCGAGGTCATTATTTCCAGCACGACCGGATGATGCGCGGTGAAAAACAGTCGGTCGTCTCGCGGGGATCACCCAGTATACACGTGACGACAAGAGAGGGCCCCGACGACGATCAGACGCGAGATGGTAGATACCCGTCCGAGATAAATATTCACCAGCGCCGCGTGTAATCGTTTATTCCGACCGCCTTGAGCAGATATAATCGCTACATCACTGTGCTCGCCCAGCGACATCATTCTCTCCGCTCTGTCCCTCTTCCACGAGCTGGAGGATCCGCTTCCACCCTTTGCAGAAGGGAAACGCTTCAACGTTTCCGTTGGAAACGGGGGATCAGTGTTGCGAAATTAGGTTTATTTTATAAAATTTATTACAAAATGTAAAACACTGGGAACTCGCGTTTGGAGATGTACAATGAATAATAGAAAACATGGTTGTCCTTCGAGCGGAAAGTGTTAAAAGTATACAAGTACACGTATAAACAGAGAAAAGAGACGTAACTAAAGCATGTGTACGATTTCTTTTTCGTGACCTCATTATCCCAATGTTTAATTATTTAATCTTACTGAATGATTAGAAACAAAACTTGTTATAAAAATTTAAAAATTACTTGTATCAAAAATTCTGTTATTAAAATAACACTGCGTGAACATATTTTGTCAACAAATCATTTACATTTCTTCCAACATTTGTTATCTTATGTAATCGTACATAACGTCGGATAATGAATCCTCTGTAATCTATTCAAATGATACGTCTACGATTGTTCGGTTCTCTATTTTATAAAATTTATTACAAAATGTAAAACACTGGGAACTCGCGTTTGGAGATGTACAATGAATAATAGAAAACATGGTTGTCCTTCGAGCGGAAAGGGTTAAAAGTATAAAAGTACACGTATAAACAGAGAAAAGAGACTAAAACATGTGCACGATTTCTTTTTCGCGACCTCATTATCCCAATGTTTGATTATTTAATCTTACTGAATGATTAGAAACAAAACTTGTTGTAAAAATTTAAAAATTACTTGTATTAAAAATTCTGTTATTAAAATAACACTGCGTGAACATATTTTCTCAACAAATTGAGAATTACATCATTTACGTTTACATCATTTACATTTCTTCCAACATTTGTTATCTTATGTAATCATACACAGCATCAGGTAATGAATCCTCTGTAATCTATTCAAATGATACGTCTATGATTGTTCGGTTCTCACAACCAAATGTAAAACAGACACCCCGGCTGGGAAAAATTGTTTTACAGCCGAGTCCTTAGAACTATCCCTTATTATGTGGAGTCTAACCAGTCGTCGAAATTTTTGACCATAAAAAGAACCGTTGGTGATCACGTTTTCAAGTACCATGGAACGAATATTTTTAAACAAATTCCCCCAAGTCTTACCCTCACCTTCGGAAAACACACCCACCACTTTGTAACCAATAAGAGCACGGCACCCACCACTCATAAGCAATAGTATCAACCAAACTCGGACAACACGAGTTTATAAAACACCCAACATAAAACAGAAAATGAAAACGTAACAAAAAAAACCTCGAAACATCACATTGTAACAACATGTATCATTCAATTGTAAACTTAAAGTATACAATAAACATATTAAGTTTTGAGCTACAAAATCGCTTCAACTCATCATTTCAACCTGGTGAAGGCTATTAAATTCACGTTAACCAACGTTTACGGTTAACACTAGAATTACCAGAGCAGTCAAAATGACAAATTGATGATTACTTATAGCAACTTTATAAATTCAGTGTGGTAAAGTTTTCAAAATTTACTATGATTTTCTGCACAATGTATAAACAAAGATTTGTTTCCCACGTATTCAGCATTTTTTCATGTAATTTTCAATTTGATCTCTTCCATGCAAATAAGTACCCTTTAATCGTCAGTAGTTCTAGTATTAAAAGTTCTGTCAGTTTTAAATACCAACAACAACATAATTATTTTTACTGCTGTTGTCGTTATTAACGTAGAACATCTACATAATTCCATTATAAACTCTCACGTACCTGGCGAGGGAGCACCTACGAGTTTAACAATGGAACTACCAGCGTAGTCAAAATGACGGATTGATGATTATTCATAGCAACGTTACAAATTCACTTTACCAGGCTTCCAAATTTGTTTTGATTTTCTACAGAAAGTATAAATAAAGATATGTGTTCTGTGTATTCGATATTTCTTCCTGTAATTTTCAATTTCATCTATTCCATGCAAATAAATTCACTGTAGTCGTCGGTGGTTCTAGTGTTAACGTCGCGACCGCGCGTAAATAGGATTTACGACCCTATCAAATTCTTCGCCAAGAATTGCGGTGTAATTTAATAACACCAATGATGCTTTCCCTAAATTTTCTGCTTCTCCGTAATGAACTAAACTCTCAGACATAGTCATTTTTATCTGCACTGCTCCAACTGCTGCAACCTCTATCGTGTCGATATTCCATCCAATCAATTTCTCCGTGCAACTGTACCGCAGCTCGGGATACGAATAACTCGATCAGCTCCGGACAAACAAAAACCACGACGTGCTGATGTAATTCGGCGCTGGCCGAGGTTTTTTCGATCGAGCTCTCCAGACAGCGCGCACGAGGAATCCGGAGTACCGTTTCCCGTGTGTACTTGTACGGTTAAGAAGCTTGCTAATGTTAACAATCAGCCTTAAATTAGTACCAGAATACAGGCGATCGTTGAAGGGGGAGGAGCTGGTAGGAAACGAACGGAAGAATGAAACGAGTGGGCCGCGCGTAAGAAGAAAAGAGGGCCGTCAAATGGCGAACAAGAGGAACCATAAAGTTAAGTCCTAAAGAATGACGAAAACGTAATGAATCCGGAGAAAAAGCGGGGCAAGAACTGCTTCAAAGTCGTGGCAGACATCGAAGGGAGAGAAAGGAAGAGGCAAGTCAGGCGAAACGTTTAAAATTGTCCAGGAAAGAGTCGTTCTTCAAGAATTACACGAATGTTTCGAAGAACCATATTAACACTTTATTGACCGGAAGCCTATTAATCGACTTTTACGTGCTTACAATTAGTCTGTAAATTTTGTAATGTTTCCTTACACGAAGGTGATTGTTTCGAGCGAGAGATGAAGAGATATTAAGCTATCAATTACTCGAAGAAAATCATTGTGCTCAATTCATTAGCGATGCATCCGCGGCAAACTGAACCGATCAGGAGTGCGTGTGCAATAAGTTACGCGGTCGATAAAGTGTTAATTATCAAATTTTACCACGAGAGATTAATAAGCAAGAAGCGTAACCGAAATTTAATGCATCTGCATAAATTGAAATAAAATTTCCTTCAACTGAAGCTATTATAAAAAAAAGTTCTGTAAGATGATTTTCGTAGAACGGAAGATGGAATTCAGGTGTGAAAAATAAAAGTGAAGCGATTAAAATATTAATAACAGTATATTTAAAACAATTTAACAAAAACAACTTAAATATTCGATTCACCAAACCTTTCTCGCAACCACGTAACAAATCATCAGTCAACGCCGTTGCACATCGAAACCTGCTTCGTCCTCAAATCGCGATGCCCAACAGATGCTGTTTTCCTTACAGTCGTCCTCTTCTTAGCGTGGTCGATAACTGAAGACGTTAAACGGGACACCGAATTTTTTTCAGGACTCGCCTTTAACACGCGTGCAACGGTAGCCGAAGATTAATACACTCGCCCTCGAGAGCAATACGAGGCTTCGCTCGATCCTCGTTCGCGATAACATTTTTCCCTTTCCGTCACTGTTCCTATGCACACCGAGTCGTTCATGAATATTCACGAATACGCGCCGAGCACACCTCCCCAGCGTTTAATTTGTTCTTATTCCGTGCGCTCGCCTCTTCCTGTTCGTCCACGGGCAGGCCATCCTCTTCGTTCCGCGTGTGTGTCACGGGAAAATTCACAACACTTTGGAATTTAATAAATTTATTAACAAATGTGTCTTCACGCAGCGGTGGTTACTATTACAAGAAGTATCCTGAGCTATTTTCAGGTCTTTATAGGATTTTCTTCTATGGGTGGGGGTAATGGTGACTTTTGTTTGCTAGGATGTTTTTCTGGACCATGGAAGAAGCGAGTAATGGAAAATGACTGTCTGGATTATGGAAAAGGTGAGTACAGTCAACCCTCCTATAACGCGGTACTCTCAGAACGCGGTTTCCATATAACGCGGAGCTGAAATTGCGACAGCCCTCCTATAACGCGGTACTCTTACAGCGCGGTTTCCGTTCAAGAACGTCCGATCAGTTCTTTCCGTGCACCCAATTGAATGATTTTAACTGGATATGTTTATATAAACATTCAAGCTTATCTCTTAGCCGTTTACGACATCGGTTTCAGTCGTCTCAGAGCTCTTTCACAGTACGTTTCGTTGGTAACCAATTCTTTCCAAAATTTTGTTGCTGGCACTTCCAAATCTTGATTTACAAGATGTGAAAAAAGGGCTAAATTTGGCTAAAGAATTAGAACTTCATTTCATTCAAACTGATCATTCAACGGTGCGCTGCGCAAAGTTTAAAAGAGAGTTAAGAAATTGCTTAGCTCCCTATAGAGAGGTTTTAGTGGAGTTAGAAAAAAAAGCTACAATCGAAAACCAATGTGAAGATGAACCAAGCGAGGAAGACATTTTACCCATTAAAAGAAGACGAGTTAGGCGACTCATATTTAACAGCGAGGATAAGTGTTAAAAGATTACATAATTTTACAAAAGTCTTGCTTTTTTTTTTTGTTGGAAAACAGTTTTTTAGTTTAGTTTTTGTTTCATTTTTTTTAATCATTTCCTTATATGAACTCTTCAATTCAATAAAAATAATTTATAATTTATCTTGTCTTTTGTATTTATTGGTCTCCATATAACGCGGTACGAATGATGTGATTTGTACTAATTCTGAGTTTCTTATAGCGCGGTTTCCATACAACGCGGTAGATGGTTTCCATACAACGCGCTACGGATTAGCCTGGTTTGTACGATTAAATCCAAGTTTCTTATAGCGCGGTTTCCATATAACGCGGTACGCACTCACCGCGTTATAGGAGGGTTGACTGTAATGGAAAGTGACTCTTGAACGCTGTGTCTATGTTTGTTTTTCTTAGTCACTGGCGGATGAATATCTGCTGTGGTCCGAAGATAAGGGCCTCTTCACATGTGCATCGCGCGCCACTCTTCACCCGTAAAGAGCACACGCCTTTTTTCATGCGTGATTGCGACGTATGGCCCGGCGAGGCTGACCTGGGTGCTTCCTCGAAAGATGCTCTCTTTGATTGCCTCGCGGGGCCATGCTTCCGCCCCCCACCCCCCAACTTTCGACTGAGCCCGCTCGCGAAATCATGTCGCTCGATAAATTCGCTGTAACGGTCGCGCCCCGTGGAGGCGGCACGTTTGACAACGAGTAGAAGTAAGGAAAAGAAATCGGCTCCGTGTTTGAGATACCCGTGGCGTTGTTGCTCGTGAAATCGATAGCGGTATCGATATTGTGTCTGTTCGTTTCTTGCGATCGAGATCAATGTAAACGAGCCTTGTCTTGTAATCGTTGGTGGCACAGAATGTGGTCTAACTTCTTCGGGAATAAATTTGTCAGAGGCGGAAAGGAAACTTTTAATGGAAGCTTGCAGTTCTGGATAGCTTGTGATTGCAATGAAGTTTAATTTTAATTTTAACCGTACTTTCGATTCGTATGATTGAGAAATGCGAATGAAAACACGGATTATTTGTGTTGGAAATTCGTATCCTAACGAATAAACAAAATGCTGAGGAGGTTCCAGGAACGGGTCAAGTGTTTCACCCTTACCACACTGTGTGTAAGAATTAGAGGATTCTAATGAACTGTGTCCTTTAGCCTCTTCTATTCATTCGAGTCTTGCCTCTCGCTGTGTAGAGATCAGGTTAAAAAATAAGGATATACCTTCCTTTAGAAATATAGTTTAGTAAATTCTTAAAAAGATAAGTTATCTTTATTTCTGCCATTTTAACCCGTAATCTTCAATAATATTCAGTAAGTACATCAAGAGGGAGTACTGATTAACCAGTATTTAAAGAAACATAATTAGTATGATAAATAGAATATATACCAAATAATATATTTCATCATCCAATCAGCCTACTAGTAGAACGATACACAAATTCAGTAGCACACTAACTAATCGACACACTTATTGAGTATAATCGCTTACATTAGAAAAAATAACAGCATCCCTTCCAATCCGTTCTTTAACCCTTTGAGTGCCAAGCAAAGCGATCGCACTTCTTCTGTTCTGTCCTCAAAGCACCAGCGCCCTAGGTTGCGAAGCCCATAATTACAGCAAATTCGGTTTCTTTCGATGCGCGACTTTACGATTACCCTTCAGTCTTTGGTAAAAAAAAAAGATAAAATTGGAGTAATTTTATTCTCAGGAGAATGTCGGAACAAAACTAAACTGTCGGAAATGTTTATTACATGTAAGTTAAAAATAGTGGAATCATACTTTTTGGCATTTTTCGATACGGAATATGGGGAGCGCCGCTTGGCAATTTTCGATCGGGAAATAAGAAAGGGCCATGGCACTCAAATGGTTAACCCTTTGAGTACTGAATACTCTCGGTCGAAGTGGTCCGCGTGGACGACGCTCTATTAGCAATTGTGTTGCTCTAAACGGGAGATCGAAAAAATTGACAAATACATATACGTATTAAAAATTAAATTAAAACTAAAGAATAAGTCTATGCGTCTGACTATTAAAATTAAAATAAAACCCAAGAGTAAGACAACACGTCTGACCCCTTCGACGTTACATTTATTTCTGTTTATTTTTTTTTTATAATATCAACGATCTCTTCGTGACCACATCTGGCTGAACTTTGCCGCCTTTATTCAAATTTTCCTTCGTTAATAGCAGTCTAGAAAATACTTGATGCATGGCGTTCTGTGAGCCGGCTCGCCTCACAAATGCCTTGAACGATTCTGCGCTAACATACGCGTTCACAATCCACGTGGGTAACTTTCGCCAGAGACGCATATGTATAGGAAAATCGATATGAAATCGATATACCTTCCTTTAGAAATAAAGTTTAGTAAATTCTTAAGCGTAAAGTTATCGTTATTTTATTCCTTTCAATCCATAATCTCCAATAATTTGCATATATAATTACAGTAATCCGTATTTTTTCTAATACTAATTTGCTGTGAAAAATTGCCTTTTTGAATTTTATAAAATTAAAGCACCTCGGGTGCGATGTGTCACGGGGCAACTATGTGTTGCTAAGTTTATGCATTAAAAAACGCGAAGCTTCGAAAAAAAAATAATAAAAGGAGAAGTTAAATTCCCATAAACGATAGATTCCGTCAAGTCAAATTCAATTTTTATTCTTCCAGCTCTAAAATATACCGCGCTTTGTTTCATACTGGAAGCTTAATGTCTAACCGTGCAGTAGCACTTATGGTACAGGATACTTCCGCTCGTGGTAATACCTAATACCATGTTCATCTTCTTTCTCAAAGGTACCTTCATCACCAGCAGCATCAACTCTACACGTAAATATAAATTAGCTGGAACAGGTGTCGGGGTGGTGCATAAATTTTTCCTTTACGCGGCTTCTGAATTATCTCGACGTAACATTATTACCGGAAGCAACGTAACGGGCAACGTAAGCCGGGGATAATTCTTCCGGAATGCAATCGCCTATAGGCGCAAAGTGCGTGATACATCAAAATTGTCGTTTATGCACGCGATATCTTTCTCCCGGGTTAAACGAATAATCCTTAACCGAACCTATCTGTGTACATTGGTTATCGTCTTTCGTTCGTTATGTCATACATTCTTGCTAAGGCCTCGTGACAGGCCGGGAAATGGAAATAATAGTGGTTTCACCAGCAAAACGTTCGCGTCGTGTTTTCAACTTCATCGAGGAATGTATAGAATAATGCAAAGATAAATCGCGTTAATAAACCGCTCTCTCGCGTTGTACACAGGGTGTTCGATAAATCGTGGCTCGACTGACGGGAAGGTGATTGCTTGCAAAAGAGAAACGTAAAAAATGGGTGTAGTGATTTAGAGAGAGAGAGAGAGAGAGAGAGAGAGATTTCAAAAGGACGAATGGGTAATTAGATTGTTTGTAATGGAACGAATGATAGGCTGAGTGAGGAAAGAATGAGAGGGAATGAGTGAGAGAGCGAGAGAGAGCGCGTGAACCGGTGTGACAAAAGGCGAAGGTAGTCAGTAGAGTAAGGTAGTCAGTAGAGCAAGAGACGCGAATGGCGAGCGAAGGCGTTGCGAGCGGACAAGCGTAATGTGATTAATAAAACTATTTAATATCTAAAACTACAACATGGGGAATATAGTTTTTAACTCGCCTTGTTTTTGAAGTAAGATAGCTGTAATGTGAAATTTTAATGTTCAGCTGATAATACAGACTTAAGTAGTATTGTGACGGTACCCTGGAAAGCATTGAAGGCAATATCGTAATTAAAACGGCTGTAGGGAAATGTCTACAGCCGATCAATAGACTCTTTTTTATTACTCCGTTTACCTGGGCCTCGAACACCGAAAGTCTGAGCGGTTAACACGTTGAGCCCGACGCCGGTCCCTGAGGACCGGCATTAGAATTTTCGTTTTGCTGGCGTCGGTCCGTCTAATGAATTATCATCTTCTGATGATGACAACCGTACTACTCTGCGACGTTTGGAAGATAAAAATATTTCACTTGACGTGTCACTATCTTCTTCTCTTTCCGACATATTCAATGTTATGGGCAATAACTATTTTCAAAACTAAACGCAACTTTCTTTTTACGAACAATCTGTACACTTCGGTAGGTCTTTTCCAATTGATCGCCTCTCGAAGGTACGTACGTGACTTTTTTATACATCATACGAAAATATAGTGAACAGAATCACACGTACACCTAAAAGGCGTCGAAATTAGCGCAACAAAGAATAATTCCTTATCTCTCGGCGATACCCTACAACTTTGTATCGCTGAACGAAAAGGACAGCAAAGTCGACGCCGGGTTCAACGTGTTAATCATTTTTATCCGCGCGGAGTCCCAGGTTTCCTTCGACAATTTCTAAGGTGCCACCAACTCCACCGAAAGTACAAACAGCCCTTGGCGGGGGGCTACAATATAAAAAGACCATTTTTCGGAGACCAGAGTCTTAGGGATCGATATTTATTATCTGTATCATAAAAAACCGGCTCTGGTTTATTACCACGAAGTCTGAGCCTGACCATCGCGTATCCCCTGGGTCAGAGCCTAACCTATCCGGGTGACCACCCCCTTCTACCAGTGATTTCCCTTTCCCGAACTTTTCCCTCCACCTTACACTTGTCAACTTCCCTCTCTCACTTCCTATTTTCCAAACCCTTAAAAAGGCGATCGACCTTCGCCCACGAACCAGAAAAAGAAATAAAAAGAAGTAAGACAAACGAAAAGTATAATACTATTTTTCATTAAATCGCGTCATCCGGGACCAGAGTCAAGGTGATAATCAAGGAAGGGGCATCATCACACGAGCCGGAACAATACGTCACCTTAGAAATTAAGAAACGTTGTTGCGGTCGATAACACAGAGACAGAGTCTTCATTTTTCCAATAGCGATATACCTCAGGCCTGTTCAATCATATTTGTTATTTCTTATTTGTCGTATTGTTATTTCGTTATATTTTGTTAATTGTTAAATCGTTGAATAAATCGTTATTGTTATTGTTGTTATATTTGCTATTCACACGCACTTACACCTCAGTATAAAGTAATCAGTATTATTAATAATATTCAATAATGTGAGGGAATGATAATACTATTAAATATTTACACCAAATTGAGTATTATCACTTATAACGCATCGTAGAATCCATAATTGAGAACAAGCTGATATAGATTATAATCGATCGGTGACACTTCTATATTTAACATATTTTTTTCTCAAAAAACTACTCACGCAAATTAAGGAATTCAATGTTTGTGTTCATTTCTGTCTTTTTGATGAAGTGCCATTTTGTCATCGATTATATGCTACGATTTATCGGGCACCCTGTATAATAAACCTTTTTGCATCGTGCAACACCGTTTATGTTTGATTTCAAGCCACATGCACTTTAGATACGTACTCTCTGTTTTACGTAAGGGGGAACTATCAAACAACACGATGATATATTGTCCGTTTCCGTGGAGACCAGTTAACGCGACGCGGCACACCTTCACCCGAGTTTTGTTACCTGCACGCGGCTACTAATTTCTAACTAACAAATTGTACGTAATGCACTGCATACGGTAACTTGTACGGTTCGTACCGTGCCATTTTCTTGCATACGTAAAGACACACTGTCGACCAAACGCGGAGTAACTCACGAAAGTACAGTAACCCACGAAATTGATCAAACAGTTTCCCTCACCAGATACGTAAGAGTTTATAGTGGAATTATGTAGATGTCCTACGTTAGTAACGATAAAAGTAGTAAAAATAATTATGTTGTCGTTGTTATTTAAAACTGGCAGAACTTTTAATACCAGAACTACCAACGATTAAAGGGTACCTATTTGCATGGAAGAGATCAAATTGAAAATTACATGAAATAATGCTGAATACGTAGAAAACAAATCCTTATTTATACATTCTGCTGAAAATCGTAGTAAATTTTGGAAAGTTTACTACAGTGAATTTATAAGGTTGCTATAAGTAATTATCAATTGGTAATTTTGACTGCTCTGGTAGTTCTAGTGTTAAACTTGTAGTTACTAGGTATGTAAGAGATTAGAATGGAATTATGTAGATGTCCTACGTTAGTAACGATAAAAGTATTAAAAATACTTATGTTGCCGTTGTTATTTAAAACTGACAGAATTTTTAATAATAGAACTACCGACGGTTAAACGGTACTTATTTGCATGGAAGAGATCAAATTGAAAATTACATGAAAAAATGCTGAATACGTGAAAAACAAATCTTTGTTTATACATTGTGCAGAAAATCATAGTAAATTTTGGAAATTTTACTACAGTGAATTTATAATGTTGCTATAAGTAATTATCAATTGGTAATTTTAACTGCTCTGGTAGTTCTAGTGTTAAACTTGTAGTTACTAGATATGTAAGAGATTAGAATGGAATTATGTACAAATAATTATGTTGTTGTTGTTATTTAAAACTGATAGAATTTTTAAACTCGTCTAATTATTTAAAATAAAAATTGGACGTTAAATTTTGCTGCTTGTAATTCAAATGTGGGATTGGAATGCAGCAAGTATATCAAAACTCTTGAACGGTAGTGTACGTGCTTGTAATTTGCAGAGCGGTTCGCGTAACGTTCAACTAATTTTAGACCTCCTCGATACAACTATTCGGTTTCGCGTCATTCGTGATTTATTAGTATCGCATAATTCAGCGTTCGTTGGACATTCCTCGATCGGTAGAAAATTTGCACATAGTAGCTTTGACGCGGAAGTTATTAGCATAAAACTAAAACTAGAAAACGGTTCGCCTGAAGTGATAATACAGTCAGCCGCGAAAGGTTACGTGTACTTGCCAGATTTCAAATATTTTAAACGAGAAAATAAAGATTTTGGACGTTTAATAAACATTGCTTAGATTATCAAGAAAATCTAAGGAAATTCTGAAGAAGTGACCGTTTCTTAGTTCGGTTACAAGAAAATTTAAATAAATCAAAAACACAGTTCTACAAAAAGTTTAAATTACTATAGGCATAGGCTGTAAAATTTCTGATTATAATAACTCTAATTATTATAACCAAACGTTTTGTTACAAGTTTTAATAAGCTTATAGAAACTGTAAAGTGAATTTTAAGATTTTCTATTTCCAATTTATTTCTATTTTTTATCAAACAAATGTACTATTTTACTGTTCTACTAATTTCTTCGAAGTTTTAACCGCTACGCGACTCAATGCCCAAACGACAGAAACCCTGGCTATATGGGGTGTCATGGGCCCACCCCACCCAGTCATGGTTCCAGCCCTTATGGAACCCTGGCTATATGACACGAACCCCATCAAATATCCGAAATCCTTGTAATCTTTCCGTATCGAACATTTAACAAACACACGAAAACTTTTGTGACCGACTGTACACGCGAATCAGATTCCTCGAGATGATTGTATATTATCGCAGGTAAAAGTTGCGAGCGTGGTTCAAAGGATTGTTAGAGATGCAATACATCCCGCCCAATTAGAATGATTTGAGGATATTGTTTATCCGAATGCACGGACGATAATTGGCTAGCAACCGGCGTGAAACGCATCCGAGGCACAGAAACTGAGAGCACCGAGTGGGAATCGCCTGGGAGATTTATCGTAATAGGTAAACCGAAGTTACAAGTTTTCACGTTGCATCATATTCTAAGTAGATACGGTCTTTAGGTAAGACGTTCAATGGTCTGGCGAGAGAAGTCACGGCACTCCTACGCGAGAACATTGCGGTCGATAGTTTGGGCGTGCCTGATTTAAAATCAATTTCAGAGTGCGTCGCTCGCCTCGTCGGTGCCAATAGCATGACGGTGTAAACGAAGATGAAAAAGGAGATCCATGGCGAATTCTATGAATCACTTAACGGGTTATTCCTGTCACTGTAGATATTTAACAAAATTGATTTTTCCTTTCCTTACATTTTTCGAAATGGTACACATTTAACCCTAGATTCATAAGCATGCATGAGAGATACAGTGGATCCAAAAAGTATTCGTACACTGTATTATAAGGAAATTCATCTACTTCTGAAATTCTGATTTTAATGAAACTTTATGTGTGTACAGAGCATGGTGTGTCCTGCATGGAGTAACTTTTTTGGCGGCAAAATATCTTTTAAGGGGCCTGATAACGAATCTCAAAGTTTCAGCAATTTTTCACGCTTTGAATACAAGCTTTTCTGTGTTCTTTTTTTATGACAAGGCGATAGAGTATTGAAAATTAAACATTTTCTATTTGAAACGTTTTGCTTCATCAAGTATCGTTACAAAGTTATCTTTAAAAAATGAGAGAAAACTCAGAAACTTCAACGGTGGTTTCATCCCTTTAAAATGGCATTTAGATGAAAGCAAGAGAATTAATTCATACGTATACTATTACGATCTATTAGGTTGGAGGGAAAGTTCAGTCGTATTTTCCGTTTCCGTTAATTCATGTGGAACCCAAACACTTTGTTTTAACACAAATCCAAGAGATTTAATGTAATCTCCAACAGTTGTATGATGAATGCCAAACTCTTCTGCAATTTCTCGACTTGTTAAATGTGGATTATTTTCCAGCATTGATCGCAAAATATCATTATCGATCTTGGATGATCGTCCAGATCGATCACTTTCTTGGAAGCTCAGATCCCCGGAACGAAATTTGCTAAACCATCTTTGACAAGTACGAACATTTACAATATCTTTTCCAAATACCGCACATAAATTTTTACATGCAACCGATGCGTTGCTTCCTTTTTGGAATTCATACAAAATGCAGTGTCGTAAATGCACTTTATCTACTGACATGTTTTTCATTTTAAATATCACAAGTAAATGATGAACGGTAAAAAAGGACTCCTTTTATATTATACAGCAGGTAAAAAAACAAAAAAAATTCCCAATGACTCATTAGCCAGATGTTTTTTTTTATTTATAAGAAAAATTATCTGCCTATTTAAAATATGACAGAACTTTCCCTCAAACCCAATACATAGCCACAAAGTTTTACCAAATACTTCTATCAGACTCAGAATTTCAGGGTTAAACGAATTTATTTGTGACATAGTGTACGAAAACTTTTTGGGGCCACTGTACATTATTCATAAACTTTCGTCTCTCAGAAGAACATATTACATATATTGATGATTTTTGTTTTATAGAATCCAAGGAGCAATAAAGCACACTTTAAATCTGAAAAATTGTTTATCGATCAGTAATTTTCTGAAATGAAAATGAACACAATAGTATTTTCGAGCGATCGAAGTTCATCTTTCTGTCTCCTTCACTTTAAAAGTTACAAGTGTTTAAGTACTTTGCGCGGTCTGTGAGACGAATGTTTATGAATCTAGGGTTAAGAACACAAGATGTATCTATAGAATTACTGGTAAACTGTTTGCTGAATAAAAAGGTGGTTCGGATAAAAATTAAATGGCCTTTAAGGAGATAGAAGATGGTGTAATTACTTCGGCATTTTCCTCGTAATCATACATTTCTTAATGCAAAACATCCTTCCATACTACTGTATTCTTCAGTGAATCGAAATTTGTTAAATAAAACAGCACGACATAAATTTTAATAGCAAACCCGTTAAAAGGTATAAAATCCTCGATAAAAGTGCTCAAAAGCTTAACAAAATCCTATTTCACGTAATCTTAAGAACAATGTTTGCATAACTTTTGACGCGTAGAATATATTATTCGAAATTTTGAACATTACAATCTCTACCAAACTACAATTAATTTCTACAGAGGATAGGTACAAGCGCCTTGTTAGGTGTGCACGCGTATCTAACTATAAGTATAATTTTAAGCGCCATTATCTATGCACGGAACATTTGTTTGCACGAGGGACAGAAACACGTACCTCGTTAAGTTACATGCGATATCTAAACACGATTTTTTACTACAGCTGGTTGTAACAAATGCTTGAGCATTTTGTATCTGATATATGTGTAACATACGCTTAAAGCGAACGTCGCTTGCCTTTACCTTTATAGCGACGTGTAATCTGACATTGAATTATGTTTTTGCAGAATCTCTGCCGAGAAGTTTATTACACGCTAAAAGTTTCTCAAGTTCCTTCTTTTGGTTCATTTAACGCATAGGCTTAGAATTTCCTCTCTTAACCTATGATAGAAATGGCTTGTACCGTTCGACGAATTAATTATACTATTTAATGACGAAAGACGACTGAGTATCATTAATCAACAGGTACTTATAACCGCAAGAAGTGGAGAGAATTTCGCGAAACGATAAAAATCAAGAGGTTGAACGATCGGGCCCACCCATCCTTCGGAAAATGTCCTTTTTTCGAATTAATGGACCTAGTTAGTATCATTCCAAAGTACGCGCGTACGTGTATCCTGATGTCGTTATATCGTTTAATAAACATGTATATCTTAATAACACGGAATTATACGTTACATCAATTATAAACGTATAAGCAAGTACAAGTGGTGTTCAAATAGAATGAACAAAATTTATGAATTCTAAATTTCCGGTTTTACGTATTATAATTTGTATTAGATGTCATTTTCTGCAGTCGATTTTCGCTTTCTATGTTTTGCCGTTGGTTGCTCGATTTTAGAATCACTCACCTAAGAAATTTGTAATTCGTTCAAGGTACATCGTTTAAAATAACCTTAGGATTACCTACTTACACGACTTCATCATCAGTAAGGTTTCTAATTCTTTAATGGCCCCGGCATGTTACACGACTAAATCAGATATTCAGTTAACGTGTTTACTTTCGATGGATTACTCTCGTTTCTACCTTACCCGAAGGTACTCGATGTTTCTCCGCAGGATATTTTTAAATACATAATCGTACAAGATATTTTATGCAAAATAAAGGATCGCCTATCCTTCATGATTGATTTAAAAAAATTCTGCCGACCGCTTTTAGCAAACAAAATTTCGAGCAAGCACTTTTATCCAAAATATCCAATAGCTGATATTTAAACAAAAAAAGAAAAAAATCAAAATCGAGGCTTCTTTCTAGCTTAATCAATTTTCCGCAACGATTAATTCGCATTCCAGCAACATTACACCACACTTGATCGTACGAGCCGACACGAAACTACCGATCTTTTTCACCAAACAGAATATGATCGAGCAGCACAATTACAGCTACCTTCCTCGAAGCTGTTTCTTTCTTTCACAACCTTTAGTTTACGCAACGCAACTCAATCGAATCATGCTGCTTCGAGGAACAGAACATGCTGGCTGTTACGTGCAATACAGGTACGATGAACCTTCGCGCGATGACCGACATCAAACAACAAGCGGGGCCCGGGCTCGTAAACGCATCGGGTTTTGTCACAGACAGAAAGACGCTGCCCGTGCACACAATCGCCGTGAACGCATTCCACACGTGGCCGGGCGACTGCACGTACACGTGCGCGTTCGTACATAATGGTACATACATTACCGATACGCGCCTATTATAACCGTTACAATGTCGTCCGTGGCCGGGGCCGAAGTGCCACTAAATAATCGCCGTCCTACGTGCCATTCCCCGGGAGATCCTCAGCGCGGATAGAGAAACTAGTTCTGCGGACCGGCCAAGGCCTAGATCACCGCGGTCGATGCCAGGGTGATTCTTAACGCATGCCTATCTGCGTTCAGTTTGCGAAAGCGAACGCCAGAAAGGGAGCCCAAGCATGTTCGAGATAGCGAACGCGGCGGTTTTTCGAGAATCCCTTCAGTAATGGTCCTTCCAAAGAATACCAAAAGGACCTTTTTCCTCAGGTCACACCGTTGAAATGTTTGGAAGCAGGTTTCGGTTTATATCTCTGTCGAATCTCTCGCTAATTTTTTTGTAAAATGGAAATTTAAAATGTACGTACTGATAACAGTTTTACGCACTTCCACAGATTTTTGGTCGGTGCCAGGGTGATTCTTAACGCATGTCTATCTGCGTTCAGTTTGCGAAAGCGAACGACAGAAAGGGAGCCTAAGCATGTTCGAGATAGCGAACGCGGCGGTTTTTCGCGAATCCCTTCAGTAATGGTCCTTCCAAAGAATACCAAAAGGACCTTTTTCCTCAGGTCACACCGTTGAAATGTTTGGAAGCAGGTTTCGGTTTATATCTCTGTCGAATCTCTCGCTAATTTTTTTGTAAAATGGAAATTTAAAATGTACGTACTGATAACAGTTTTACGCACTTCCACAGATTTTTGGTCGGTGCCAGGGTGATTCTTAACGCATGTCTATCTGCGTTCAGTTTGCGAAAGCGAACGACAGAAAGGGAGCCTAAGCATGTTCGAGATAGCGAACGCGGCGGTTTTTCGCGAATCCCTTCAGTAATGGTCCTTCCAAAGAATACCAAAAGGACTTTTTTCCTCAGGTCACATATGTAGGAATGCGATCGAGCGGATGCGAGTTTGGGAAAGTCTGAAGAGTACTTGAGTTGGGCGATTGTCGTGTGAACGCAGAATGTTTGAGCTCGAATGTTTCTAAGGCGTGAAAGATGAGAACTTGAGAAAACGTTGCGACTGAGAAATTCTGGGTGGTCGTGACCGAACGCATCGAGTGAGAAAGGTTGACAATTAGAATGAAAGGAAACGAGTGTTTGGAAGAATATATGACGGGGAAAATCTGAGCGCGTGACAGAAAGTATTGGACGGTGAAGCAGAAAGTGTTTGACTAACGTGAAAGAAAGGTTTTGATTGTGAACGTAGAAAGAGTGTTGAATTTGCTAAGTTGTAAAGTCGTTTAAGTTGTTATTGTTAAATTGTTTTAAATATACTTTTATTAATACTTTAATCACTTCACTTTTATTTTTCACATCTGAATTCCATACCAAATGCTTTGAAATGTTTGGAAGCAGGTTTCGGTTTATATCTCTGTCGAATCTCTCGCTAATTTTTTTGTAAAATGGAAATTTAAAATGTACGTACTGATAACAGTTTTACGCACTTCCACAGATTTTTGGTCGGTGCCAGGGTGATTCTTAACGCATGTCTATCTGCGTTCAGTTTGCGAAAGCGAACGACAGAAAGGGAGCCTAAGCATGTTCGAGATAGCGAACGCGGCGGTTTTTCGCGAATCCCTTCAGTAATGGTCCTTCCAAAGAATACCAAAAGGACCTTTTTCCTCAGGTCACACCGTTGAAATGTTTGGAAGCAGGTTTCGGTTTATATCTCTGTCGAATCTCTCGCTAATTTTCTTGTAAAATGGAAATTTACAATGTACGTACTGATAACAGTTTTATGCACTTCCACAGATTTTTGGTCGGTGCCAGGGTAATTCTTAACGCATGTCTATCTGCGTTCAGTTTGCGAAAACAAACGCGGCGGTTTTTCGAGAATCCCTTCAGTAATGGTCCTTCCAAAGGATACCAAAAGGACTTTTTCCCTCAGGTCACATACAAACACTACCGTTGAAAAGTATTGAAAATGGGGTTTTATTTACTGCTTAAATAAAATACACTCTGATTTGAAGTTGTCTGCAGTCATTGAGCTCCAGAGACAACAAAAAACGATTCAACTGACGCAACATTCAGGCGACATGTAGCATGCGTCAACAACGTATGTGATGAAGCACCATGTAGCTATTGTTTCCAAAAACATGATGCACGTTGCTAATGTTGATTCTGCGAAACACTGGAGAAAGCATGTTTACAGCAGTGGGTGACAATTTTTCCACGCGACACCAAGATTGTGACATGCCATAAGGTCCTGTATTTATATTCCCTGGACGCGTTGAGAGGGGGAAAATGTGGAGACATGGAAAGGACTGTGCGAGTGTTTTTTGGATTGTAACGAGACTTCAATCAAACGCCCGTGGTAATGAAGGTCGCCTGGCCGTTTGGACCGAAGGATGGGCCGACGTTCAGGCCCTGTTGTGAAGTGTTTGATGCAGCCCCATAGAACACCCGCAGGGGTTCCATGTCACCACAGACTCATAGAAGGGACTATAGGTTTCAACGATGAGTCTCTGTCTCTGTCTTTGCAAAACGAAATGTGGCCATTCCAGGATACGTAACACGATCGGACACATCGAAATTTCTCTGTTTCTCGATAATTTCCACCGTGATCGTGTTGGATTCCGAACGAGGAAGGAATTTAACAACACTTTTTGGAGGACGTCTTGCAAGTCTTTATTATGTTTTAACGTGCGTACTGGACAACTATTCACGGAGATTCTGACAATATTGTTTAGGACGGCTCTTATAAGGGATAATGTGACGAACAGGGAAAGTGGCTGGGATAGTGGAGTGGGGACATGGACGACGAGCAACAGGATGAGTAAGGGTAAGGAGTTTGTCCATGATACGGGGATGAGTAAGGGTGAGGAGTTTATCTATGATACGGGGATGAGTAAGTTGGGTATCCAACAATCGACCACTGAACGACACGCGATTGTGCATGTTAGATTATTAAAGTTCGAAAAGATGATAAAAGAAAGGTTGGACTATGCCTGATAACGGTTCTGGGGTAAGTGCCGTGTGGTTCATCACAGTCCTCTTTCCCGAAGGCTGCATAGCCTTCCCCACTCCGTGGCCAGATCCTACAGGACAAAGGTCCTTTCTTTTTGGCGACGCAACGTCGGGTTGCTCGCAAATGTTTAGGCTTTCCCGCGACTAATATAAACAATACCACCCTTGGCGCCTGATGGCTGCACGTCTTCGAGACGTCCGCCGTCAAGGGGTGCCTTGGGGTTGCATTCATACTTTCCAACAAGTTCTCTCGCCAGGCACACCAGATACCCAGTCATAAATCGGTCACTCGCCTAAATTACGGTCTAGGCCCTTTTTCAGCGACCACCCAAAATGTGGTGTCGCTAACATGCAACACGGGGAGATAGCAGGTTCATTCCGAATGGACGAAAGTAGGTTTCACACAGAAGCATCGCGTTGAAAAATTTATCGAATGATAGATTTCAAGCGATGAGGCGAGCATGTACGCTGAGAGAGAAGCATGTGTTGCGAAATTGTCAGCCCGAGACAACGCCGTTCATGCGTGGTAGTAATAAAACGATGGCGAGGAAATCGTACGTACGTGTTGAGAATATTTATGGATCGGCGAACGTTTCATTTATCTTCGTTCCCTGACGCTTCTTTTCTTTCCTACGGTCCCCGTTTTCACGTTCGATGCGTTTAGACACTTTTACGATCGATCGATCCGTCGCGATGCATTGGGGACGAAGCGCGCAAGTACGTTTCACTATGAATCAGATTTCCAATCGATGAGTGACCAGGCTTGATTCTCTTCGTTTATGAACGGTCCACTTTGGTATGGACGCTGGTTATCGACAGCTTCGATGGAATGCGATTGATAGTCCGGTAATACCGGTATTGTCTGCCGAAGGCAATTTATGGGCAAAAAATAGTTGTGCGATAAAGATAGTAGTATTTTATAGGAATTTTCTGTGCAAGAAATAAACGAGATATTGGAAATTAATACTTTAATGGGAGAAAAGTTAAGGATTTCTATCTGAATATGATTAAGTTGAACATTTATAAATCTGGATAAGTAAGTTGAAAATTGGCAGATAAAAATTAAACAATTGGAAATCGATGTCTAAAGCTACGAAAAGTTTGCAAAGTGCAGGTGAAAATAGGTTAAAAATTACAATGCGAAGATGATTAAATTAAAAATTTGTATGTAAAATTGAATAAGTTAAAAGTTGATGCGTTGCATATAAAACGTTTCAAAAATTTCCGAAACGATTAGAACATATAGAAAATGTGTTAATAGAATTCGACTAGAAAGTCAATATTTTTGTAGGAATTGAATATAAATTTCTTCATTTCATTATAAAGATGATGGAATTTAAACATGGATTATCCTAGAAAATTGCTGACGGTAGCTCAGGTATTGCATTCTAAATTGCGATTATATAGCCGGGGAGCAGCAGCTGCTTTTACGTACATATATCTAACAGATTATCCGCAGTGATTTACCTATAACAGTAGGCGAATGTGTTTTATGTACCATATAATACGCCGGGTAACAGAAACCAGTTCTTCGGAGGAAAAAAAAAAGAGGTATCGTGTGGCATAAATTGTAGGTCAGTCTATTCTCTATAATGGTAATTTGAAGAAGAGACGTTGCAGTTAGGCTGGTTTGAATAACCTCTTGAATTGAAGTTTTATGGTATTAGAAACCAGCTATTAATGAATACAATCTCCATTCATTTCTGGAGCGAGAAACTGACTGGGAATATACGCTATGCCTGTGCTGAAATAAATATTAACAGTTAAGAATAAGTACGTGTGGAAATTTGGTTCGATTAAAAAAACGGTAACAGGTGAACGTTACAGGATATGAAATAAAATTCGACATTTCGAAGTCTGACTATTGGCTGACGCGTATCACTGAAGAATACGATACACGTAAGATTATTGCACGAGATTAAATAGGATTGAAACAGAACATTGTTATGCTTTATTAATTGCCTGAAAGTAATATTTTACGTAATATGAATCAAAATTAAATTAATAATTAATAAAACAGATTTGTAAATAAATAGTGATTCAGAAATTGATCAACTTACACTTTTTTACCAGATTCAATTATAATCGCAATATTTAATTATTTTCCTGATATATATTCTTGACACCTTCTGAATATTTTTCTTAACTTAATTAATATAGTTAGCGAGTATATTTTAGTAAAATTAAAATAATACCGAATACCAAATTAAAATTAAAATAATACCATAATGTGAATATCATTTATAATCACTTATTTTAATAACATGTTCATTTTTTAATTTTGTTCTACAAAAAAAAAAAAATGGTGCACCGATTACTGAAATTAATAAAAAAAGGTACATACAGTGTCAAATTTATACAACAATAATTCGTGCAATTTTCTCAACAAGAAGTCTTCTCGAGTCATAATCCGCGTACCATAAATTACAGTAACCAAAAACGCACGAAGATAAACGTATAAAACTCACGGTAAGGTATCAAGGGAACGAGTAATAACAGAAATTTTATTGCTTCGAACATGCCGATCGATATCGATGCCTGGCGAGTAAAAAATCGGTGGTAAAGTCGAACATGAGACGGAAGGTCGCCGATAAAGGTACACCTACATACGTCTAGCGATCTAACGGCACCGGATCATCCGCATATCAAACTCTGTCGGGGGAATATCAGTCGCCGTGGCTGGTTCACCTACTTTCAATATCTGTCTCCCGTTTTACGACACGATACCGATTAGCTCAACCACGCGCGAACGATTCCCCCCCTCCCCCCGCCCACCCTGTTCGCGGCACACGTACTTACACGTGATCTATCGGGATCGAGTATCGATCCGTTCGTGATCTTGATACCCGCGCCATTGACTCGAATTCTGCGACAAAAGCTCACCGTAGCCCAGCTACACCGTAATCGTTATCCATTAATTCTTTGTTTCGTTGACAGACGATAGCGAGCGCCATAAATCTGCGCCGCCACGAGAATCAATGAGAAGCGTGTCGGCCATTGTATGGTAATAGATCACGGGCGTAAAACGGTACGAAATGAAATTACAGATTATAATGCGATCGTGTGCGGATATTTTCGTTCCGTGGGGAACGATGAATAATGACGGGGTGCAGGGATGAAGGATAATTAACACGTTCGTCGTCACGTCACCCATATTTGGGTGACGCTCTTTTTCTTAAAGTTAAATAGGATCTTAAATTGGAATTTTAAAAGGAATTCAATGGAATAAGTATTAAATTATAATATATATTTAAAAACATAAAATAAAAATTAAAAATTAAAACTTTTACTATTTTTATACTTTTTTACCCCAGTTTTCTATGCAATCGGATTTGGGCTCAGCGAGAAACTCAGTCGAATTATGCTAGCGTGACGAACGTGTTAAATGGGGATGGGGAAGACAGGGTGCTTAACCATTTTATAGCGTGGTAAAATTACGAATTCTATTCCAAGAAATGTTTGATTTTTTTATGTTGGAAAACACTTCGGCGTGTAATAAAAAATGTAGAAAAACGTTGTTAGTAATTAGTTCGTGTATGGTAGATTTTAACCTCTTGCACTATTCGGAACCTCGGAAAAAGTCAGGCCAAACGCGGCTGCCTCAATTGTCGCGGTGAAGGACGAGCGGTGGAGCACGCGTGCCGAAACTTGAGACCCATCTTATCCACGCGATGGAACTCTTGTGAAATTCAAATAAATTTGAATCAAAAACTTTTATATATACTTTAATTATCACATAAGATTAAAACAAATTCTGAATAAGTAATAATAATATAATTAATTAATAACGAAATAAAAATATGTAAAAGCAAATCCGCGGTAGTAGTATTTGAACTCAAATAAGTTTTCTGATTATCTCACTAATGTCAAACCTAAAACTGAAAGACACAATATAAATAAACAATTAAATATCAATTTTGCCCGAAATTAAGACCACGAGTCAGACTCCTGATATTTATGTTCGGCCTGAAATGTCGAGTACGAGTCAAGCTCGTGATATTCGTGTTTGTATACACATGTATACGTTTGTTGTACATTTACACTTTTTGAAAATGTATTATAATTATTGACTTGACCTACTTGTTTTCGTATTTTTTTTAAGATAATTTTATAGGATGCCAATTCTTTCATCGTTTGTTTTAATTTTAGTGCTTACGTCGAACAGGGGATTATGTCATGAAAAAGGTTACAAGCATTTTTAAGTAATTAGGTGAAGTGATCATTTTAGAAATCGTGTAAAAAGAGCCGCACACTTCTAGGGACAACTATATATTTCTGAAATGTTACATGCTCAGTTTGAAACAAAGCAATTACCAAGCAGTTGCCAACCCAATACAACGCGTCCGAAAATAATCTGTTCTTAAACAAAATTTCTCTGAATCTCAGCTTTAGGGTGCAGAGAAATTCTATGATTCAACCCTTGATAAGTTTAGTATGAAATTTATAGTTACCGAATGAAATCTAATCGTTTAACACTATTCCTATCGACAATTCACGCATACCTATTCCTACCGCGACATTCCCACGTAAGACAGACTACAAATTTTTCTCAAAAACTGAACAATGAAGAAAGAAGTGAATATTGAAAAATATATTACATGTATATTGGAGAGAAAGTCAAAAGTTTAAAGGCGACTCAATTACGTTGTATCTATGAAATTCTAATCGAAATTTTAAAAACGGTCATTTGACTTGTTGTGGTAGGAATAGTGTTAAAACTTTCCGTTCGTCGCCCATTCATTTGGTTCGCCATTCGCAACCGTCCAATGACTTACGACCAGCGGTGAGCACGTTCGCAACAACGGAAAATCAAGAAACAAGTTTAGACCCATCCGGCACGTGACCAAAGTCGAATTCCACGACGAACGCGTATGCAGCCTCGTTCGTGCACGCTCGAGTGTGTCGCAGCGTAAAGATTAAGTTCAAGGTCTTTATGTTCCTCGAACGCCAATGATCATAAAACACGCATTCTCGTTGTTCGTTACCGGTAATGTCGTCTTGTTAAGTGCGTCCCGGCCGCGCAGAGGGATAAGCGTAGACATCACCAGTATACTTCCGTGAAGTAACGATCATTGCCGGCCACCTTATGACGACCAGGCCCGAGTACTGCAACCAGTTTCGAGATACACATCGGTCCTGCCCGGGAATCGTTCCAAAGGGGACTTAACCAGGTGTTGGAATCGAGTATCCAGGATGTACAGATTGAGTCGTCGCGAGGATCGAACCGATTTAGCGAAATTGGTGCGCTATTGGGCCAGGTGAGCGGTTAGATAAAGCTGCGTCGATGCTTCTCTGTCTTGGTCTGCCTTTATCGGAGAATTACTCCAATCGTTTAGGCGTGTAAAGTCGGTCGCATAAGTATTCGTCCACTCGTTGTATTTCGTACAGTATGTAAGTGAAGGAGAGGAAATACGTACAGTGGCTCCAAAAAGTATTAGTACACTATGTCACAAATAAATTCGTTTAACCCTGAAATTCTGAGTCTGATAGAAGTGTTTGATAAAACTTTGTGGGTATTGTAGATCGTAATAGTATACGTATGAATTTATCTCTTCTTTTCATCCCAATGCCATTTTAAAGGGTGAAACCAGCGTTGAAATTTCTGGGTTTTCTCTCATTTTTTAAAGACAACTTTGTAATGGTACTTAACACTATTCCTACCGACACTTCACGTGTACTTATTCCTACTGCGACATTCCAACGTAAGAAAGTCTACAAATTTTTCTCAGAAAAAAAATGCAATGAAAAAAAAGGGAATATTGAAAAATATATTATACGTATATTTGAGGAAAAGTCTGAAGTTTAAAGGCGATTCAATTATGTTGTGTATATGAAATTCTAATCAAAAGTTTAAAAACGGTCATTTGACCGGTCGTGGTAGGAATACTGTTGATGGAGGAAAACCTTTCAAATAGAAAATGTTTAATTTTCAATACCTTATCGCCCTGCCATAAAAAAGGAACACAGAAAAGCTTGTATTCAAAGCGTGAAGAATTGCTGAAACTTTGAGATTCGTTATCAGGCCCCCAAGTAAAAGATATTTTGCCGCCAAAAAAATTGCTGCACGCAAGATACACCATGCTCTGTATACACACAAAGTTTCATTGAAATCAGAATTCCAGAAAGTAGATGAATTTTCTTATAATACAGTGTACGTATACTTTTTGGAGCCACTGTAGTTACAGTAGGGGACAAAAGTTTAAGACGAGAGGACAATGTAGAACATAGTTTATTTAGGTTCGCAAATATTGTTTATCTATTCGTTTCTATTATTGTTATGGTAGAACACTACTTATTGATTGGCATAGAATATACATTTTATTTATACTGTTATTCCTTATTAATTATTCCTTCTTAACATTGACTGTACATTCATTTATGTTGTTATTATGATAGAACAGTATTTATTGATTAGCACAGAATGCAAATTTTGTTTATCATTCTACTCTTTATAAATTAGTTAATTTAATTTCGTTGCACTCTTTGGTCTTAAACTTTTGTCCGTTACTGTGTATAAAAATTAAATGAAAAATGTAGAGGTTAACCTTCATTAAGATAGAATAAATTAATATTTGTAGAAATCGTTGATCGCGATTGTATGTACGTAGTTTCGTTTACTGTTGCACACCTCAACCAAGATAGGTGGACGAATACTTATGCGTCCGACTGTATCATGCGGTCTGTGTTAAACGCCGCGAGGTCTTTGATAGTTCTGTCCTAAAATGTCGCGTGATAATGTTTCCGCCGATAAAACGGGACTTAGAATTATGTTTCGCGAGTCGAGTATGGTGTCGTTAACCCTCTTTCAGCGTGGCTAAATGATAACAACGAGATCGATACGAGTTTTAGATATTGAAAGTACTGCATCTGGAGGATAAATCGAAGATTTGTAATTTGTTTGTGTCCGTCGTTAAATTAAGCGTGTAACTTTGTAAATATCTTAAGGTGGGAGATGTAATTTGAATTAATTTCGTTTTCTTGCTCGAATGTTTCGCGCGAAATAACGCTTCTAATACTCTGTCTTCCACTTCATTTTAATGTCCGTCTAATTGAAGTCGGTCGAACGTATGCGTTGATCGAATCGTTTCATTCCATAAGCACCGGAACTAATAACGCAATACCGCTCTCGCTTGCATCGATATAGTTCTTCGATATAACAGCAAATTATCTTCGTTACAGCGAGGATCGTAAAATTCGTGTTTTAAACAACAGGTTACCTGGTGTACACGCAGTAAAGTTTCTAACAAGAAAACTAAAGAAAAGATTCGTTTATACGATCTGCTTGACGCACAACGATCCTGTATAATTCCTAAAATCCATTCCTGTCATTTCTCCTCCGTGCTTCAAAACAATTAGTATTAACTCATATTACTCCATACGTTTACTGAATACCGCTTTATAATAAGTAAAGTTTATATTATACATTTAATAATAAATCTATCACATTATTTACATTAGGCGTATCACTAGTTCAATATTTCTAGAATAAATCATACGTAAGGGAGGAAAAATGGTATTCCTAAACTAAAGAGCAATTTTTGAGTTGTTTGCAAGAAGTTTTTGAAACTTTATCAAATTTACTAGATGAGCACCATAAAATTGTGATAATAGAAATATAATTAATAATTGTCACAATCACAAAGGTCATTATCATCACTGTTATAATGAATTAATGTAAAATAATTTTTGAATACCTTCGCAGCGTTTCCAAACTTCCTGACATTATAGCATAAATAACTTTTTCTACAATTAAAGAACTTCAAACCTTTCTGACACTAACATACATAAATTTTTCTATAATTAAAAAAAGGGGAATATCGATCTACACATTTATCGAGATCGTTTCTAGCTTGAGGGAGCTGCAGCGAAAGGGTTAAGCATCGGCACCGCAGCGTGCGGTACACCCCGAGCCCGTGACCGCAACATTGAAACCGCAGGTATTTTCGTGCGAGACTTAACCCGAGTTATGACGTCCATACACGCTTTAATTCTCTCGAATGTAGGCGGACTGGCGCGCCTGCTCGATACCAACCAGATGGCCAAGCACGACCGAGCCAATCTTCCGGGAATGCGTGCTCGCGCGCGCACTCTGGTTTAATTCGCACAATCAGTTACCTAACAATTCACGGCAAGTGTTTTAATGTCGGTGATCCGTAATCGCGTTGCGCCCGATACTTCCTGGCGCGTTCCAAGCGGCAAGGTTACAGTAGATGAAATAAACGGGCCCCGATAACGTTTTACGAGGCAACAACATTCGAGGGGCCGAAGATCGCGAAACTATTAGGTTGGAGGGAAAGTTCTGTCGTATTTTCCGTTTCCGTTAATTCGTGTGGAATAAAACACTTTACTTTAACACAAACCCAAGAGATTCAATGTGATCTCCAACAGTTGTACGATGAATGCCAAACTCTTCTGCAATTTCTCGACTTGTTAAATGTGGATTATTTTCCAACATGGATCGCAAAACATCATTATCGATCTTGAATGGTCGTCCAGATCGATCACTTTCTTGGAGGCTCAGATCCCCGGAACGAAATTCGCTAAACCATCTTTGACAATTACGAACATTTACAATATCTTTTCCAAATATCGCACATAAATTTTTACATGCAACCGATGCGTTGCTTACTTTTTGGAATTCATACAAAATGCAGTGTCGTAAATGCACTTTATCTACTGACATGTTTTTCACTTTAAATATCACAAGTAAATGATGAACGGTAAAAAAGAACTCCTTTTATATTATACAACAGGTAGAAAAAAAAAATATTCTCAATGACTCACTAGCCAGATGTCTTTTTTATTTACACGAAAAATTACCTGCCTATTTAAAATACGACAGAACTTTCCCTCCAACCTAATAGATCGAGTTGGTCTCCGCGAAATCTTACAGTGCTGTTTGAACGAATCTATGCACGAGTCTCTGTTGATTGTATTGGAATTGCTTCTTTTGTAGGTGCTGTCGTTAAAGTGAGATTTCTTTTGTATGTATTGGGAATGAGATTTTATATTGGTAAATGAAATGAACTCTTATTTATAAATAATACTTTGATAATTTATTTAATACCTTTATATAGTACGAGGAAGGGCAATTTTGACCGCACCTAGCATGTTTTGTCACAAGACTAGTAGAACACAGTGGTCGAAATTCTTACAATCCCGTTCGAGTCCTTCAACCCCTTTGTTCTGTTTCTCGATGTTTTCGAACTTTCTAAAATGCCAAATTTGGCTTAGCTTCTTGGAAGAAGCCCTTGAGAAAGTACGTTAAGAGAAAGTTGGTTTGTAGTTAATTTTTGCTTCGCAGTATTTCTGTATTCAATTTCCAACAGTATGATAACGTGTGAAATTTACTATTCGTAGGAGATGTATGTATGTGCATTTTTTTACAGTCGGTGATTCACTCCAAGTTGTACTTTAATTTAAGAAATTAACGAAGGTATCTGTCGATTGTCTTGGAATTGCTTCTTTCGTAGGTGCTGTCGTTGAAGTGAGATTTCATTTGAATTTTGTACAGTCGATGATTTACTCAATGTTGTACTTTAATTTAAGAAATTAGCATTACTTAATACTCATTACTGATTATTTGTTTAATAATAGCTTGGATATTGATTACCGTTGATATTAATTAACGTACTATTTTCGACTAATCGCTGTTTAATCGTATACAATGTTTCAATTTGAATATTTTGTAAACTATCGTATATCAGTAGGTGAAACTGCACGGGACTAAGAATTAAATTGCGACTCGTGATTATCAGATGTTGATTACTGAATTACCGTACGGTTCCACGTACAGTAGCAGGCAAAAGTTTAATGCAATGACATTGCTACATGACAATGTAAAACATAATTTTATGGTTTTCGCAAACATGGTTTATCTGTTCATTTTTATCGTCATGGTAGAACACTATTAATTGATCAACATGAAATACAAATTTTATTTATTCTGTTATTTCTTATTAATTAATTTATTTATTTTCTTTGACCGTTTCATCTTAAACTTTGGTCCGCTACTGTACATTCATTACTACCGTCAACGTGAAACTGAAAAATTCGAAGGCACGCTGGACCCTTAGGTAGCCGATCAAAGTCATTCCAAGTGTGGTAGAAGCGCTGTTGCTCGTCTTGTTCGAGCGAAATGCAAAGCGCCTCGATAATAGGGACTCGACACAGGATGTATCGAGTATCTCCGTGAGTCCCGTGCCGGTATTTTAAGATCGCTACACGATCGGGTGGGGCCGCCTCGGCATTCCGATATCGTCTTATCGTTGGACAGTGATTACTCTGTGACTCGGACAAGATTAACGATGGAAGCTGTTTCCAGGCGTCTGAAGAGGGATTTAAGAATGGATACGTATCAGGATAGCTAGTCGTACGCACGTGGGTACTTCGAAATTGCTATAAAATCTTCTTGTGCTTCAAAATAATCATTTTCCTATGTTCATTGTTGGAAATTGAATGCAGAAATACTGCGAAGCAAAAATTAACCATAAACCAGCTTTCTCTTAACGTACTTTCTCAAGGGCTTCTTCCAACAAGCTAAGCCACATTTGGCATTTCAGAAAGTTCGAAAACATCAAGAAACACAACAAAGGAGCTGAAGGACCCGGACGGGGTTGTAAAAATTTTGACCACTGCGTTCTGCTAGTCTTGGGACAAAGCTCGCTAGATACGGTCACAGTTGACCTTCCTCGTGTTATATAATAAAGTATTATAATATTTCAAATAAGAGTGTATTTTATTTAGTAATATTAAAACCCCATTTCCAATACTAATTTATTTGAAATTGTATGCTTCATGTTATTCGTATATTCTTCTTTCTAAATTGCTCGTCGGTATGTACTTCTTCTTTTTCGTCTTTCTAGTGCAAAGGGTTAATCTGATTTAGAGATCTTGTTTCTAATTGTTAGGAATTGAATACAGAAATACTGCGAAGCAAAAATTAACCATAAACCAGCTTTCTCTTAACGTACTTTCTCAAGGACTTCTTCCAACAACCTAAGACACGTCTGACATTTTAGAAAGTTTGAAAACATCGAGAAACAGAACAAAGGGGCTGAAGGAAGGGGTTGAAAGAATTTCGACCACTGCGTTTTGTTAGTCTTGTGACAAAACTCGCTAGGTGCGGTCAAAATTGTCCTTCCTCGTGTTACGTAGAAGTATTAACACTATTCCTACCACAACCGGTCAAATGATCGTTTTTAAGATTTCGATTTGAATTTCATAAATACAACGTAATTGAATCGCCTTTAAACTTTAAAATTTTTCTCAAATATACGTATAATACATTTTTCAGTATTCACTTCTTTTTCATTATTTATTTTTTGAGAAAAATTTGTAGTCTGTCTTACGTAAGAATGTCGCGGTAAGAATAAGTTTATATGAAGTGTCGATAGGAATAGTGTTGAATAAATTATCAAAGTATTATTGTACAAATAAGAGTTCATTTGATTTAGCAATACAAAACCCCATTCCCAATATTTGTTATGCGTCTGTATACGCGAACAATATCGGCCAAAAGTTTGGAATCATTTTCAAAATTTCAGTCATATAACTAATATTGCAAACGTTGACAGCAACTTCCTTCTATTTGGTAGATTTTTAAATTGGAACTCTTTTCTTATTTCTTGCATTTCTCGAAATTATGCGATAATTCCAAACATTTGATCGGCAGTGCATATTTCTAGGTGTACACTATTGACCAAAGTTTGGAAGCACCACGCAATCTAAGCTTTACAAATTTAACCCTTTGCGCTCGAGAGGTGACTGTTGGTCATCAAACAATGCTTTCGCAAATTTTTAGTTTTTAGTTAATTTGTTTATTAATTAGACACGGAGGTTAAATAGTCATATATGTAAATTTTAATATATCACTGAACTGAACTGAATAACGCTGAGTGTGGGTTAATCTTAGTAAATAATTCAAATTAGAAAATTTTGGAAGTTAGTATCGTTATACCGTCTAATAATCAACTCTCGAGTGCAAAGGGTTAACAAAAATGGAAGAATTTAAAGTGTTCTCATAGAAATTCTTTCACTCAAAATTATACGAAGATGTATAGAATTGTTATCAATATATACTGTATTAATTGTTACTTCGTATGAAAATTAGGAAGATTCGACAAGAGTATAAACCAGAACGAGATAATGTTCGATAATCTTTTCACCAGATGATACTGAAATTAATAGAAAGCATTTCCATTTACAAAATTAATATTATCGTTAACAAACAGACGAAATCATATGCCATATAAAAATTCTGCGGACATATAAATACTTTTCCATAATCTTTCCGACACGTGGTAACGAAATTTTGTTTTTTTTTATTCACTGCTTTAAAACCCTCTACAGGATTATTATCTATATGCATTAATGCATATTGACAAGAGTATTTTAACATATGCGAAATAATGACTATAATTACAATCATCTATGACTTAATGCTATAACTATAACTTAAACTAAAATTTGCAACATAAACTATGATTCTTGAGAATTTTGAATAAACATGAAAGCGAAAAAGAAATAATGACTATAATTACCTTAATCTATAACTTATTAATATTGCTATATCTTAAATTAATGAATTACAAATATAAACTATGATTCTTGAGAAATTTTTGAATAAACATAAAAGTGGAAATATTGTGGTAACGAAATTGATAGGAAACGTTAACACTATTCCTACCACGACCGGGTCAAATGACAGTTTTCAAAATTTTGATTAAAATTTCATGATACAACGTAATTTAAATTTTTCGTCAAATATACATACGTATAATACATTTTGCAATATTCACTTTTTTTTATCGTTTATTTTCCGAGAAAAATTTGTAATTTGTCTTACGTGGGAATGTCGTGGTAGGAACAGGTACACGTGAAGTGTTGATAGGAACAGTGTGAACGATGTTGACGTTGTTCGGCAATTAATTAAATAGAATCATATGTATACGGCATGTTTTTAATTAACGTATGGATTTTCGTGATTATACCGCAATAAATTCACGAGGTTCGCCCTCTTGATAAAGGTGATGTAGCTGAAACGACACGGATCATGAATTTCAGTGGTATAAATTACACTTCGCTGCGACCAGTCTAAAACGAGTTCGTCTAAGAGTATTGATTTATCATATTGAATCAACGAAAAGGCGGGCTATTAATTCTGCGTATCTTCGCTAATGACAGAAACCTGGGTCTACCAACGAAACGAGAATAAAAGGCATCGCTACGAAACACGATAGAAGTGTCGGTTACATTTATTTTTCGCTCACTCCACGTCTGAATCTGGTCTAAGGCATCATTAATTAACGATGACGCAACGTGACCCGTTCACGCATCGCTTCCGGATTTCAGGCTGACTCATGTGCGACCGTATATAAACGTGCCACACCGTATCAACCGGGCACACTATCACAATGAATTCTTAAACTCCGATAAAAGTCAATCGATTCACGTATAATTCATTCGAATAATAATTCACCAAAACGTTTGAAGTTCACTTTTAAATGTATATTTCGCAAATATTTCATTTCGTTTGATGTCGAATACAATCTTGGATTATATTTCTTGTTTTTGTTTCTCCTTTTCTGAACGTGTACACAATTATTGAAATTGTTGTTCGTATAGTTTTGTAACTTCCACTCGTTGCATTCTACGAGAGATCCTCGAGCGACGAATTGTATTAAAATTAATTGTTACCGAAGCGAAACAATAATGAAACTTACCAAAATTTGACCTTGTTCAGTCCTTAGTTAATAAGAATAAAGACAATGGTGATATTGTAAGTTGGAGGTATCAGCGAAATATCTGCGATTATTCGGGATATCTCCAAACATTCGATAGTGACGTGAGCTAAGGATAGCAGCGAGATATCTCAGATCATTTGAGATGTCTCTAAACATTCAATCACACAAATATTCGACCACGCGACAAATCACATGAACATTTGACCATACCAGATATCTATAAACATTCCGCCACATTCGATCACACAAGATACCTATAAACATTCAGCCACATTCGATCACTGTTGGAAATTGAATACAGAAATACTACGAAGCAAAAATTAACCATAAACCAGCTTTCTCTTAACGTACTTTCTCAAGGGCTTCTTCCAACAACCTAAGACACGTCTGACATTTTAGAAAGTTCGAAAACATCGAGAAACAGAACAAAAGGGGCTGAAGGAAGGGGTTGTAAGAATTTCGACCACTGCGTTCTGCTAGTCTTGTGACAAAATTCGCTAGGTGCGGGCAAAATTGCCCTTCCTCGTGCTATATAAAAGTATCAATAAAATATCTAAGTATTATTTCACAAATAAGAGTTTATTTTATTTAGCAATATTAAATCCCATTCAACATTAATTTCCTTGCTTCAACAGCATTTTTACATTTTCGATAGTAAAAGAGTAAAAAATGCCGAAAATGTTGCTTTTTGCTTTCCATATTTGATAGGGCACCAACCAAAAACCACTGGGTAGAATCAATTGAAATTTTTCACGAGCGAGCCTTGCTATATATGCTGTCAAAATATATAATGATCATGCGACTTAGGCGTGAGGTTAACTATGAAAACATACAATTAAGCCCTGTGTTAGGAAGAAACGAAATTACTTTTCGAACAACCCAATATGTTGTCAAAATATATATTGACCATCCGGCTTAAGCGTGAAGTTGATTATGAAAAAATACAATTAACCCCTTGGACTGTTTTGACGAGTCTAACTCGTGATGAAAATTTTAGACCAAACATGGATGTCACGAGTCAGACTCGTTGTTCAGTTCCAGACCAAACACGAATATCACGAGCTTGACTCGTACTCGACATTTCAGGCCGAACATGAATATCACGAGTCTGACTCGTGGTCTTAATTTCGGGCAAAATTGATATTTAATTGTTTATTTATATTGTGTCTTTCAGTTTTAGGTTTGATATTAGTGAGATAATCAGAAAACTTATTTGAGTTCAAATACTACTATCGCGGACTTGCTTTTACATATTTTTATTTCGTTATTAATTAATTATATTATTATTACTTATTCAGAATTTGTTTTAATCTTATGTGATAATTAAAGTATATATAAAAGTTTTTGATTCAAATTCATTTGAATTTCACAAGCGTTCCATCGCGTGGATAAGATGGGTCTCAAGTTTCGGCACGCGTGCTCCACCGCTCGTCCTTCCCCGTGACAATTGAGGCAGCCGCGTTTGGCCTGACTTTTTCCGAGGTTCCGAATAGTGCAAGGGGTTAAGCTCTGCGTTAGGAAAAAACGAAATTACTTTCCGAACAACCGAATACATAGGGGCAGTTGAAATTCCAGCATCGGATTCCCGCCTGCAGAACAAACTGTAAATCGCAGCGAAACAAAGAGGAGCTATCGGCAACCCTGAAGATTGCATTACGTGCACGTATTACCGTACGCGGTACGCTATCGTCCACGGTTCTCCGGTTTATTATTGCGGTTAGGCTCACCCTGCTCCCGCGGCCCTGCAACCATCGCGAAGGCTCTCGCGTTATTGTAGCATCCGCATTATTGGCACGTAAATGCACGCCATACAGGCCGCCCACGCGACCAGGAAACGATCCTTCGTTCAGCTCCGCGCTCCATTCCGCATTGTTTATCAATTATTATAACGCGTACACGCCCGCTCCTGTCATATACCAGGATACCGTCGGGATTATGGCAGCAGGTTAAGAGCCCCGGCACGCTCACCGTGCCTGTCTTCCGGAAGATTAGGACAAAATGATGGCTATCTATACACTACCTTCTGCTCCTCTCCGCAACGTATCATCGATCACTATGGGTTCGATCGAATGGCCGTTGCATCGTTATCATATTCATAATGTGCTTCTTTTCGTTGCAGATAACCGGTGATCGAAACGCAACGGGTATAATGAAGGAAGTTCGAGATTATACGCGTGTATTTTGAGCGTGTGCTGCATCCGGTATCAATTTTCAGGTTGAACGGAAAATTTTAAGCTTCTAATTCGTTTTTTTTTTTTTGGTACATTAGAGAACTTTATGTCCACTGATAGAGGGACTTTATATTTTGAACGCATTTTGATTGTATTTAAAAACGATTTTGAATACAGCATTTCATTAACACTATTCCTACCACAACCGGTCAAACGACCGTTTTTAAAATTTGTATTAGAATTTCATATATACAACTTAATTCAATCGCCTTTAAACTTCAGACATTTCCTAAAATATACGTATAATATATTTTTCAATGTTCACTTCTTTTTTCATTGTTCATTTTCTGAGAAAAATTTGTAATCTGCCTTATGTGGGAAGTGTCGGTAGGAATGGTGTTAAAATTGAAAGACTTTATTGATAAATAAACAATTTTATGAGTGTAAAAATTTCAGGATTTTCGAGACTGTAACGCGATAAGCAAGATTCCGCTTTCGCCCCTGTAATACTGCATTCAAAAAATTTGCGCTTCTACGTATAATTTAAAAACGATATTACAAGATTAATTAAAAAAAAGTAAATTAAACGATTGCTATAATAAGCATCTGTTTATAGTAATTTCACGATGTCTTATGAAATTCTGTATAAAATTATAGATAACATAGCAAGTCAAATATTCAAGGTCTAGAAAAGAATTTACTAATTATTTGAAACGATCAAGTTGTGAAACTCGCGCTGTAGAATAGAACGATTTAACGAAAAATTAGTTGTAATTATCGTTATGACCACTGAATTCCTGAAAGTCGCGTAATTACGCATATTAGCGTAATTCATTCTTGTGTTAGGTGGGATACGAAGTTGCCCTTTCATCGCGATTCGTATTACCAAATCGTTTGCCCCGCGAATCATCGGCGTCGCTCCAGGTATTATGAATCGACGGTTCGCAAACGTGGCGCCCACGTGGCGTCCGTGCATCGCGATGAAATATTCATTTCGCTGCTTGTTCGACCATGCTCGCGCTAACAAGGCGCTCGTTAGGCTATCGTCACCGCGGCCAGGAATTCTAGCGGGTGTATCGTGATTAGAGCTCTTACTCTTCCGTGCATTCGCGGCATTCGGATATTCTAATAATACTCGCCGGGCTTTGGTTAACGTTTTAATTGCGAACACGTGAACTCTGGTCCACCTCCGTATTAGACCGGCATTCTATAAGCTGGCGCTGCTTCCAACGCGGAATTCGAGATATTTATAGCGCGCGCATAATTATTAGACCACAAACTGAATTTCACCACTGTCACGGGTAATTTTGTGATTACTGTTGTAACAAAAAAAAAATGTAACGATAATTATGACGAACGCTCTCTTAAATTTCACCCACGATAACTATATAAGAAAGAATGAGGGTAAAAAAAAAAAGGTCGCTGGCACCCCGGGTGCCCCTCTACGGCCCCCAGCCACAATCTAGGCCTATTACTTACGAAAAATATAAGGATATGGAACAGTTATTACCCTATATACTTCCTGTGCATCATGAATATTTTAAAACACAGCTACAAGAATATATGTTAATTTTAACAACATAATTAACGTTTAAAATTAAAAATGTTACTTCTATTTTATATCTTGGTATTATTTGTAAACAGCTTGCCCAGGATCATCGTTACACTCTAACAATTACGAAAGGTACTTGATTTTTGTTCTTTGCAAAACAGAACGTTATCGTTTCGCTTTATCGTGTATGTACACTGATTGGCGTAATTAAAGAAATATAATTTAAGCAAAGTTTTGTTCCACTCTCGAAGTATTACAGCACATAATTTAGTTGTGCATATTTTTGAGGCGGTTTTGTATCTTTTTGGATATTACATATACTTCCGAGTTACAGTATTTCGATTTTCTATTAACGCATAAGAATCTACAGTCTGTGTATAATTAAGGATAGAAAGGAGTTGTAACTGGAAACGCGCGGGGTTTGTTGAACGCAAACAGAACTTGAGGAAATGGGCTGGGAACAACTGGAACTTCCTGCATACAGGTATTTCAAGCGTTTCACCGACTAGTTTGCACTTGTTCCGAGGTATAGTATACTGGATATGAAGTAAAAATTTCGAAACAGCACTTTTCTATCCTCTAAAACGTTGACCTCTGAAGAAACTAAATAGAATATCAATTAACATGAAACTTATTAACTTTATCACAAAGAACGAATCAATTATAATGGACCATTTTGAAATGACAAACCAATTTGATAAAATTTTCGTATTTGGCATGATCCTTAGTATCCAACACATTCTTTTTCCTGTAATATATATGTAGGAATGCGATCGAGCGGATGCGAGTTTGGGAAAGTCTGAAGAGTACTTGAGTTGGGCGATTGTCGTGCGAACGCAGAATGTTTGGGCTCGAATGTTTCTAAGGCGTGAAAGATGAAAACTTGAGAAAACAGTGCGACTGAGAAATTCTGGGTAGTCGTGACTGAATGCGTAGAGTAAGAAAGGTTGACAATTAGAATGAAAGGAAACGAGTGTTTGGAAGAATATATGACGGGGAAAATGCGAGCGCGGGGCAGAAAGCTTTTGACTAACGTGGCAGAAAGTATTGGACGGTGAAGACAGAAAGGTTTGGTTGTGAACGTAGAAAGAGTGTTAAAGTTCCTAAGTTGTAAAGTCGTTTAAGTTGTTTTGTTAAATTGTTTTAAATATATTTTTATTAAGTTTTAATCGCTTCACTTTTATTTTTCACACCTGAATTCCATCTTCTGTTCTACATTAATATAGAACATTTCCTACATATATATATATACATTAAACAATGTTTGAATAATCAACATTCTGCCATCGCTGTAACGGTAACGAAACGTCGTCGCGACAGAGTTCCTAGTGGATGCAGCTTACGCCTAGAAACGTCGAGCGACGACAACCGTATAGACTCGAGTCATGAAAGCCAGCAGTTTCTGCAGCGCGCAAAATTATTTAGATCGAACAGCTTAACAGCCTCGCACGATTTGTCCATACGCTCTTATGACCCTAAATTACTGAGAACGAGATCAGAGAGGCTAAACAGATCTCCACGGGAAGGATTCTATTCGCGTTCAACCCGCAGTCTGGATTCCTCGTTCAACCAGAATAACGGTGTCCCCCTGAGACCGATCCTGTTTCTCCGCAAGGAATAATAGTTTCAAAATAGTTCTCGCCTTGGTTCGCGCGCGTTGATCTCGTTGGAATTTTCGCGAGATGGTCGTTAGACCCGGGGAACGGGAGACCCCGGGAAAACGGGTGTGCATTCGCGAATGCACAAGAACCACGGTCAGCACGGTTCGAAATTAATTACGCTGCAGAGATTCTATTGTGACGAACACACAGGGGGGTGAATACGGCTACCGCTTGTCAGCGAGAGTCTAACCATTCGTATCGGGCCTGGACAACGTTCTTTGCCGCGCGATGAAAGTACTTTAATGCTAGCTTCATTTACGAGCATCTTAACCGCAACGAGCATTCGTCTCGCGAGTCAGAGCAGCCGGGCTGTTTCGTTATTGATTTCTTCGCGAAGGATACGTCGTCGTATATCTCTTCCTCCAGGCACCGTAGCATTTCAAGAGATAGATAGATCTTTTGTGTGTGCATGTGCGTCTCCTTCTCTCTTCCCCCCCCCATGCTCCTCTCTCTTCCTCCGTTTCTCACCAACCACGTACGTATCACCCTTTCGCAACTTTCCCGCGAATATAGCCCCCGGCCAATTTTCCGTCGCTTTTTTGCATTCGTTAGATTGCTTTCTATTATAAGCGGGCCCTAGGCGTTTGAAAACAGGCCGTTCCATCTTCCGCAGTTCGTGTTATTTCAGATCCACTTAGGCCGCGTTGGGGATTGCCGGCCATTAGCTTTCGCTTTCAACAACTTCATCCAAATTCATGTCCGTACACCCGTGAATTCGAGAGTGGGATCGTTAGCTATCGAAGCGAACGGCTCCGCGTCCTCCTAGGCACTATCCCGTCGTATTCTCCTCTCCCTCGGATCGCGCGACACGCGCTGGGGCCCCGTGCGGCTGAAAAACCCGGCAAAAATCTATTACAAGCGCTCTCTCGTGGCGCGTACCTATTTAGGTACCAGTAGATCTAAAAGGCGGGCCGCGAAAAAGCGGCGCGCATCGTGCACGAACCGACACCGGTCGTAAATTCACGCGGACAAGCAAGTCGGACGTTAACGCAAGGTTTACCGTCAACGCTGTGAAATATTCCCGGTAAGTTGCCGGATAATTTACGCCAGTAACCGCGGGAATAACGCGCGCGCTTCGGCCACGGACACCACGGTGTCCCTTAGAGGAGAGTATCTAGGACCCGGCATAGACGCTGTAAATAACGTTTTATCGACGTCACGCCCTCGCACGCAGCTTGGCCAGGCCGGCTTCCTTCCTTTTTTCCGTTTTCTCGCGACGCTTTAACGAGTCACGCGTCTCCCTCTTCTCGCGACCGCGCTTTCTTTCCGCGCCTCGAAAGCTCTGTCGTCCGCCGCCCCCGCGATCATGGACGCACGCGGTTACGACACTGTCCGGATATATGGCCGTCGTACGACCTTTAACGATTCGTCGTAACCTTAGTTAACGAACTTAATCCGAGCCTAATCTCAATCTAATTCGAATTTGTAGAGAGGTTAACGTGAATTTTGCTGGGACTCAATTGGAATCGTTTGTGATCTAACATAGTCATATTTGGGGAGATGGATTTTCACGAGTTTACGGATACGAGACAAGTCGCAGCATCATACGTCTTCGATCTACTATGTGGAACATGCTTGTGAAATAATTGTAAGAATGACATGCAGTAGATAATATCAAGTCCTCCTCTTTGTTTTACTCAATGCACCCTGGACGCTTTTCAAGAAATAGGTGAGTTTCTTGCAAGCGAAATTTTTTGGAATAATTAAGGAAAACCAAGTTTCAAGGGAAAGTAGGAGCAGAATAATTCGCGTATCTCGAAAAAATTTGTTACAGTACTGTGATCGAGAGCCATGTAACTTTCTGTGTACCATTTTGTAAACATAAATTCTCAAATGGCACTTGCGGTCAAAAATGGCGTAACGAAGAAAGAAGAGTAACCGTGATACCAATGTAACAGGATAATGAAACGTTTAATCTTACGTAAAAAGGGGTAATTGGGGGATAAAAAAAATTATTCGAGTCTTTGTTCACGTTAGGCTGGAAACGGTTTCAGACGTCCGGAAACGCTCATTGTGTTTACTCGGGCGACTTTTTTCCGTTCAACAACGAAGGTACGGTGTATTCGTGTAACGGGAGAAGGCTGTGTTACGTCGATCCAGAAAAATAAAGATTACGCCGCCTTTCACTATTCCTTGCTGCTGCTTATATGGTCGGGACAGAAATCCCCTGTCTATTCTATCTCTATAAACTTGGCTTCGATTGCAAAATGTCCACCGTGCCGTAAATTTTGCTCCTCACAACAAAATAATCCTCTGTTGCATCCTATTATGCGTGGGGTAAAAATTGCAGCTAAAGGTTATGAAAATGAAGTTTCAGGGATGAGTTATACCGGTTGGTTACATTTCGTTTGTTGGAAGGGATTGCTAGTTCTATATCAATCTACAAGATGAAAACGGTGCGTTGGCCGGCTAGAAACGAATTTATCGCCGCGGAAAATTAGCTATCAGGAAGTCTCGACTTTGATCTTCTCGAAAGTACTTTCAGGTGGAAGTGCTTGCCTTAAATTTCTTCGCAATACCGAGACAGCAAAGGAAAATTTGGCATTGATGCCCATGTGAATGGCACGTGCAGTGGCCAAACGCTGAATTGTTTAGAGAAACACATGTGTAAACGAAGCGTGATCGTTTCCATATACAGTGGCTCTAAAAAATATTCGTACAATATGTCACAAATAAATTCGGTTAACCCTGAAATTCTGAGTCTAATAGAAGTATTTGATAAAACCATGTGGGTATGCAGATCGTAATGGTATACGTATGAATTAATCTCTTCTGTTCATCTAAATGCTATTTTAAAGGGATGAAACCAGCGTTGAAGTTTCTGGGTTTTCTCTCATTTTTTAAAGATAACTTTATAATGGTACTTAACACTATTTATACCGACACTTCACGTGTACTTATTCCTACTGCGACATTCCAACGTAAGACAAACTACAAATTTTTCTCAGAAAATAAACAATGAAAAAAAAAGTGAATATTGAAAAATGTATTATACGTATATTTGAGGAAAAGTCTAAAGTTTAAAGGCGATTCAAATACGTTGTGTATATGAAATTCTAGTCAAAAGTTTAAAAACGGTCATTTGACCGGTCATGGTAGGAATAATGTTAATGAAGCAAAACCTTTCAAATACAGTGGCTACAAAAAGTATTCGTACACTGTATTACAAATAAATTCATTTAACTTTAATATTCTGATTTCAATTAATGTTTTTCATAAAACTTTCTGGGTATGTAGAGTGTAATATTATATGTATGGATTAATTTCTTGTTTTATAACTAAATGCTATTTTAAGGAAGCGAAATCAACATTAAAGTTTCAATGTCTTTTTTTCTCATTTTTTTAACATAACTTTGTATTGATGCGTGATAAAGCAAAACTTTTGAGATAAAAAAATCTTACTTTTTAATGCTCTATCGCTCTGCCATAAAAAATGATCTCACAGGAACCTGTGTTCAGAGTATGAAAAATCGCAGAAGCTTTAGGGGTCGTTTTCACCCCCTCTATAAGATTTACTGTTGCTGAAAAAATTGCTCCACGCAGGATCCATTATGCTCTATATACATACAAAGTTTCATTGAAATCAGAATTTTAGGATTAGGTGAATCTCCTTGTAATATAGTGTACGAATACTTTTTGGATCCACTATAGAAAATGTTTAACTTTTAATACCCTATCGCTCTGCCATAAAAAAAGAACACAGAAAAGCTTGTATTCGAAGCGTGAAAAATCGCTGAAACTTTGAGATTCATTATCAGGCCCCTTGAAGAATATTTTGCCGCCAAAAAAAATTGCTCCACGCAGGACTCCACGCTCTGTACGCGCATAAAGTTCCATTGAAATCAGAATTTCAGAAATACTTATACTTTAATACTAAATTTCACGAATACTTTTTGGAGCCACTGTATATCGAGAATTGGACCGTTTATTTTGAAAGTGGTGCAAGTCCATTTAAAAAAAAAAAGAGGTATCACTTAATTTATGTTTAACTCAGTGTAAACCTTTTATTTATAACAAGTTAGTATTTAATTTCTAAAAAAAATCCCATGTTTTGTCTAATTTAAAATTGACCGATAAAAGAAATTGCGTAACCATTGATTATGAAAATGGTGTAAGTCCAATTTCCATAGACGGGTGTCAGGCATTACGAAAAAAGAATTTCTTGTTCACACCACAGGATTATCATGATGTCATAAAAGAATGTAGACAACATAATGAATTCATTTTACATGAAATGAAACGAGAGGATTTCGTTTCAACAAAAAAATCTACAGAACGCTAGATAAGCAGAAACACTAATTTAGAAAAAGTAAATTGGCTGCAAATACGTTGGATGAGGTTTCTCAAAAGTACACCATATACTATTTTATATAAAACATCGATGAAGAACAAAGAATTTAAGACTAAGTTTATTACACGTCCGGGAAGACCGCCAACATTTGAAAAAATAACCCTGGCACCTTTATATCACAATCTAGGCCTATTACTTACGAAAAATATAAGGATATGGAACAGTTATTACCCTATATACTTCCTGTGTATCATGAATATTTTAAAACACAGCTACAAGAAGATATGTTAATTTTAACATAATTAACGTTTAAAATTAAAAATTTTACTTCTATTTTATATCTTGTTATTATTTATAAACAGAATTGCATTAGTATAGAATATTTTAAATGATATCTAATTTTTTAAAATTTGAAATTAAACGATTTTTACAATTGACTAATTTTGAAAGTGATGCAAGTCCATTTACAGCCCGCAAATATACATTATTTTAGTTAAATTCGTCTGATACAAATTTCTATAATCAAATTACATATCGATAAATCAGTAAAAACATTGCCAGACTTGATATAATTAATCTATATCTTTTTATTGGGAGATATGCTAACCTTTAATTTTCTCGAAACACGAGAAAATGGACTTACACCACTTTCAAAATAAACGGTCCAATCGTTACGCTTAAATACGATACATTATAAGTAGAGTATAGATTTTCAAACAAACTTGTGATACTACAAGTATTATTAATATAATAAACCTCAAATAGACGACCATTCTACCCTTCATGTACGTTACAATACGTAATCTCCTTTGTACACTTTATAAATACACACGTCCTCGCATATTATCTGCATCCCACGCTGATTTGTACCTACACTTAAATTTCCCACAAACGCATGAGAATCTGCAGTCTAATTATAAGTGAAGGATGCCAAAACATTAATCCGTGTTTGTATTCACTTGTAACGTGAATTTACTTTCATTAGGTAGAGAACTTATGGCGCTGCTAGATACACCCGACGCGTTCCACGGACGGTCATCGTTCTCTCGCGTCGGCGAGAGGAATTTTTCCGCCTGCGAATGGCGCATCGAGCCGCGCCACGCGGAATACCAAGTAGCCCGTACCTTGTAATTATGCCAATTATATCATTGAATTCGCATTTTCGAGAGAATTACCGAAGCATTATCTGACCGTTCCCGAGTTTCTCCTATTGTAACGCTGGTTCGTGTCCGACGTACCCGACTGGAGAAATCTGCATGCTCGAGTCGCTCGCTCGAAGCCAGGCCTCGAGAATTAACCCTTTGCGCTCGAAAGGTGAGTGTTGGTCACCAAACGATAGTTTCGCAAATTTTCCAACTTCAGTTAGTTTATTTATTTGTTACACTCAAAAAGGCCTCGAGAATTAACCCTTTGCGGTCGAAAGGTGAGTGTTGGTCACCAAACGATAGTTTCGCAAATCTTCCAACTTCAGTTAGTTTGTTTACTTGTTACACTCAAAAAGGCCTCGAGAATGAACCCTTTGCGCTCGAAAGGTGAGTGTTGGTCACCAAACGATAGTTTCGCAAATTTTCCAACTTCAGTTAGTTTGTTTATTTGTTACACTCAAAAAGGCCTCGAGAATTAACCCTTTGCGCTCGAAAGGTGAGTGTTGGTCACCAAACGATAGTTTCGCAAATTTTCCAACCTCAGTTAGTTTGTTTATTTATTACACTCAAAAAGGCCTCGAGAATTAACCCTTTGCGCTCGAAAGGTGAGTGTTGGTCACCAAACGATAGTTTCGCAAATTTTCCAACTTTAGTTAGTTTGTTTATTTGTTACACTCAAAAGGTAAACAGTAATACATGTAAATTTTAATATATTACTTAGTTAAACTAAATAAATGAAGCATAATATAGACGAATGTTAATAAATATTCTGAATTTGAAAATTTTTGAATTTTTAGTATCATTAGACGATTAACAGTCGCCTCTCGAGTTCAAAGGGTTAACCCCAGAACTCCTAAAGGGGAGGGGAGGGGGTTCTTGGAACCCACCGATTGAAAAAGCTTAAATTAGAATTATTTAACTTTTATAAAAAATTCTCTAAATATTATTTGTTGTTGTATACACGTTTAAGTTTGATATTAAAAAGTTCCCGTTGTTACGTGCAAAAAATTAGTAAGCATAAGAGAAATATAACTAACCACGGGAAGTGGATCCTCACGTTCTCCATCTCTCCAAGGATTAACAATCACAGAACGAAGAATCGTGTTGAATCAAGAGGAAACTGTGAAATTGATCGGGAACATTAACTGGAAAGACACTACAAAACTAAAATATCAAAAGACATAGAACCGTCAAAAACAGGGAAAATCTTATCAGTTGTATGGGAAGCTAAAAGCAAATGCATAAAATAAAATAGCTTATCAAGATTAAAGGAAAGTTGTTACAAATGCGAAAACCATATCTGCAGAAAACATTCACTTAATACTATACTCTGCCATTCAAGGTTATCAGAAGAGTCACAAGGATTAAGTTCAAACTACAGTGGATCCAAAAAGTATCCGTACACTATATTACAAGGAGATTCACCTAATCCTAAAATTCTGATTTCAATGAAACTTTGTATGTATATAGAGCACAATGGGACCTGCATGGAACAATTTTTTCAGCAACAGTAAATCTTATAGAGGGGGTGAAAACGACCCTTAGAGCTTCTGCAATTTTTCATACTCTGAACACAGGTTCCACTGAGATCATTTTTATAACAGAGCGATAGAGCATTAAAAACTAAGATTTTTTTATCTGAAAGGTGTTGCTTTATCACACATCAATACAAAGTTATGTTAAAAAAATGAGAAAAAAGATACTGAAACTTTAACGTTGATTTCGCTTCCTTAAAATGGTATTTAGTTATAAAACAAGAAATCAATCCATACATATACTGTTACACCCTACATACCCATAAAGTTTTATTAAAAACATTAATTGAAATTAGAATATTAAAGTTAAATGAATTTATTTGTAATACAATGTACGATTACTTTTTGTAGCCACTGTAATTCCACGTCGATATACCATTTTATATTATTTAATTTTACAAATATGTATAAATCAATACAAATTGATTGCCAAAACATATACTGCCTTGTTCACAAACTATAGCATACCCTAGCATTACAAAAAATTGTCCAAAACACAACCTTTTCCAGGATAAATGTATAAAAAGAAGTATGGGTTCGAGGAACCCCCTGGTAGGATTCCGCGTAACAAATCGCGAGGCTCAGGAGTTCTACGGTTAAGAGCCCAATGACGTGTAATATTGCCACGGAAAATCTAATTTGTAACGCGTCGCTGGCAGAGGCCGGCAATAAACATCCGAGCCGTGTTTCGCGTACGCTCGAAGGCGTTTCAGTGGCAATTAACGAGCGCAAGGTGTTCCGACGTAATGGCGTTCGATGACATAACAATCGGAACGCTCGGAATTGTTGCACCGCGACGTAATCCACGCTGGGTTTACGCAACTTTGAATGGAATTTTCTTGCGAACTAGAAGTTCATAGAAGAGTACACAGGTGTAAGTTTTGAATCGAATGCTGAGGGAGTGGTATAAAATATGGATACCTGGTTAGGAAATAGCGTTTGCGCTTTAATCTTGTTATTAACGAGATAACGATTGGAGTATCGATTAGCACGAGATATGAATTATGATGGTTGTGCTATTCGTATTATTGGGAATGGGGTTTTGTATTGCTAAATGAAATGAACTCTTATTTGTGAAATAGTACTATGATAATTTATTAATACTTTTATATAGCACGAGGAAGGGCAATTTTGACCGCACCTAGCGAGTTTTGTCACAAGACTAGCAGAACACAGTGGTCGAAATTCTTACAACCCCTTCCTTCAGCCCCTTTGTTCAGTTTCTCGATGTTTTCGAACTTTCTAAAATGCCAAATGTGGCTTAATTTCTTGGAAGAAGCCCTTGAGAAGGTACGTTAAGAGAAAGCTGGTTTATGGTTAATTTTTGCTTTGTAATATTTCTGTATTCAATTTCCAACAGTATGGTAACGTGTGAAATTTACTATTCGTAGGAGATGTATGTATGTGCATTTTTTACAGTCGATGATTCACTCCAAGTTGTACTTTACTTTAAGAAATTAACGAAAGTATCTGTCGATTGTCTTGGAATTGCTTCTTTCGTAGGTGCTGTCGTTGAAGTGAGATTTCTTTTGTACGGTAATGCGTGAAATTTATTATTCGTAGCAGGAGTATATACGTGCATTTTTTACAGTCGATGACTCCAAGTTGTACTTTACTTTAAGAAATTAACGAAAGTATCTGTCGATTGTCTTGGAATTGCTTCTTTCGTAGGTGTTGTCGTTGAAGTGAGATTTCTTTTGTACGGTAACGCGTGAAATTTATTATTCGTAGCAGGAGTATATACGTGCATTTTTTACAGTCGATGACTCCAAGTTGTACTTTAATTTAAGAAATTAACGAAAGTATCTGTCGATTGTCTTGGAATTGCTTCTTTCGTAGGTGCTTCTGTCGTTGAAGTGAGATTTCTTTTGAATCTTGTACAGTCGATGATTTACTCGATGTTGTACTTTAATTTAAGAAATTAGCATTAGTTGATAGTCATTACTGATTATTTGTTTAATAATAGCTTGGATATTGATTACCGTTGATATTAATTAACGTACTATTTCCGACTAATCGCTGTTTAATCGTATACAATGTTTCAATTTGAATATTTTGTAAGCTATCGTATATCAGTAGGTGAAACTGCACGGGACTAAGAATTAAATTGCGACTCGTGATTATCAGATCGCTGAACTGAAGTTGACTACTGAGTCCCCGTACGGTAGTATTTCTGTATTCAATTTCCAACACGCATAAGTCGATTAACGTATTTTCATTGAGAATGAGCGATAAATTTCTTCAATTATCTTGGAAACGTTTCAATTTTAAAAGAAAACGAAATTCTTTGGTTCAAAGCTTGCTTTACCTTTGCTTTCGTGTTAGACAGAAGGGAAACAATTCTATTCGCTTTACACGTGCCCAAAATAAAATTCTTAACGCTAGATTTACGGACGTTTCTTGCATATCTATTCCTAATATGCAAATTAGGTGCCGTATATATCCGGCATCCGCGCGACGACCTGTTGTAATGTAGGTTTATGCGTGGATCCTTGTTTCAAAATTTACCATACCGAATTAAATTACTAAGAATTGTAACTTGGTGTTGTAATTACTTAATATTTAATATTAATAATAAAATTTAGTAATTATAATAAATAATAATATAAATCTGTAATAATAAAAATTAGTAATTACTGCAACTTAGTGTATTACATTATAAATTGTATTTTTATTTATAATAATAGCGAAATCTGTAAATATTTAAATAACTGAATATGCTTTAAAATATATTCATTTTCAAGTTTCTCATATAATATGACGAAACAGTTGTTAAGTAGCTCTTAAAAAAGTGTACATATAAAAGAGTTTCAAGATAGTGTTGGACGACGTTTTAGCGTTCACCGAAGACTACCAACGTGCAATGTGTACGCTTTTCGGCGCGACGGCCAGTTCAGTGGGTCACTTCGGCAGAGCGGATTGCCGTAAACGAAAGGGTTAAGGAATACGTGAATGCATCAAACAGAATTTGACGTTGCCGAGCTGAGAGGGAAATAGATTTAGGTACATTTGTATCGCTCCATCGATAAAAGTCAGCAGAAATTGTTGATCATAATAGTATTATTTTTGCAAATTTTGCTCATGAAATCCGAAACCCCTCAAATTCACGAGTCTCGTAAACCTAGTGTTAATGAACTCATGTACAACGATTATAGTCGACTATCAACTATCACACAGAGTAAAGGTCAAACTGTTGTCAGCTGCTGTTAACCTCTTACACTATTTTGACGAGTCTGACTCGTGATGAAAATTTTAGGCCAAACATGGATGTCACGAGTCGGACTCGTTGTTCAGTTCCAGACCAAACATGAATATCACGAGCTTGACTCGTACTCGACATTTCAGGCCGAACATGAATATCACGAGTCTGACTCGTGGTCTTAATTTCGGGCAAAATTTATATTTAATTGTTTATTTATATTGTGTCTTTCAGTTTTAGGTTTAATATTAGTGAGATAATCAGAAAACTTATTTGAATTCAAATACTACTACCGCGGATTTGCTTTTACATATTTTTATTTCGTTATTAATTAATTATATTATTATTACTTATTCAGAATTTGTTTTAATCTTATGTGATAATTAAAGTATATATAAAAGTTTTTGATTCAAATTCATTTGAATTTCACAAGAGTTCCATCGCGTGGATAAGATGGGTCTCAAGTTTCGGCACGCGAGCTCCACCGTTCGTCGTTCACCACGACAATTGAGGCAGCCGCGTTTGGCCTGACTTTTTCCGAGGTTCCGAATAGTGCAAGGGGTCACCGATCAGTACAAATACAGGTAGTATCAATTTGTAACCGTAACACAAACTTTTAATTATTTACTCATGGTTTACTAGGTCTCCAAAGGAATATACGGTAAAGCGTACACTCCAGATCTTCCGTATACGCAAAGCAGAAGGCTTTTTCTCACGTTTTCTCGCCGTAACATGGATCGAAGAACGTTCCGGTACACTCTGGCGATGAATTATGCTTGGTCTGGTGCATCACTCGGGGAATTCCTGTTTCAGTTGCCGATGGTCTTCCTGAAACTGCAGGAAGACGTGCCCCGCCCAACGCCCTCGTCTCGCTTCCTCGTCAGAAATCTGACCTCTTGGTATACAACCAATAAGGTTGGAAAAATTGTGAAACTACCGTCTTCGTTGCGGTACGCCCTCCGGCTGGCTGAGATGCGAGGTGGATGCATGTACGTGTGCTTCGGCTGCACTCGCTATGGTGCGCCACGATGATGGGTTCTAATGCTTCCCGTTTTTCGAGAAAGCGGACGATAAATGATACCCTACTTCGATAATCTTCGATTTGCGCGGAACGGAGAAAGCTGATTTCGAATTCAGAGCTTCGATTGTTTGTGTAACACATTCCTTGCTAGATTTTCTTTTTGGACGGGACAGAATTTATTGACATACTTGCTGCTGCTGTGATTACCTGCTTTCAGAAGTGGCACATTTGAGGTTGCATATTTTGAAGCTGCACCTTCTCGTCGCGTCGAAGTAGACAGGTGTGTTATCAATCAGTTTTAACTATTTAACCTGTGGCGACCTTCCTACACTCGCCACATCTTTCTCGCAAGTGCTCGGTTCCTATATACAGGGTGTTCGGACAGCCCTGGGCTTAAATTGAAAGAGTAACTCCCTGAGACATTCTAAGACGAAAATCAAGAGTAACGATTTTGCGTTTAAGGCTTTGTTTACGAGTTATAACTAGTTAAAGATATCGTTTAATCCGAACCGTTCGACTCTTGAGAGCGGGTAACCGAGGCAACTCGGTCGGTAACGTCGCTGAGTCCACAGTGATGCTCAAGCGTCGAACGGTCCGCATTAAACGATATCTTTAACTAGTTATAACTCGTAAACAAAGCCTCAAACGCAAAATCGTTACTCTTGATTTTCGTCTTAGAATGTCTTAGGGAGTTACTCTTTCAATTTAAGCCCAGGGCTGTCCGAACACCCTGTATATACGAGTTCTGACCTGTCTTTTCCTATCCCTGTGTCTAAGGCATGGGCCTGCTAGGTAGCCTTACTGATGAGTCCACTAGCAGATCCCGGACGAAACAGCCCCTTCCCATTCCTTTTCCTTCTCTCTCACCCTACATAACAGCCACAAACCCTTTCGCTCCGACGGGCGTATATATACGCCCTCGAAGAATGACCATTCATATACGAAGAGCGTATATATACGTTCATACCATATATACTTTTATTTCATACTTTACATGAGATACTTTTTTTAATCGAGTATCCGGCAATGCTTCATACCTCAAACAGTTGACTATCATGAAGCAAAACAGTGATATGATATTACTAAATATAATAAATATTATTATAACATTTAGAAAACAAGAAACGACTTATAATTATTTCGCAACATTCCGTACCTCAGTGTCAACTAGTCAGTAATGCGCTCCGTGCAGAGTGATCACATTTTGTCACGAGCATTCCGTAGCGAAAGGGTTAAGTGCCGAGCAGCGCGATTGCGCTGCTGTACGGCGTCAGTTAACTGAACTTAGCTTAGAACACTAGGTTAAGAAAATTGTAATGGAAAAATGTAACTACGTTAAGATTTGCATGTAAATAAAGTTTTACCTAGGATAAGTTTTGCGGAGGGCGCCATAGCCCCCACTAGATAGGGTCCCTTGCGTAAGGGACACAGAACGCGGGGGAAGTACTGAACGTGTTCTTATAGAGTTCCCGGTGCTTCCCCAATCGCGGTAGATGGCCACCGTGGAAGTTTTAGTGGGTAAAAATCCCACATAACCTGGCAACCCCCCTCAGGGTGGCTGTGTATCTTTCGAAGATTTCCTCCACGCGAAAAAAAAAAAAAAAAAGCGCGATTGCGCTTCTTCTGTTCTATCCCCAAAGCGCCAGCGCCCTAGGCTGCGAAGCCCATAATTGTGATTACAGTCAGCTGATTTGGCAGACTGCTGTGGCAGGCTCGGTTTCTTTCGATGCACGACTTTACGATTACCCTTCAGTCTTTGGTAAAAAAAATAAAATAAAATTGGAGTAATTTTATTCTCAGGAGAATGTTGGAACAAAACTAAACTGTAGAAAATATTTATTGCATGTAAGCTAAAAACAGTGGAATCGCACTTTTGGGCATTTTTCGGCACAGAATATGACGAGCGCTATCGCGCCGCTTGGCAATTTCCGAACAGGAAATACGGAAGGGCTATGTCACACAAACGGTTAAAGAAAGGAATTCTACGTTAACGTTCAGTAAATGGTAATACTAAACTATGATCACCGTTTACGAAATATTTTCCCTTTAACACTATTCCTACCGACACTTCACGTATACCTATTCCTACCGTGACGTTTCCACATAAGAGAGACTACAAATTTTTCTAAAAAAGTAAACAATAAAAAAAGAAGTGAATATTGAAAAATTTATTATACGTATATTTGAGAAAAAGTCGAAAGTTTAAAGACGATTCAATTAGGTTGTATCTATGAAATTCTAATCGAAATTTTAAAAACGGTCATTTGACCGGTTGTGGTAGGAATAGTGTTAATCGCGGTAAATATAGCAATGTAAACACAGCAGTATCGTTAATAGTATTGCGGAAACAACTTGCTGAATGATTATCGGTTGTTTATTTATAAGTATATGTTTGTTGTCAGTCAAGTGCTAGTTAATCTAAAAATGTAACTAATTATCTGTGGATATGTTACAGTTCTTCTTGAAATTTAAATTATGAAGTTGATGGAATTGTGATATACATTCTAAAATATTTTACTGTTTGTTTATTTATGAAATTGTATAAACTTGTCTGGCACAATTTTAACTTAATCTTTAAATACAGCAAACTTGAAACGCGTACTTTGTTTAATCAACAAGTCCAACGTAAGCAATTACACTTCTTTTCTTTTGTGCTTCGCAATTTCCCATTCCTATGCGATGCTTTGTTCCTCGATAATGATTTAATAACTCTTCGAAGTCCTTCGTGGTCTTTTTTCAGTGAAAACTGACACAGATTCGAGGTTGTTCATGTTTCCCAGTAAAGGAAAAAAGAGAAGAATGTCAGGCTATTGTTATCATTCAATAACCGTACACGGAGAAGACCTTCCAGCCATCAAATTCCTTTTCTATGACAGAAACTGACATTCGTCGGGTCTAGCAGGAAGTCTTTGTTTTTTGAGTAAAGATAGTCATTTCCTGATCCATTGTTGACAATTCTCCGCGTTCCACGAAAATATCGTTCTTAGGAAATGCCGAAGGTGTTTCCACAAGAAGGATGCGGATCACAAATTTTATATTTTGTACTTCAATTACGTTTCAATCAGAGAAAGTAACTAATTAGGAATCATAGATAATTCGTTGAAAGCGACATTTATTCTGGCTCTCAACACATTGTAGTTTACCTTACAAGCATGAAAAAGGTGATATCCATTTAAGGCAGGGACAAGCAACTTTCACCATATACATCACGAAATAAAATCTTGCCCGTGGAAACATGTCAACCTTTTTTTTCAACTCCTTGATCTCCATTCTGACGCTTTTATCAGATTAAACTACTTCTATTTTACTTTCGACGAATGTTAAAACGTTTACTTTTACCTTCTACAACTTACGCAACTAAAAAGTATTATAATCGTGTTATTGGACATTTCTGAACTTATTTCGTTCCGTAAATATGCATTTACAGAAAAAAAGCTAGCAAAATAATATGGATGTCCTACGGTGTTTCTAAAAATGATTTTGGGGTGAAAATATATTTTGTACTGCAGTCGATTCTACAGTGTTTCTGACTGAGCGTCATGTTATAAGAAAGTTGAGTGTATATTCAGAATTTAACATTATTCACACCGCGTGTGAAATATTTTTACATACAGTGGCTCCAAAAAGTATTCGTACACTGTATTACAAATAAATTCATTTAACTTTAATATTCTGGTCTCAGTTAATGTATTTAACACATTGTATGCCGGTGGCATCTGAGGCATTTAAAACTGTAGGTGAAGAAAATATTTAAAATTTTATACATTATTGTAAAACACTAAAATTGGTTTGCATATTCATTATATGCAATTTAACGATAACGAAAAATAGAAACAAACAAATCCCCAAACGAAAGAATGTTGTATTATCGCAAACCCGGCGCTAAAGCAACAGACTTCCAAACCCGCGTTTTCGCGGGGCCGGCATACAATGTATTTAATAAAACTTTATGGGTATGTAGGGTGTAATAGTACATGTATGGATTAATTTCTTGTTTTATAACTAAATGCCACTTTAAGGAAGCGAAATCAACGTTAAAGTTTCAATATTCTTTTTTCTCATTTTGTTAACATAACTTTGTATTGATGTGTGATAAAGCAACACCTTTCAGATAAAAAAATCTTAGTTTTTAATGCTGTATCGTCCTGCCATCAAAATTGATCCCAGAGGAACCTGTGTTCAGAGCATGAAAAATTGCAGAAGCTATAAGGGTCGTTTTCACCCCCGCTATAAGATTTACTGTTGGTGAAAAAATTGCTCCATGCAGGATCCATTATGCTCTATATATGTACAAAGTTTCATTAAAATCAGAATTGTTTAGTATTAGGTGAATCTCCTTGTAATATAGTGTACGAATACTTTTTGGATCCACTGTAGAAAATGTTTAATTTTTAATACCCTATCGTCCTGCCATAAAAAAAGGAACACAGAAAAGCTTGTATTCAAAGCGTGAAAAATCGCTGAAACTTTAAGATTCGTTATCAGTCCCCTTAAAAGATATTTTGCCGCCAAAAAAAAATTGCTCCACGCAGAACACACCATGCTCTGTACACGCATAAAGTTTCATTGAAATCAGAATTTCAGAAGTAGATGAATTTCCTTATAATATAGAGTACGAATACTTTTTGGATCCACTGTATATCGTCACAATAGACACACTTCCGGTTGACTAATTGAATGAATGAAACAAAATTAAAAATTTACAAATATAATGTAAGCAAAATAAGTCAAAGCCGAATTAGGACAGTATACATAGTCAAGGGCAACGACCTGACTCACCAGCGACGACACAGAGGCCAATGCTATCGTCAACACAGGTGCCATCTGGTCGCATTCGTAGAAATAAAAACGGCCAACGGGAAATCCGTAACGCACAGTCGAATAAACGTTGTCGAAAGATTTACGTCGAGGCTTGGAGTTTTTTTTGTCCACTATCCGTTCATTCCAATTTAGGCATCCTTACAATAAGTAAATACAGTGGCTCCAAAAAGTATTCGTACACTGTATTATAAGGAAAATCATCTACTTCTGAAATTCTGATTTCAATGAAACTTTATGTGTGTACAGAGCATGGTGTGTCCTGCATGAAGCAATCTTTTTGGCGGCAAAATATCTTTTAAGGGGGCTGATAACGAATCTCAAAGTTTCAGCGATTTTTCACGCTTTGAATACAAGCTTTTCTGTGTTCTTTTTTTATGACAGGGCTATAGAGTATTAAAAATTAAACATTTTCTATTTGAAAGGTTTTGCTTCATCAAGTACCATTATAAAGTTATCTTTAAAAAATGAGAGAAAACTCAAAAACTTCAACGCTGGTTTCACCCCTTTAAAATGACATTTAGATGAAAAGAAGAGATTAATTCATACGTACACTATTACGATCTACATACCCACAAAGTTTTATCAAATATTTCTATCAGACTCAGAATTTCAATGTTAAACGAATTTATTTGTGACATACTGTACGAATACTTTTTGGAGCCACTGCAGGTTCGCCTCTCCCAAAAGAGCGCGCCACTGTTGACTGGTTAAGCATTTCTTTTTTTCATTGAATATGAATAAGATGAAGATACTAAATACGAGTTATTGTCTCAATTAATGTCTCGATAGATTTAAATGCATAAGTGTGGTTAATAGCTGGGCCATTACAACCTCCTTTATCCAAACACCCATTATCCGAAAGTTGTATATATTAATATTCTATTATTTGCACAGTACCGTAAGAATGCCTAAATTCGGAAAGAACAGTTAGTGGACAAAATCCAGAACCTCGGGGTGACCCTTCGACAACGTTTATTCGACTATATTACAGATCTGCCGTTGGCCGTTTTTATTTCTGCGAGTGCGACAGGAGGGCACCTATTTTGACAATAATATTGGCCTCTGTATCGTCGCGGGCGAGTCAGTTCGTTACCCTCGACTATGTATACTATCCTACTTGAAGATATTTGGGTTTGACTTATTTTGCTTACAGTACTATCTAATAATAATTCTTTATTTTTAAAAGTTGTATAAATCGTTAACCTTCTGCATTCTGTATAACCCAGTGTGAAAGAAACCGTTTACTTCGATGGATAATTATTACATTTAGTATATTTACCTTATTAGGCAGCACAGTCATTGCATATAATTGACTTTGCACTCGAGAGGTGGACTGTTAGCTGTCTAATGATATAAACTTCAAAAGTTTTCAAATTCGAACTATTTATTAACCCTTTGCATTCGGCTGTCCCCCCTCATGGGACATCGTAATCCTAGCATATGATAGTTTCGCAAATTTTCAGACGTTAGTTCAGACTCGGACGTTAAATAGTCATACATGTAAATTTTAATATACGACTTAACTAAACTAAATGAAGTTTAATATACGTGAATCACAGTAAATATTTCGAATTTGAAAATTTTTGAAGTTAGTATCATTAAACGACTGACGGTCACCTCTCGAGTGCAAAGGGTTAAGATTCGCCTGTATTTTTCTCGCAACCCTCTCGTTGGTTCCTAAAAGTGTGTGCGAATGTTGAATGTTCGAAAGTAGAGGAAAGAATAAAAAATATGCATCAAAAATTGTGTTTGAACCTTTTGGCTGCTGACGTATTTTTTCAGACATATGCCAAAACTGCGGCACTAATTGCTCGTGTATGGGAAAAAACGTAGAACACTTTTCGTTCGATAAAGTCACTTGTATTACTTTGCAACAACAAAAATTAAAAAATATCAATTGTTTACATAAATTTGTTTTAATTAATTTTGTGAATAAAATTGGTAATGAGCACTTATAATTCAGTCAAATTAACACAAATAATTTCTTATAATTTTTTACACGGGTAGTTTGTTATACAAAGCGCGTGAATTCCCTTTTTACGCTTTCCGCAGTGTAGGCATCGAAAATAAAGAGGAGCGCTATCGCGCTCTTCGCATTTTTGGCGTACATAAAAAGAGCGCGATAGCGCTCGTCAGTAGTCAAACGGTTAAATTATTGATCGGAACAACATTGTAGTCTGATGGTTAAAGTCTGATGTCCCCTGAGAGGGAGCAGCCTAGTAGCCTTCTTGACTCACGATCTTCTCTCAGAGAGGACATCCGACCGCAAAGGCTTGAAAAGTTGAATTTTTAAAAATATGCGAAATAGCGAATTGCGCGAAAGTAGAGGGATGTCTGTATACGAGTTCTTCTGACCTGTCTCTTCCGATCCCTGTCTAATTGACGGGCCTGCTTGATGAGTTCCCTAGCAGGCCCTGGATGATAGCTTTCCCATTCCTTTCCCTTTTCTTTCCTTCATTTCTTCCTTCGCAACAGCCACAAGTTAAATAAAAGTGTGCTGCAACATGTGCTTCTGTAAACTGAATCGAACAAACAGTACAATATTGTTCATTAGCTGCTAAGATCTCGATGACTCGAGCTACACAGTAAGAAACGGCGACCCGGAAGTCTCTCGTTCAGCGGTACGCTGCCGGGTTTACCGGTGGTCCAAGGATCGATAACGTGGTGGAACGATACCGCGTCGATCTCCCGATCGATCGTGTTCCCGAGAACGATTCATCATTCCTAAGTCGATGATGTCTATCTCTGTTCATAAGTATTAGGACATGTATTGAACTCGTACAGAATCCGATAGTTGAATCAGATTGTAAAATTGTTATAACTATGTAGCTTGAATCAGAGAATATATTGAAGCATCTGTACATTTTCCCGAGAGATATCGCGTAATGTCTTTCATATTAAGTAACTATTGCAGAAACATTTTTTTGTGCCTTCAGTTCATTGCGAGTATGTATAAATTATTAAGATTATGTATAAATTACTTATAATCTACAAGCGATAAATCAGATAAAAATTTTGAAAACGTTTCTACAATTTCTTAATGATCAGACTATATTTTTTATATTTTTATGCACATATTATATCATACAATAACTCATGGAACTCGTCAAACGTTAAGTAACATTCTTTTTTACCAAATCCAATTATAAACTTTCTACTTCATTTTTTTAATGAACGTTCATGAATTTTTAACCAAACCGTATAATTAGCCGTTGCAACTCGATCAAATAAAAATTATATCGAAGCAAAGGTGTTTGACCGTTTTCCGTGAACCTTTTTCCCTGCATCTAAGTTTCCTGTGAATGCATAAAAACCAGCAAGTCCGCTAATTAATCTTTATATTTCCTTGATTTCCCATAAGTGTCCCAATACTTTGGAATGTGGGTGTACGTCGGTATGCACCGGTTTCTCGTGGCTTATGTTATTTCGTGGCTGACGCCTTTACGTAATGCACAGGTACCGGTAAAAAGCATGTGATAAATATAATTATATCGCCGGGCTCCCGACACCCCGTTACAGCTAATGTTGTTTCACGATAAAATCGCGGAATTATCGAGGTGCAGAGCTCCGTGAGTCCGGCCAATCGCAATACCTTCGCTTCTTATACCGTTCGCCTTGTATGCACTTCGTACTTGAGGAACCGTACACCGAGAAGCACGGTCAGATCGTAGTAACGAGAATGCAGTCAGGATCGCCATTCAGATTCATTCGTCTGAGAATTGACTTCGCTTCTGATTGCTGATTGCTCGAACAAGGTTGCTGTTGATGACTACAGTCCCGGACAAAAGGATAGCAAGCACGAGCACATATAATAACACATGTTGGCAAAAATCCTAACTTTTTGCATTTCTATTGTGATAATGCATAGATTTAACCATAATTTTGCACTCGAGGGCTTCGCAGCGGAGCCATTTAACTCTTTGAGGCACAGGATTTCAGAAAATAAATAGACCCATGTTGCACAGAAATTTTGTTGAGTTTTAAATTAAACAAAATTGGTATATTTATATTAACGAATTACTGACATGTTGAAACTTGCCAACACAAACGAACATACTTATACAATTTTTTTTATGCTGTTACCAACTGCTTTACGTGAATAAAACTAAGTATAAACCGATGCGAATGCAGCTATTCCAATATTTCTGGGTGGGTCTAAAAACGTCCCACCATGCATTACTGTGCATCAAAAAGATGGGTTAGTACACTCCCGGACAAAAAGATAGCACATACGGGCTATCTTTAATTTTAAGGCGACGTATGTAGAACTTTTCAGTTTTAATGAATGGAATAAAAATATTATGGTTCTAGAATAAGGGTCTCGTTTGAAACGTAAAAAAGAAGTTGCTACCTTTGATGTTGAGCTAAGAAAACGGTTTAAAGACCATGGATAAAATGATAGCACAAGTATAAAAAAGAGCTAAAGGAGCTTTGATTTTTGAAAGCGAAAAATAGCTTCTGATAGACTTTTGATTGCTGAATTCGTATCTATCAGAAAAAAAAATGGCTAACGTGTCAGTTGTTAGAAATATTTGAAGATAGTATAGGAAGGTTTATAAATTAAAAAAGAAAAAAGGAAAGATAGAAAAGTGAATAAAGTTTTAAATATACGTGTATTTGAAAGAAATGAAATAAAATATTAGGTTGGAGGGAAAGTTCTGTTGTATTTTTAATAGGCAGGTAATTTTTCTTGTAAATAAAAAAAACATCTGGCTAGTGAGTCATTGAGAATTCTTTTTGTTTTTTTACCAGCTGTATAATATAAAAGGAGTCCTTTTTTACCGTTCATCATTTACTTGTGATACTTAAAGTGAAAAACATGTCAGTAGATAAAGTGCATTTACGACACTGCATTTTGTATGAATTCCAAAAAGGAAGCAACGCATCGGTTGCATGTAAAAATTTATGTGCGTTATTTGGAAAAGATATTGTAAATGTTCGTACTTGTCAAAGATGGTTTAGCAAATTTCGTTCCGGAGATCTGAGCCTCCAAGAAAGTGATCGATCTGGACGACCATCCAAGATCGATAATGATGTTTTCCGATCCATGTTGGAAAATAATCCACATTTAACAAGTCGAGAAATTGCAGAAGAGTTTGGCATTCATCATGCAACTGTTGGAGATCACATTAAATCTCTTGGGTTTGTGTTAAAGCAAAGTGTTTGGGTTCCACATGAATTAACGGAAACGGAAAACACGACAGAACTTTCCCTCCAACCCAATAACAGCGTGAATCAATCAGTGATCTAAAATCAATATTAGGCGTTCAATGTCTGTACAAATGTCCAAATGTATCACGCCTTAAGCTTTCGAGCATCGCTTCTCCGAATGATTACGTAAATTTCCAAGGATAAGTCTTGAGTTTCTGGAAGATGAGCAAAATCGCAACTTCTTCACTTTCTTCAACGTTCAGCTATAAATAACACGGATAATAGCGCTGCTACGTACGTCTGGTTAATTAAATTCCGCTTCTTCTTTTCGTTTCGCGGGCAATTAAGGTATTCGGTTAATTAAGACGTGACTGAATTAGGAGGACTGAGAATGTTCGCGTTACGCAACTGATTATGCTTATCGGTAATATCTACGCGCAAGTTTTTGCGCCTTTGAAGAAGCCGAATTGCTGTAGAAGGAAAGCTCGTTCGCTTAAAGTTGCTTTTGATGGCCGTAACAGGGTAATAACAATAATTTCTGCCGCGCGCGCAACCAGTCCTGTTATTACCGGGATAGTTGTAAAATATCGATAATGCCGTGTAAAATAACGTCCAAGTTAAGCAAATTTCTTGTCTCCCTTCAAAATCTAAACGTTCTGTTCCAAGCGACATGTCCGATGAAACTTCTCTCGTTTTTTTTCTTATTAATTCCACGCGTTTTACCGCATCGAGACTCGTTTCCACTTACCCGAACCGCTGTGTTTTACGCGAAATAAACACAATTAAATGCAACGTGTTGCGAAAAAAGGAAAATCCTTCGTATCGCTTGCCAATTATTGTACACCAATTATTTTATACAGTTAACACGTTCTTCGTTACTCGATCTCGAAGTTTAATTTATTATCGGTTTGTGCAATTACACGATAACAGCGTTACAAAAAGAACCGTTGGAATTGTTTCAAATACCAGGTTTCAGCACGAAATTAACGAGCGGATATTAATTACAGGTTTTTCTGTCTGCAATTTCAACGAGTCTTTTAGAAACCTGGCTTTCACAGATTTGAAAGCACGCGAAAAGGGCACGTACAGTGGCTCCAAAAAGTATTTGTACACTATGTCAGCAGTAAATTTGTTTAACCCTGAAATTCTGAGTCTGATAGAAGTATTTGATAAAATTTTGTGAGTATGTAGATCGCAATAGTATATGTATGAATTAATCTCTTATTTTCATCTAAATGTCATTTTAAAGGGATGAAACCAGCGTTGAAGTTTTCTCTTATTTTTTAAAGATAACTTTATAATGGTACTTAACATTATTCCTACCGACACTTCACGTGTACTTATTCCTACTGTGACATTCCAACGTAAGACAGACTACAAATTTTTCTCAGAAAATAAACAATGAAAAAAAAAGTGAATATTGAAAAATATATTATACGTATATTTGAGGAAAGTCTAAAGTTTAAAGGCGATTCAATTATGTTGTGTATATGGAATTCTAATCAAAAGTTTAAAAACGGTCATTTGACCGGTCGTGGTAGGAATAGTGTTAATGAAGCAAAACCTTTCAAATGGAAAATGTTTAATTTTTAATACCCTATCGCCTTGCCATAAAAAAAGGAACACAGAAAAGCTTATATTCAAAGCGTGAAAAATTGCTGAAACTTTGAAATTCGTTATCGACCCCCTTAAAAGATTTTTTGCCGTCAAAAAGATTGGAGATTGCAGGACACACCATGCTCTGTACACACATAAAGTTTCATTGAAATCAGAATTTCAGAAGTAAATAAATTTCTTTATAATACAGTGCACGAATACTTTTTGGAGCCACCGTATATGTACGATGCGGTATATCATGCACGCCTTGAAAACGAATCCGCTGTTATTCCGCTCGAGTCGTGCATTGTATCTACAGTTACAGTAGCAGACAAAACTTTAAGACCAGAGAGTTAACGAAAATGAAGCAATTAACCCTTTGCACTCGAGAGGTGACCGTTAGTCGTTTAATTATACTAACTTCCAAAATTTTCAAATTCGAAATATTTACTATGATTCACTTTTATTAAACTTCATTTAGTTTATTTAAGTCGTATATTAAAATTTACATATATGACTATTTAACGTCCGGGTCTGAACTAAAGTCTGAAAATTTGCGAAACTATCATATGTTTGTTATCATATGTTGACAGCCCAGTGCAAGGGGTTAATATATGAGAAATAGTACAGTAAACAAATTTCGTGTTTCGCATTAATCAATAAATACTATATTAATACCATTTAATATTTATTAACAATTAAAGTGAATGCACAGACAATATTTATAAACCATGGTACTATACTTTATATTGTCTTCTCGTCTTAAACTTATATCCGCTATTGTACCTAGGAATGTCTATCGTTGCAGAATGGCACAAAAACTTTTGTTGGCTTTTCAGTATTTATGTTGCATACCGAATCTGATCAAGCTCGGTAAAATCCAATCACGATCGTAACGAAATAGGTTCGGTAGTTTCATTACCAAAATTTTCACTCCCCATTAAATATTCTATCACCGACGAGCATTCATTCCTAATCTTATCAAAAGCAAAATGTTATCCATCGTTCAACTTCTTTGTTCTTTTCTAAATCATTATTTCACAAAAAATTCAACCAAACTAGTAGCAATAATATTTTTATAGTTTCTGTAATTTGAGTTTATTAAAAGTTCCATTAAATGGATAGTCATCACGTTCATACAATTTCCAAACCATCGAATTACAAAGTATTCAGTTAAATTGCCATTTTCGAGGTGTCCATATGTAATACAAAAATTGAACCGAATTACCGGTGACAATACGTACGTAATTTCCAAATCTACGATCTCCGAAGCATTCCATCGAAGTGATGGTGATAACATTTATTCGTACAATCTCCTAGGTGTCAATCCGCGAGGAATTCAACTAAATCGACACCGATAACATACCTCGCCGTCCCCTACTTAATGTAACTTTAACGTAGCATTTGCATGGCCCCGGTGCCCTTATCGCTGCATTGTTTCAATGTTACGTAATTCATACAACTTTGTCCCTGCGTTACGTCCGGACACTTAGCGTGTATAATCTTTGGAAACGGGAGTCTATTATTTTCGCGGTTTGGTTAAAAATGTAAACGACATACAAGGGGTCCCGGCGACAGCAACCTCACGGCCTGTGTTGCACAAGTTTTATCTGCAAGCGGATCGCAAACAACAATAATAATCGATCGGCCCGACAATGGAGAAAGTTGGGCGGGTGCGGGTGAAGGAATCACGAGAGAAGTTGGGCTTCAACGGAATAACCGTGGTTCGCTGGTTTCCGGTTCTTTCCCGATTCTAGGTATTCCAGGTATTTTCTTAGACCTATGATCGAGGTCTATTCAACTGTCTAATGTCTAGACAACGGATTCTTATGATAATTCATGTTTTAAGGAAGATAGTCGAAGAAATGAAATCTGAATAGAGACTTGTTTGAAATAATGTAATGCGTATCATTATTTGTAGGAATCCGATGCTTTCATGTTATCCTAAATTACATAGAACACGAAGAAAGGGAAATGGAATCTAAAAATATAGATTCGCTTAACAATCTTAACCCTTTGCACTCGGCTGTCCCCTCTCATGGGACATCGTAATCCTAGCATATGATATTTTCGCAAATTTTCAGACATTAGTTCAGACCCGGACGTTAAATAGTCATATATGTAAATTTTAATATACAACTTAACTAAACTAAATGAAGTTTAATATACGTGAATCGTAGTAAATATTTCGAATTTGAAAATTTTTAAAGTTAGTATTGTTAAACGACTAACAGTCACCTCTAGACTGCAAAGGGTTAATACAATGTTAATCTTAATACATCAGTCTTAACCCTAGAACTCCTAAGGGGGGGGGGGGGGGGGTTCCTCGAACCCACAAATTGAAAAACCTAAAATTAGAATCATTTCCTTTTTGTAAAAAATTCTCTTAAAATTATTTATTGTTGTATACACATTTAAGTTTGATATTACGAGGTTCCCGTTGCTACATGTAAAAAATTAGTAAGCATAAGAGAAATATAACTGACTACGCGACGTGATGACGATGGCGATCATGCGAAGTAGACCCTCATGCTTTTTTTTTCACCAAAGAATAAAAATTACAGAACGAAAATTGAAACTATGTAACTGATTGGAAACTTCAACTGGAAAGACACTATGAACTAAAATACCAAAAGATACAGAACTGACAAAAAAGGGAAGATGTTATCAGTGTATAATGGAGGCTAAAAGTAGACGCATAAAATATAATAGTTTATTAAAATCAATGCAAAGTTGTTACAAATGCAAAAACCATGTTTGCAGAAAACATTCATTTAATACTATACTCTGCCATTCATGTTTATCAGGAGAATCAGAAGAATCAAGTTCAAACTAGCTGCACGTTACTATACTATTTTATAATAGTATTTAATTTTGTAAATATACATAAATCAATACAAATTGAACGCAAAAACATATGTTGTCTTGTTTATAAACTATAGCATATCCTGACATTGCAAAAAATTTTCCAAAAAACAACTTTTTCCAGGATAAATGCATAAAAAGAAGTGTGGGTTCGAGGAACCCCCCCCTTAGGAGTTGGCGTAACAGATCGAGGCTCAGGAGTTCTAGGGTTAATACATCATCCCTTAAGTATAATGCTTGCGATGTCCTGTGAATCTTGTATTTGTTCGAAAATGTATAGAAATTAATATTCAAGTATAATTTAATATTTATCATTGATGAATAATATCTATTGAATAATATCAATTCAGTAATAACATTCGAGTATTAATTTAAAAATTATCATTGATTAATAATGAAATTCAAGAAATGTGAAAGGGACCATCTACTACAAAACTAGCGAAACAATAAACTTTAAGATTGGTTTTACATAAACAAGTAATTTAATCATTTGATCGATTTCGTGAACCACTATAGTATCGTTTCAGCTGTCGATTGAATAACGTGAAAAAATTCTTTTCGCGCATTAGATAACAGGATGATGACGTAGAAAAGTTTCTGATAAAAAACATAATTCGTATCGGTATGAGGAAGAGATTTTTAAATGTAACTCGTTTTTTTCACCGATTACGAAGAAGAAATGTTTGCTCGTACAATTCAGAGGATTTCGTTCGACAACGTGAGTCGTTAATGGGTCGTAAGAAATGGTTTGAGAATCTTGTTCCCATTCTACGATGTAGTTGTTTGAATGAAAACAATTCCCTTTTCATCGTTACACCAATTATCGCGGAATTTCTCAATTTTTTCGCAAGGACGTTGCGTATGCCTCTACATTGTTACAAGAAAACGCGAGCGTTGGAAAGTTTTCCTCGGTTATTACAAGATAGCAGCGACCAGCTTAATAAAATTGCTGAAAATTTTTTTAGGTACATGAACGGTAAAGAATTAAATCAATTAAAACACATGAAAGACGATCTTTATCATCCACATGTACCAAGACAAGATAACAATATTAATATTATAAACAACAATATTTTTAATAATAATATTATTAGATAACAATAGTAATTATCCCTTCCACTCTTAAATTTATTGTGAAACGCACCACATTGAAAAATACTTACACGATTATTCTGGTGAATTATTTTCAAATGTAAAAGAGAAATACATATTTTTGTCATAGAATATCATTTTCTTGCGATCAACCGTGAAAAGGTTAACTTAGGAAATAGGAATTAAAAGAATAATCGTTACGAGTCGTAAGAGTCGCAAAGATGCCATAATTATTCTTAATTGAGAAGACCTAGTAGCATTGTTCAAGCTTTGATCGCAACTTCTCGGAACGTATTCAGAGATGTTAGATACGATCTGATTCACATTACTTTCTTGGCGTTATTGTGTACAGCACAATGCTTGACGGATAAACAGCCGCTAAATTATACGTGTTCATTTGCGCTGCTTAAGAATTAGCAACGGCAACAAAAGACGCGCGTCATACTGTCTCTGTGAAGGATCAACAATTTAATTCGTTGCGCTCGAGAGTATCAGTTGTTCTGGCATGAATACTCATTCTGCTATTTGTGCCCATAATTATGAAAGTGGTCTAAGTCAAAATTAAAAAAAAAAATGAGTTTATCAGTTATTTCACATTATATTACTTTAAACTAAATTAATTCAATGTAATTTTCACGATATTGCAAAAAATGAACGATTAGATAGTGGTTGCCATTTCAACATTATACGGAATTCATTTAGTGTTAATTATGAAAGTGGTCTAAGTCAAAAATTTGAAAAATTTGAGTTTATTAGTTATTACAAATCAGCCGACGATGATAATGGTAACAATGGTAACACATTATTTGAACGAGAAACACAGATTCATTTGTGAATTTGTAAAAAATGAACCGTTACATTGTGTTAGCCATTTTGCCATGTTGACCAAAAACATACGGAAATATTAAATTACTTCCATTATACACCACCACTAGACAAGTAACGAAAGAAAAACGAAGATATTACGTGTCTACTACCACCCTGCATCCCTCCAGTTTTGCAGGAACATTTTAAGAATCTCAAAACTCATAATGATAAAGGCCTAAAATGATAAAAATGGATTACTTTACAAAAGTAATTAATAAATGTTCATGAATTATTTTATTAAAATTATTGTTTCTAATAAAACTTATAATTTTTTATCGCTTTAAGTCATTTATAGGCCATTCAGTTAATTTTGAAAATGGTCCAGGTCAATTCAAACTTTAAAAACAACGTTTCCGTATGAGATTCACACAAAATTTCACATTCTTAATAATTTTTCATTAATCAAGACTAATAAAATTCTAAATTAAAATATTGCATAATATAAAAATGTTTTTTAACTTATTCAAATGTAATCCATTAAATATCTCGAAACAAAAAATATATAACTTAGACCACTTTCATAATTATGGGTACATTTAAGAATGTTACGATTTAAAATACACAGTAATTCACAAAATTGATTAAACAATTCGCTTTACTACAATTTTTAAGTAATTCAAATGTATCACATGATTGTGAATCACGTTAATTAATAACAAAGTTTAAAAGACGACCAGGAAAATATTCATATAGAAAACGAGTAATGGAGCCATAATATTTTTATTAAAAATGAAATTCGAATTTTGAAAATTTGAATGAAAATTCGAATTTGACCTGTCTCGAGTCAAAGAACGATTGAAATAGCATTACTTTAATTTGAAACACGAGAAAACATTTCATATCGAGCAACTGCTTCGCGTTGATAGGGTGATTTTAACACATTGACAGCCGGCGACCTGAGACATTTAAAGCCTGAGCCCCGGCCTTATTCGTTTGTTTCTGATCACTGAATAGCCAACAAAAATATTTTAAACATTATACAGGATGTTCGGACAGCCCTGGGCTTAAATTGAAAGAGTAACTCCCTGAGACATTCTAAGACGAAAATCAAGAGTAACGATTTTGCGTTTGAGGCTGTGTTTACGAGTTATAACTAGTTAAAGATATCGTTTAATCCGGACCGTTCGACTCTTGAGAACGGGTAACCGAGGCAACTCGGTCGGTAACGTCGCTGAGTCCACAGTGATGCTCAAGCGTCGAACGGTCCCGATTAAACGATATCTTTAACTAGTTATAACTCGTAAACAAAGCCTCAAACGCAAAATCGTTACTCTTGATTTTCGTTTTAGAATGTCTCAGGGAGTTACTCTTTCAATTTAAGCCCAGGGCTGTCCGAACACCCTGTATATTTTCGTGAAATAGTGCATTTTATTTGCATATTCGTCATATACAATTTAACGTTAAAAAAAAATCCACATCATCGTGGAGCAGCTACTCAAACGACAGACTCAGAAACCCGCGTTTTCGCGGGGCCGGCTGTCAATGTGTTAATTTGATTGAATTCAAGTAAAAAACTCGAATCGTACTTGAAACCGAGTCGCGTGATCGATAACAGTGCATCCCAAGCAGGCGTGTTCTTAATTGCTCGAATGAAAAGAATTACACTGGAAACCGAGCTGCATTGTTTGCAAAAGCCACCGTGATCCGTTGACGAACGTGCACGCGATATTTACATCAAGATTGTCCGAAGGTATTCCCCGTTGCTTCGGGTACACGTTCCGCAGGAAGTGTCGACATGATTGTGACCCGGTTATACGTTCGAGAGTCGAGAAATCGCACGGGCGGATCGTAAATCTGCTTGCAGGAAATTGCATGCACCGTTGTTGCTGTTGTTGTTGTAGGATCTCTTGCAAGCAGTTGAGTATCGTATGAACCGAATATTATTATTATTTTTTTTTTAATGTTCACGGAATAAAGATGAGTTTTAAAAGTTTTGCTGAAACTCATAGGTGTTATCAACTATTGAATCGAGTTTTTAAAATGAATTGTCAGATTGTTTAAATAATTTTTATTTATATTTAAACAAGAATTATAATAAAGTCTTGTATTGTAGTATAACGTACATTTATTTTTGTTAAAACATTATTTTTCTACGATCCCTTGACAATTTCAGATAATGACCAAGTAATTTGAAAACCTTGTTTTCCTAAAATATATGAAATAAATATTCTAGATTCTTGTTTCGAATAAGTATTGTAATATCTTGTTGGTTATATTTTAAATTGAATATATTTATTTTAGTTTTGAATAAAATTGAAACTAGTCTGGATATAAAAATTTACAGAAACAAATTATATCTGGTTGGTTATATTTTTAATTGAATGTATTTATTTCGTTTTGAAGTAAAATGTATAAAAATTTTAAATAAAGATTTACAAAAATAAGTATCCGCAGTTAATTTTACCGCAATAAAGTTGCTTTCTGTCAGTGAAACGAACGCGTCGAACAGTGCAGAATTTCCGAGATGCAGTAAAAGTATAGCTCGGAGGATATTGGAAGGCAATTAAGCGCACCCGTCACTCTTCATTGCAAACGTCGACGGGGTCAACGATCGTTCGTTGCACCGCATGATTCACGGAAATCCTGAAAGAAGCGGAAAATGCATCTGTATCGTTCATCGACAATCAAGGCACTATGATTGCACCGTTTCCATTACTTCGTCACGGACAGCGAGCTGTAATTAACGCGAAAGTTTATCAATGCGTGGAACGTACGTGGCTTCCTCATGACGCGATCGTCGATTTTTTTCTATTCATTAACCGTTTCGGTGCTAAGAAATTTTCTTGTATATGAGCCGTTTATTTTGAAAGTGGCCTAACTCCATTTATCTTCAAATTGAGATATTTAAGGGTTTGTGTTTCAATGAATTTAAAAATATACGTATAGAATACTAATGGATCATACTGCTTAAGTGTATCTAAGGGTGTTAAATTTATAGTTCCTATTAAAATAGTGGCAATTATTAAGTGAATAATATGCATTTTCTTACCAAGAATGGAGTTAGGCCACTTTCAAAATAAACTTTTTGATCACTTCATTGACCAGCAAATTTTCGTGTTACAAAATCTTAATAATTTTAAATATATTAGTAACAATCTTCTTCATAATGAAAATATCATGTAAGAATGTAACTATTAAGGTAGCTAACTCGATTTTATTGAAAAATGGACTTAGGCCACTTTCAAAATAAACGGCTCATATATGCTAAAAGTGCGAGATGAAATGCGTAGCTATTTTTTTTTTGTTTGGAAAATAATAAAAACAGCAATAATTAACTCTAATTGTTATATGAAAAGTAATTTTTAACAAATAAAAATTTTTAGATTTATCTCTTCATATTATAGTCATTTTCAAATAAAGTAGAATTTGACATGGTGGCGTTTTGCAATTATCAGTGTAACGCTTATCTTAAAAAAATGAAAATAATTTTTAATTTTTATATTATCAAGGACCATAATTGAATGATATTAATACAAACTGAAATTAATATGAACGCAACCGCTTTCATTATAGTAATAAACAGCAGCGCGATCGCGTTTCTTCGCATTTTTGGCGAAACATGGAGAAGCGCCGTACTCAAACGGTTAAAGTAGCACTTGGTAAACCTTTTGTAAATAACAACGAAAAACAATGTACGACTGTTTATAATATATGTAAAAATAATGTATACGTGCTGTTGAAACAGCTTTGGATATAATACTTGATTAAATTTTGTAAAAAATGAGTAACATAATAGTGTAAAATTATAAAATTTATGGATATGGATATGTCATTATTTATGGACATTCTGAATAAATTATTAACACTATTCCTACCACGACCAGTCAAATGACCGTTTTTAAAATTTTGATTAGAATTTCATATACACAACATAATTGAATCGCCTTTAAACTTTAGACTTTTCCTCAAATATACGTATAATAAATTTTTCAATATTCACTTCTTTTTTCATCGTTTATTTTCTGAGAAAAATTTGTAGTCTGTCTTACGTTGGAATGTCACAGTAGGAATAAGTACACGTGAAGTGTCGGTAGGAATAGTGTTAAGCAAATTAAAAATAAAGATTAATTGTAACGTAAGTTTTTAAATTGCAAACGTTATACAGTTCTAAATAATTTAACTGGATAAAATTTATTTTCCCAAAATTTCTCGTGGGACTGGTGTATACTTTTGGGTAAATAATTGTAAAGATTATACAATTCTTGATGATTTACCTTAATGAAATTTCTTATGGGATTTGTATATATTTGTAGACAATGAAAACATTGTAACAATGACTGCAAAACATTGGGTATAGAGCATTAAGGTGAAAGGCGAGTGAAACATTGTTTAGCTGTGCAAAAGAAATCCCAAAAAAGGTGAATGTTGATTGAGGCAACAGATCAGAGACCAGAGTTGGTGACAAGATGACAGTGATATGGTATTCGTTCTCAGCTGCTAATGAGTTTAAAGCATGCGTCTAGACCACATTTCTCCTCTCTCCAGAGTACCTTCATCATCTTGAGACGGAGTTATTTGACAAGTCTCGTGTATTCTTAGTCTTTCCTTATAATTAGGCGGATGTCTTTTTTGGGATTCGTGAAATTTGTGAAAGAAACAACCATTCAAATGTTTCAAGTACAAGTATAAAAGTCACCTTCTCTTTGTACATTATAGTGAAAACTTTAAATGTAAAATACAATAATAACCGAAGGTAACAAAGCATTATCTATACTCCGTTTGCAAATTTATATGTAAAATAGTTTTTAGCGTATTGAAAGTTTAAACTCGAAACAAAGTAACACAAACAACATAAACATTTGACTGTCAGTGTATATAATGTACACTAGCGACCAAAAAAAGGTTTGAGATCACTATGTAATCCAAAGAATTTAAGTGAATTTAAGAATTTCAAAAGAAAAAAGAAATTTATACGTTATCTCAGAAAAATCTTATGTTAAAAATTGTTTAAAAATAAAGAAAGCTGTTGCTATCGTATGCAATGTTAAACTAATAAGAAACTAATAAGAAAATTGTCGGAAAAAAAAAATGTGAAATAATTACAACCCGTGAAATCATTTTAAACTTTTACCCGATAATACACGCACAAGCAAATATTTTTTTTCCACCATATCTTCTGAACTAAGTGGATAATAGTGGCAGTTCAACAAGTGAAATCAAAAGAGTGACGCGTTTCTTGCGGCCAGACCGACGATAATTATTCGCTCTTAGAAAGTTAGATCAGCTCGTTGAAACGGTTTATTTACGAGACAGCCACGAATTATTCCGTCCTTTTTTTCCCCTTCTTCCCGCCACGACGCCGCGCGACATTACGAATTCGCGGGATGAGGCGCGGCCACGCGATGATTATCAAATTAAAGGAAAGTTAAGAAAGTTAATCTGCTATTCGGTCGATATAACACCGGCAACACCAGCTTCACTTTCGTTCCGTTACGAGCGTGTTATGACAAGCTCAACCGCTCGTTTCGACTTGCTTCACGAGTCACGAAATTACTGAACTAGAACCGTGAATTTTAAGTCGCCGCGCCGTGAATCGTTGCGACCGCGACGAGACAAGAAATGGCCGTTCGTGTTACGAAGTTGCCCGAGCATCGAGGGGAAAACGGGAAAAATTATACCGCTCGAGATAAGTAGAGGAATCGATGCGTGGATAAATGGAGGTGCTGCGAAGAAAAAACGAATCAAGTATTATGTCTTTATCATCCTGCAATGTTACAGGTAATTCCCTTTGATTTCTGAATCTGGTATTTTCAACAGAAACATGCGACGTTAAGGAAAATACAATGTTTACGTGAAACCGGATGGCACGAGGAACCTAACTTACAGGTACAGTAGCGGGCAAAAGTTTAACCCGTTCATTGTGAGGCAAATTTAGAGCGCCTTGCCCTGGGTGCAAAGAATTTGTTTTAAAGAGAACGTGGGTTATCATTTCGATAATAAAAAGTGATATTAACCCTAGAACTCCTGAGCCTCGATCTGTTACGCGAACTCCTAAGGGCGGGTTCCTCGAACCCATACTTCTTTTTATACATTTATCCTGGAAAAAGTTGTTTGTTGGAACATTTTTTGCAATGTCAGGATATGCTATAGTTTATAAACAAGATAACATATGTTTTTGCGTTCAATTTGTATTGATTTATGTGTATTTATAAAATTAAATACTATTATAAAACAGTATGGTAATGTGCAGCTAGTTTGAACTTGATTCTTCTGATTCTTCTGATAAACATGAATGGCAAAGTATAGTATTAAATGAATGCTTTCTGCAAACATGGTTTTTGCAATTGTAACTACTTTGCATTGATTTTAATAAACTATTATATTTTATGCGTCTGCTTTTAGCCTCCAGTATGCACTCATAACATCTTCCCGTTTTTGTCGGTTTTGTATCTTTTGGTATTTCAGTTCGCAGTGTCTTTCCAGTTGAAGTTCCCAATTAGTAACATAGTTTCAATTTTCGTTCTGTAATTTTTATTCTTTGGAGAAAAGGAGAGCGTAAGGGTCCACTTCGCGTGATCGCCAGCGCACCGTGGCATACCGTCATCGCGGCGCGTAATCAGTTATATTTCTTTTATGCTTACTAATTTTTTACACATAGCAACGGGAACCTCTTAATATCAAACTTAAATATGTATACAACAATAAATAATTTTAAGAGAATTTTTTATGAAAGGAAAATGATTCAAATTTAAGGTTTTCCAATTTGTGGGTTCGAGGAACCCCACCTTAGGAGTTCTAGGGTTAGAGTTAGGAAATTCTGATTTTAATGTAACTTTATGTGTGTACAGAGCATGGTGTGTCCTGCATGGAGCAATCTTTTTGGCGACAAAATATCTTTTAAGGGTGTTGATAACGAATTTCAAAGTTTCAGCAATTTTTCACGCTTTGAAAACAAGCTTTTCTGTGGTCTTTTTTATGACAGGGCGATAAAGTATTAAAAATTAAACATTTTCTATTTGAAAGGTTTTGCTTCATTAACACTATTCCTATCACGACCGGTCAAATGACCGTTTCTAAATTTTAATTAGAATTTCATATACAGAACATAATTGAATCGCCTTTAAATTTTAGACTTTTCCTCAAATATACGAGAAAAATTTGTAGTCTGTCTTACGTTGGAACGTCGCAGTAGGAATAAGTATACGTGAAGTGTCGGTAGGAATAGTGTTAAGTACCATTACAAAGTTATCTTTAAAAAATGAAAGAAAACTCAGAAACTTCAACGCTGGTTTTACCCCTTTAATATAGCATTTAGATGAAAAGAAGAGATTAATTCATACGTATACTATTACGATCTACATACCCACAAAGTGTTTTCAAATACTTCTATCAGACTCAAAATTTCAGGGTTAATCGAATTTATTTGTGACATAGTGTACGAATACTTTTTGGAGCCACTGTATACGGACATCCGTAATGATATATAATTATATTCTTAAGCTAATTTCAATACTTAGGGAGAACCATAAAATTTTCTAATCAACATGACACAAAGACGTTTATCTATTGCAAATTATTCAGCGTAGGATATTTCTACGTTCCTCGCCAATCTTACGGAATCGCCGGTCGAACGTAATTTAAAATTTTAATAGGAACTTTTACGCCGCAGTAAAGTTTGTTGAACGACATTGATTTGGTTCTCCGTGTAAATATACGACTCTCAGCTTTTATTGTTCCTTTATTACCCCATAACCTCAATATCAGCACCCTACTTTTATTAGATTGTTCGGAAAGTTCCGGCCGATTTTCAGTCGCCCAATTGAAGCTATACGTTTGAACCTATTTGTTCCTTCAGTCGTTCTTCTACAACACTTCACCATCTTCAAGACAACTTTAAAATTACACTTTTTTGAAAGGTGTTAGGAATTTAGAAATTAATGTATTTTTCAAACTTTATCTATAAAATATTCACACGAACCAATTTGGAAAACTCCATAAAAGTTTACATTAAATCATCGACTTTTACGTCTTGGATTCAACGAATACTTTACTCATCATAAAATTGTGAATTTTTCTGCAAAAATTCATGTTTCCAAATTCACAATAAACTAAACGTAACCAAAGTAAAGAACTCTTCCGTCCTCAAAGAATTTTAATTTACGTTTATTTTACTCTGAACGTATTGTCTACTATCGTCTTGCACTCTATAACCGTCTCGACATTCAGACCTCTCGCGAATGCCTAAAAATCCCCATACCACTTTATCATAATTAACAAACATCGGAAGTAACTCGTGCCTCGTTCGACAAGCGATCGATCAGCCACGCGCAACACGAGCGCAGCGCAGCCAACGCTTCAACGTCTATTCCCATCGATAGCCCTTTATTTTTCTCTTATCTTTATTCCACCGCACCGCCCACGCCTAATTTGCATTTCGACAATTCCCCGAGCTCCCACTCGAATCGCAACGCGTGCAGCAGTGCCTCGTTGAACCTTCCGTCTACGGCTATCTAAATTATATCGTCAATCTGTGTGCAACCAGCCTGATCGATTATCGATCTAATTTGCCCTGGTATCACTTAAAAGTTCGCTATCGACTAACTTTCCGGGTCGTTTCCTTTCCGAGGAGGCGAGGGGCGAGGCCGATCGGCGAACGGAAAGCCATCGATCTTCAGCATCTCGGGAATCGATAAAAACGACGATCCCGCGAGGCGGACAGACAGAACGGGGCCCCGTGAGACGCTTATGGCTGCCGTGTGCTCTGTTCCTTCGGTTACGCGCAATTATAAATAGAATCGTCGCGACGGCGTGGAACCATAAATTGTCGCTTTGTGATTTAGCGCGCGCGTTACGCGTTTATCGGCGGAACGATCTACGCGTCCGCTAGGTATATAGCTGTCATAGATCGCGATCGAGAGCTCCCGGCGCGGGGTTCATGGTTAGGGTTGCTGGCGGCCCCCGTTGCAATTAGGATAAATCGACGCGACCCACGCCGAGTGGGACGAGAATAATTCGGTCGTTGACACCGTTTACCTTCGTCCCGATGCTGAATTATTATCTTACTGTTTAATTGGTTCATTTTCATTACGGGGACGAGCTATTGGAATATTGTTCATGCGAGTGAAAAGGAACGAGAATTAGAGAATACTTTATTTAAATTTTTATAATGAACGAGAACGAGAACATGACATTGACAAAACACACACAAACAATCACTTTCGCTATTTTTAACATTCTCTTATTTTTATAACCATGATATACATAAATCACACAGATCATTCATCACCACATTCGAACCTTAAGATCTATACACAATATCTTTTACATGCTTTCGCCACACTCATCCATCCATACAACCATTCCTCACTCTCGTACCACATATTCTATGAACCAATAAATATTCACAGTTCATTCGGTTGATCGTTGCTTCGATGTTAAACTGTTGTGTTACTGTTTGACTGGTTAATTTTCATTTCGAGATTGAGTTATTGGAATATTTTTCATTCTGTTGTTGATCATTGCTTCGATCCTAAACAAATTAGGTTATCGTTTGGTTGGTTAATTTTCATTTCTGGACCGAGTGATTGAAATATTTTTCATTCGGTTAATCGTTATTTCGATTCTAAAACTGTTATGTTATTGTTTGCTTTGTCGATTATCGTTTTGGGGCTAAGTGATTGGAATATTTTTCATTCGGTTAATTGTTGTTTCGACGCCAAACCATTGCATTCCTATTTAATTTATAGATTTTTATTTCAATGCTATGTATGTTGTTGCATTACTGTTTAATCGATTAATTTACGTTACTGTTATAAACACTGATATAACGCATATTGAAAATTGACCGCATCGATAACATTGATCGTGCGCCAAAGCTTCAACAATTAATTTCACAATAAAACTCAACAAAATAAATCAATGGAAACTTTTGCACACTTCAACAACATCCGGTTAAGGCTAGTAAAAAAAACAAATTATACAATATACAAAAAGTATTCGTAGATTGTATTATAAGGAAACTCATCTACTTCTAAAATTCTGATTTCAATGAAACTTTATGTGTGTACAGAGCATAGTGTGTCCTGCGTGGAACAATTTTTTTGGCGGCAAAATATCTTTTAAGGGGGCTAATAACGAATCTCAAAGTTTCAGCGATTTTTCACGCTTTGAATACAAGCTTTTCTGTGTTCTTTTTTTATGGCAGAGCGATAGGGTATTGAAAATTAAACATTTTCTATTTGAAGGTTTTGCTTCATTAACACTATTCCTACCACGACCGGTCAAATGACCGTTTTTAAACTTTTGATTAGAATTTCATATACACAACATAATTCAATCGCCTTTAAATTTTAAACTTTTCCTCAAATATACGAGAAAAATTTGTAGTCTGTCTTACGTTGGAACGTCGCAGTAGGAATAAGTATACGTGAAGTGTCAGTAGGAATAGTGTTAAGTACCATTATAAAGTTATCTGTAAAAAATGAGAGAAAACCCAGAAACTTCAACGCTGGTTTCATCCCTTTAAAATGGCATTTAGATGAAAATAAGAGATTAATCCATACGTATACTATTGCGATCTACATACTCACAAAATTTTATTAAATACTTCTATCAGACTGAGAATTTCAGGATTAAACGAATTTATTTGAGATATATTGTACGAATACTTTTTGGAGCCACTGTATATGGAAATGATCACGCTTCGTTTACACATGTGTTTCTTTAAACAACTCAGCGTTTGGCCACTGCACGTGCCATTCATATGGCATCAATGCCCAATTTGTTGAGAAAAATTTGCAGTCTGTCTTACGTGGGAATATCGCTGTAGGAATAAGTACACATAAAGTGTCGGTAGGAATAGTGTTAAGCACCATTATAAAGTTATCTTTAAAAAATGAGAGAAAACCCAGAAACTTCAACGCCGGTTTCACCCCTTTAAAATGGCATTTAGATAAAAAGAAGAGATTAATTCATACGTATACTATTACGATCTACATACTCACAAAATTTTATTAAATACTTCTGTCAGACTCAGAATTTCAGGATTAAACGAATTTATTTGTGACATGGTGTACGAATACTTTTTGTAGCCACTGTACATAAAACCAAGAACCCTTTACACTCGCCCGTTAAAAGCCAAGCGTCATCCAGTTCTCGATCATTCTTGTCCCACTGATCCATCGCTTCTCCGAGCCTCGATCGTTCCGCATCGCGCCGGATCGAGATTATTCGTCCGCGATACCAGCCGCGTCTACACGGCCGCGATAACACGACGCGCTAAGCAGTGTCACTGACAGCGGCCACTTTTTGCCCGGCCGCCTCTCTGCGTCGACGTATAAATCCCGCGAGGCGCGATCGTTATTTCAGCAGGCCGGGACGGCCTCTCCCGCTCTTTGTTTTGCTCCTGTCGTTCCCGGTGTTCGCCGTGTCGCTTTTGATTCCTTCGCGTCTCGCTGCCTCTCGCTGTCCCCTTCTGCGAACGCGTATAGTCACGTCCGAGCCGGGCCCGCTATATACCTCGATAGTTTGTATCAATGACAGTCGTTAGCGTCCTCGTTCCCCTCCGCGAGATTTATCGCCGCAGTGTCCCGCAGCCGCCTGTATACTTATTTGTCCGGATCGGGCCGCTGATACAATCCGTAGCACGGTGTCGCTGGTTAACGGTGCTTTTTAATTATGCCGATCGTAAAATCGGGCAGTGTTAGAAACCGGCCCATATGGCAACGTAGCCATCTAGGATTATAGACATGTAACATTGCCATACTTTTGGTGGGGGTCATCAGCTGCGAAGTTAAAAACATGCGGTGCCATTTTAAAAAGTCAGGGTGGCCTCAGTCTTTTATTGTATATGAAGCGTTTTGAAATGTTTTACTATTGCAATTTATCGTCATTGGAAAGTGCTGAATAACTTTTGCCGCAAATACTTCCTTGTCGGATTAACCCTTTCCTGTGCCATTTAGCTGGACGAAACTCGGGCCCAAGTGGTAGGCGTGAACGCGTGGTAAAAAAGCCAGGCTGTTGCTCGAGAATAATCACAATACGAACCGAAACGTAAATGCCTGACTTTCTGTTCACAAGCCTGACTCGTGATTATGTTTGACCCGACTGCCTGTTCACGAGCGTAGCTCGTCATATTCACGTTTAGGCAAAAATCTTCATCACGGATCAGACTGGTTAACTCCTTGCACTACGCGGGACCTCGGAAAAAGTCAGGCCAAACGCGGCTGCCTCAATTGTCGCGGTGAAGCGGGCGTGCCAAAACTTGAGACCCATCTTACGATCGAGCGCAAGGTAGTCGTGGCCGTATTTACTTCACGCGATGGAACTCTTGTGAAATTCAATTGAATTTGAATCAAAAACTTTTAAAAAATACTTTAGTTATCACATAAGATTAAAACAAATTCTGAATAAGTAATAATAATATAATTAATCAATAACGAAGTAAAAATATGTGAAAGCAAATCCACGGTAGTAGTATTTGAACTCAAATAAGTTTTCTGATTATCTCACTAATATCAAGTCTAAAATTGAAAAACACAATGTAAATTATTGGGAATGGGGTTTTATATTGCTAAATGAAATAAACTCTTATTAGTGAAATAATACTTGGATAATTTATTGATACTTTTATATAGCCCCGAGGAAGGGCAATTTTGACCGCACCTAGCAAGTTTTGTCACAAGACTAGCAGAACGCAGTTGTCGAAATTCTTACAACCCCGTCCGGGTCCTTCAGCCCCATTGTTCTGTTTCTCGATGTTTTCGAACTTTCTAAAATGCCAGATGTAGCTTAACTTCTTGGAAGAAGCCCTTGAGAAAGTACGTTAAAAGAAAGCTGTGTTGTATTCCCGGTGAGAAGAAATACCGTAACACGAGGTTTATTTAAAAAGTTTATTCTTAAGAGTGAGGTCGAGCGGGGACTGTCGTGGACTGAACTCTAAGTGCTGGTGATCTGGAATCTGGTACCTTTAAATGTTAGGAAAAGTAGAGTGGTAGGGATGAGATAGGATGAGAAAAATTTGGAGTTCAAGGGGTACGGATGAGTTAGTGGCCAAAGGACGTGGATGAGTCAGTAGAAAGTGAGGGTTCAAGCAGTACAATGTTTGGAATAGGATGACTATTGGACGGATGACTGTTGCGATAGGATAGTTGATAGGAAGGAACGATAGGAATCCAACAGCTGGTTTATGGTTAATTTTTGCATCGTAGTATTTCTGTATTCAATTTCCAACATAAATAAACAATTAAATATCAACTTGACCGAAATTAAGACCGCAGGTCAAACTCGTGATATTCATGTTTGGCCTGAAATGTCGAGCATGAGTCGTAAACGCACTTTATCTGCTGACATGTTTTTCACTTTAAATATCACAAGTAAATGATGAACGGTAAAAAAAGGACTCCTTTTATATTATACAGCAGGTAAAGAAACAAACAAAAAAAATCCCAATGACTCACTAGCTAGATGTTTTTTTTATTTACAAGAAAAGTTACCTGCCTATTTAAAATACGTCAGAACTTTCCCTCCAACCCAATACATTACTGAAATTCCACTGTATCTGCTATATCAGCGCGCGTTATCAGAAAATTGGAAAAAAGTGAGGCTTATGGGAATATCATCGGTAGAATCGAACGAAGCAAAACAAGGTATCTATTAGGTTTTTGTGGCCCGTGAAAGAAGTTTAGAAAAAAGGTTTCTGTTTGGAATGAGCTTATTAATGAATGCGAATAAAAGGATCGACTCTGGACAACCGTCGCGGACCTGAATAACAGTGATTCCTCTCCTCCAATTACGACAAATTATACGCGTACGATTGTTCTGCTTATGTAGCCCCCCTTCATCCCTCGTTTCATTCTTTTTCGACGAACCGAACAAAGAACTCGAGGGAATCGTAGTCAGTGGGTGGCGTCTGTTTCGTGACGTCGGCGTTTACGATGGATCCAACCTTCGGCCGGCGGGATAATCATCAGGGTCGCCCTCGTACACAGAACCACCGAGAGGTCGAAGGCAACTATGCAAATTGGACTCCACATCTCTTTCTCTCTCTTTCTTTTTCTTTCTTTTTCTCTCTCGTTGGACCCCTCGGTTCCACGCTCGGTTATTTGAGGTTCGCGATACCTTAGAGTGAGTTTTCTCTACGTAGGCCTGTCAAAATTGGTCACCCTGAAGACACATAGTGATTCGATGTTGTATGGATGTACGAATAATACGACAATTCTCTCACTGATTAACTTACAACACACCTATCCGACTTATTATTAATTTCTAACAAGCAAAGAAAACAAACTGCTTATTGTGGGTTAGTATTGTAAGGTGGTACGTTTGGTGTGTGTCTTGTTTGTGATGTGTGTTTGTGTGAAGGGATCGATAGACTAGGGTCAAGTGTTCTTTTGAGGTCCTACTCGATCGAGAGATGAATGGGTAAGAAGCTGAATAGTCAAGAGAGCAGAACAAGGAATTGTGTAGCTTACGAAGCATAAGCGTATTTTGTTGTTTTGTATTCGTTTGTGTCATTTTAATTTTATCAAATACACGTACATTTATTACTCCATTCGCTTCTCTTTTTTTTCCTTTCTAATTTATAATTGTGGGGACACGGAAACTCTGCGGGTGTTCTAAGGGGCTGCATCAAACACTTTACAACAGGGCCTGAACATTGGCCCGTCATTAGGCCCAAACGGCCAGCCGATCGTCATTACCACGGGTGTTTGATTGCAGCCTTATTAGAATCCGGAAAACACTCGCAGAGAGTCCCTTCCATGTCACCACATTTTCCCCTTATCGACGCATTCAGGGAATATAAAACACAAACTCCCCTGGGCGCGACACAGTCACAGTTAACAGTCACAATCACAGTTATACATTCGATCTATCACTCAATCTATCAGTTACATTCAATCTATCACAGTCATACATTCGATCTATCAGTCAATCCACCACAGTGTAATCTATCGCAGTACAAGCAAATAAACATACTCTACATAACATTTCCTATATTATCGATACGAATTTTTCGGCAAACCGTGTCTTTCGTACGTGATCGTGCATTTTACAGTTACAGGACCGAAAGCACGACCGTGCACAATCGTAACGCGGCATGCGAACCGACGGTATTCTCGATGCTCGGCCCCTCTATTTCCGTCCGGCAGTGGAATCCGCGTCGAATTCTATCATCCTCGTTCACGTCCGACTCTCCACCCCGCCACAGACTCGCACAACATTCAGCCTTCCTATGGGCCTGTTGTATATTCATACGGGAAACGGCGGGGGAGGGGCAGGCAGACAGACAGATCGCCGCATTTCATGATCAAGGGCCAAAGATCTCCGCGAACGTGTTCGCAGAAACAGTGGAGAGCGCAATACAGGATGGAACCGTGGGTTTTATGATTGTCGAGTGATTTATCGATCTTATAAATACGGACGTCGAACGGGAGGTTACAGTTAGAGGCCTCGGGTCTCGAGGGAGATCCTATTCGGAGTCTGCTCGAGGGGTTTCGTTTGGAAAATGGACGAGAAGCGTTAGGAATGCGATCGAGTGGATACGAGATTGGGAAAATGTGAAGAATGCTTGAGTTGAGCAATAGCCGTGTGAACGTAGAACGTTTGGGCTCCACTATGGTAAAAAGAAATAACGTGATAGCGTACTAATGGCCGTGCGAGATGTTACGCTTATTAACCCTAGAACTCTTGAGCCTCGATCTGTTACATGAACTCCTAAGCGGGGAGGGGGGTTGGGTTCCTCGAACCCATACTTCTTTTTATACATTTATCCTGGAAAAAGTTGTTTTTTGGAAACTTGTTTGCAATGTTAGGATATGTTATAGCTTGTAAACAAGGCAACATATGTTTTTGCATTCAATTTGTATTGTTTTATGTGTATTTATAAAATTAAATACTATTATAAAACAGTATAGTAACGTGCAGCTAGTTTGAACTTGATTCTTCTGATTCTCCTGATAAACATGAATGGCAGAGAATCGTATTAAATAAATGTTTTCTGCAAACATGATTTTTGCAATTATAACAAATTTGCATTGATTTTAATAAACTATTACATTTTATGCGTTTGTTTTTAGCCTCCAGTATATACTGATAACATCTTCCCCTTTTTGTCGGTTCTGTATCTTTTGGTATTTTAATTCGTAGTGTCTTTTCAGTCAAAGTTCCCAATTAGTTACATAGTTTCATTCTTCGTTCTGTAATTTTTATTCTTTGGAGAAAAGGAGAGCGTGAGGGTCCACTTCGCGTGATCGCCACCACCCAGTGGCATACCGTCATCACGGCGCGTAGTCAGTTATATTTCCCTTATGCTTACTAATTTTTTACACATAGCAACGGGAACCTCTTAATATCAAACTTAAATGTGTATACAACAATAAATAATTTTAAGAGAATTTTTTATGAAAGGGAAATGATTCAAATTTAAGGTTTTTCAATTTGTGAGTTCGAGGACCTCCCCCCCCCCACCCTTAGGAGTTCTAGGATTAATGTAGGAATGCAATCGAGTGAATGCGAGTTTGGGAAAATGTGAAGAGTGCTTGAGTTGTGCGAACGTAGAATGTTTGGACTCGAGTATTTCTAAGGTACAAAAGATGAGCACTTGAGAAAATGTCACGACTGGGGAATTTTGGGTGAACGCCACCGGATGCATCGAGTGAGGAAGGTTTCGAATTAGAAAGAAAGGAAACGAGTGTTTGGAAGAATATATGACGGGGAAAATGCGAGCGCGTGGCAGAAACAGTTTAACCCTTTGAGTACGGAATAGTCGCGGCCTATGTGGTCGGTACAGACGGCGCGCGGCCAGCGCTGACGATCCCTGTGAACGGAATACTTTATCGCTAGACTGTCGTCCGTCGTCTGAAAAAGATCGTAATAAGTTATAGTAATTCTTTCGCACGAGATTGAATGATTCAAGAGCGTTATTTTTTAGTATTAATTCTTTATTATAAACATTGAAATTTATATTTATCTCACACACGCGTAATGGTATTACTTCTGCGTAGGTGCTCGAAAAAATTGACAAACGCATATATGAGTCCATAGTCCATGCCGGACACTTACAGAAAACGCATATACGTGTCCTTAGTCCACACCGATAGCTTTCGCCACACACATATATGCGTCCATAGAGCTCAAAGGGTTAATTGTGATAGTACAAAAATGCATAGGGCGTATATTTTCGCCTTTCGTATATATCAATAGGCTTGTAAGGGCGTATATATACGTATTTTGCAGTGAAAGTGTTAACCGAAATGGTAACGAGACCAGGCTTCGTTCAGCTGCCTACGACGAGTAAGTAGAATCAGATGGTGCCTGTCCGGACGCCGCTTTACATCACGAAATAATCAAAGAAGGGAGGTTCGCGGACGTGTAGCTTGGACGTTGAGCGAAAACGCAAGGAAATAATCGTGTGGGACGTGGATCGAAAAAGCAGCGAGAGGAGAGGGATGGCGACTTCATCGGCAACGCCGGCCAATTAGTTCGGCAGATGCGTTAAATCTGTCGCGCGCGGGCCGTTAGCGAGATCCTCTCGCGTTCTGCTCAGCTCGCGCGAGTACGGGAGGGACGGAACGCGCGTCGACTAAACAGCAGTGAGAGATAATCATGCGCCAACAGCATTACTAATACGAGGAAATGTAAGTATCCCCCTGTATAGCTGTCCTTCCTTGCGTTCCGAGTTTCGTCGCATAAATCGTCAATGATGATACTAAATTGTTCTCAAACACAACGATGCGGAAACTTGTTACAAAAATTATCGAAGTTACCGTTGTAAGAGGAACCAGACAATCAGGGGTGACGATGGCCAGAGTGGTCATTAGGCCCCCAATAAATCAGAGGCCCTCAATAAGGGTTGGGACCGAGTACGCGCGAGACTCGGTCACTTTCTCCTCCTCGGCCGTTGACACTGTCCAGACCCGCACCAATGGCGGGTTTGTTTTTCGGGAAAGTGCAAAGTGGGGATGCGCCCATAAAAGTATGGGAAAAAGGGCACAGTTAGTTAGTAAGACAGCAAACGTATTTTACGAACGAAAGGCCATTTTGTAAAAAAAATAAAGTAACCCTCACACCATTTATTATTTAACCCTTTGACTGCGGAAGACTCTGAGCCGAAACGCTTCGCGTCGACGGTGTGCAGCCGGCACTAACTGTCGCTGGGGACTGAATACTTTTTCACGCAATCTGAATCTGTTCGGCGGTGTATTCAATTGTAATATTGTACAGAATCAAATTACTGTTACTTTATCCACTCCAAAATTAATATTTTTCAATCTTTTTTAATATTTTTTATCTTCAATATACATTATTTATTCGTCAAGGGTAAAGTTTTAAAACGCCATAATTTGATAATTATAATGTATTATAAAATATATAAAATGAAATGTACAAAATGAACTCCAAACCATACATAACTTTTGTCAAATGGCAGATGAACAGATGAAACGAATTTAAGATATAGGGAAAACTGACGAAATAAACGAGATTTTTCTTGTTGATAAGCAACAAGGTATGTTGTTTCTGAGTGTTACACGGATATGATAAAATAATTTCTTGAGAAATTCAGTAAGACAGCAGCAAATGATCAAAGCCGTCGCCGAGCGCACATGTGCGCCCATAGTCTATATCGACGGCTTGTGCTGGGCGCATATATGCGCCCGTAGCAGTCAAAGGGTTAACACGTTCAGTGCCACACGCTGAACTTCCGTTCAAGCCGTTGGACGGGTATTCTTGTTGTAAAATGAAGAATTTTTAAAAAATTTTAATTATGGTTTTGTACTATTGGAAAATTGTAAGGCGCATATAGGTGAAAAACGTTGTTTAATCGTAAAAGTGTAAGTCGTATGCGTCCCACGCGGTCTAAATGATACTACTAAAGGCAGCATTGTAGCATTGATACGTTATTTGTAACAGTGTATATTTAAGATCCCGTAATTCCTCCACAAACACGTGCCCAACAATTTATGCAGTCTGAGCCGAATACCAACGAAGGGTGGCGGAAGAGAACAAGGGGGTGAACAAGTGTTATTCGCGCGAAAGGGTTTATCTTTTTCGCGGAATCTTGGTCCCTGGCCCACGTGCTCGAGATTTACGCAAGGTGGTGCGCGCGTGAGCAGCGCCGTTCTACTATTTCGAGGCCAATTTACGGATTTCGCGAGAAAAGTGGACGAGCTCTGTCGCTCTCTCCGCCACGCTCGTGCCCGCGTGTTTCTCTCTCGTCGACGTCGACGACGAAGCAGACCGTTTCTCACTCGAGCGTGGCACGCGACTTTATGGAGACACACGGCGCCGTTCGCCGCTTCTCGGACCGCCTAACACGAAATCCATTTTTGCCTGGTTAAAATTATAGCTTAATCGTTGATCGAGCCCCTCGTTGCGCACAGCGAAACTAACGATTATATTGGCAGATCGAGTTTCTCCTCTGGCACGATCTTTCGAATCGCCTAATAACTGGCTTTGAAAACGCGATTGCATTTAGGCTTTGCCCGAGGATTCCTGTTATAACTGTCCACGTCGTTTGAAATATTGGGCGATCGCAGAAGTTCGTGCCCGATTTGATTAAAAATGAATACAACACATTTTCATAGAAAATAATGTAGAAGTGCCGGATTTGTCATAGCGTGAGAGAATGCATGAGGGTGAGGGTGAGTGTGTGTATGAGGCGTTTGTCGCTTGTTTGTCGCGAATGTTCGGTCCTGGCGGGTAGCGCAGGTGCGTGGAAAGGAACCTTCTCGAATGTTCGATGACGGTTTACTCTAATGGGTAAAAAGAACGCCTTCTCGAACATTCGATGATGGCAAACCCCCACCACCTGTGCTAATGCATATAAAAAGAGATGCATGCCCGCCGGGCGACATTCGTTAGAGGTTCCTTAGAGATTCGTTAGAGATTCGTTGGAGATTCATTAGGCGATATTCGACGACGCGATTAAGTGTAATTTATCAGATTAATATAAGCCTGCGTGTACCTGTCCTACAATAATATTTATTAATCAATGATGTACTCGTTTTTAAGGTTACGTTGAATTGCGAAGCATTTAGATAACTGTCGGTTAACACGTTCCCTGCCGTGTGGGGCGTATACGCCCCATGCTAAAATTTCCTCCCATGCCGGAAAAAAGCCTTTAACACTAAACGTACCGGCATTTTTTTTATACCTAATCTTGCCATAGGGGGTCATTTGACCCCTTACGAAATAAACGTTGATTTTTCGTAAAAAATTCTTTATTTATTAAAGGAAATAATTCACAATATTTTTGTAGGCATTGATCTTTACTCTCCGACTCTGAATATAGGACTGCAGTTAGTTTCGTTTAGTTATACACAACTCGTTTGAAGGAGCGTTACTTGTGAATCTCCAATAAGTGTCCTTTCTTTCTTATGCGTTACGTCGTTATAGATCCGATTGGGTCTCGTTCAAGTGCTCACCACCGAAATCAAACACACATATCACATTCAAATAAATGAAACTATAACTTGAGAAGTGTATTCGAGTTCAGAACTAAAGTTCCAGTTGGAGAACTGCAGAAAAATATGTAAATTTCGTAAGGGGTCAAATGACCCCTTGTGGTACATAAGGTATGCAATGAATTTTTCTCGGTAAAAAATAAGCTAAGAGAAAAACGGAAAGCAAAAGATTGTATAATCAGGTAATGTAAGGATTTACAGAAAGTCGTATGAGCGAAAGAAACAACAATGAATGTACAATTTATAAAGTAAATTTGAAAAGGGGTCATTTGACCCCGCTTGGTACGTTTAGTGTTAAAAAAGGCATATTTTTAATAATATTTTGTCAAATAAACTAAAAATGATCGCTTTTCAGGTTTAAATTTATAAAGAGATATGCCTTTCTTTTAAATTTATGGTTTTATACGCCCCACGCTGGCCTGAACGGAAAGTCTTTAAAAAAAGTGTCCGGCAGGGAACGTGTTAATAATATAGTTATAAAACAAATAATTGAACAGTCAATTGTGCATACTTTGCCATTTATCAAAATTGGGCACGAACTTTTGCAATCACCCAATATTTGAGCTTCTTTCTTTCCTTCTTTCACCGTAATGAAATGTGCTTCGAGGAAAATTATTTCGGGTCACTTTTGGAACCGACTTTATCAGTGTTTGAAATTGATTCAGATTTGGGTTAGACTCTGATTGGGTTGTTTCGGAGTTCTCGGTACTCCACTAACGTTGAAGTGATCCAGCGTGGAGATTTTAGCAGGTAAAAATTCCGAGAAAGGCGTCTGTTAAATTCGAATTAGGTTCGACTTAAATTTAGGTTCATTTTCATTCGATATAGAATGGAATATAGATAGGTTTTCGATTGCGCCAAAGATAATACATTTTATAATGCACCCTTACGATATTCTATATCCTTACAATATGGTCCCTGTTCAATCAAGCATACTCTGGAAATCAATAAAGCTTTAACCAGTTAACTGTGTCGATCATTTTGCAAAGTGCGCCCCAGTATGTGTCGCGATAATCAAGCGATGACGGATATAGTCGTGAAACACAGAGTAAGTGGCGCTGTTGAAATATTGGGTCAAAAAGACGACTTTATTTTAGAAAATGAATGAATTTATTAGTAATATTTACACAATGGATCAACGTAAAGCTATATTTACACATAATTAACGAAAAACTTTTAAAAAATCAAATATTTGTAGAAATTAAAAATTTATAATGTTGCTTTCGTGTGATATGTTCTGAAACAGGGAACGATGCACAGTGGCACTTTGCATGTCGGACACCAATACCGAAAGTCTTTTCTAATTTTGTTTTTATAATAAATAGAACATCATCGCAGATGGAGAATCTAATATACTTTGTTTTTTTGGTTATAACACGTCAAGATGAAAATCGGGATAATCAAAGATCCAGTGTTACTGCAGTGTTTACGAGTTAGCTCTCAGGAAGTTGGAAATCCAACTCAAATTATCTATAATTTTCATTTGTTTATTTCATTTCGTCCTGACCCCTAAACATTCTAAACATATTAAAATTTACGAATATAATTTAGTTTTCGCCAGAATTACAATTTAAATATCAAATTGTAACAAAATTTTACGCATGACGGATATAGCCGTCATAACACAAAATTCTGCCATTCTTCCATGACGGATATAGTCGTCAAACACACTTAACTGGTTAAAAATTAGACTTTCCATGTCATAAAATACTTTTCGACTTGGACTTTTTTTTTCGAAATGACAGATCGCTCGAACCACCAACTAAGTACCCCATGACCGATTGAAAACACATTTCGCAATAGAACAATACAACACTGATCGTTGAAATCTTATTTGCACATACCGCATTCGTGATTTCACGGTAGTAAATCATTTTATTCACATCGTACCACGGCATCTTACATCGGCATACCGATGTTCTTCCATTTCTCGCCATCTCCTGGTTCCGCGTAACTATTCGGCGTAGATATTGCGTAACTCCGGCTTCCCGCGAACTGCCCGGCCGCAAATATCGCCCGCGTGAGCGGTACAGAAAGCAGAAAGGGGGCAACGGGGTGAGCTTCGCTTGCTTCGTTCGTTACACACGCTGTCGCGATCCGGTGACAGGGACTAATATTCCTATCCGACGCACACGACTGACTGATAGCCCCGACTAATCTGCCGCGGGGGGATTAGCGTTGCAGCTATTATCGAATAATTTAGGCGTTGCGGAAACGTTGACAGGTGCTGCTTTACGGCCACTCTTTGACGATTTTCAGATTCGTTCCGCGGGGCTCGTTGAAATTCCGCAACACCTTCTCGAGCGTTCGCATTTTTATTTGTTCATTTTGTGCAATTAATGCGAGACACTGCGGCGGAAAAAGGTTTAAGACTGAAGAGTCGACGAAAATAAATTAATTTACAAGGAACAGCACGATAAACAGAATTCGTATTCTAGGTTAATCGATAAATTGTGTTCTACCATAATAACAATAAAAATTAATGTATGGACAGTATTTGCAAACCATAAAACTATGATTTACATTCTTCTTTTGTTTTAAACTTTTGTCCATTGTTGTATACCTTTAACACTATTCCTACCGACATTTCCACGTAAGACAGACTACAAACTTTGCTCAGAAAATAAACGATGAAAAAAGAAGTAAATATTGAAAAATGTATTATACGTATATTTGAGAAAAAGTCTAAAGTTTAAAGGCGATTCAATTACTTTGTGCCTATGAAATTTTTATCGAAATTTTAAAAACGGTCATTTGACCGGTTGTGGTAGGAGTAGTGTTAACACTATTACTACCGACACTTTACGTATACCTATTCCTACTGCGACATTCCAACGTAAGACAGACTACAAAATTTGCTCAGAAAATAAACGATGAAAAAAGAAGTAAATATTGAAAACTGTATTATACGTATATTTGAGGAAAAGTCTAAAGGCGATTCAATTACGTTGTATATATGAAATTCTAATCGAAATTTCAAAAACGGTCATTTGACTGGTCGTGGTAGGAATAGTGTTAACAATAAGTATAAGTTTCCCTTGAAAATTTAAACAGTAAATCGAGTAATATTATTGAAATTAAGAATTTGTAATGTAGTTGTTCAAAAAACGATATTTTTATGAATTTTGTTACTAAATCGAGGAACAGAACGAATTTAGCGTAAAAGAAAAAAACTTAAAATATATTTAAAGTGAATTACATACTGTAATATTTAGAGGGTGATACAAGTCTCTGTGTATGTTCCAATTGTTTAGTTATGCTTACGAAAACGTAGACTATTTATTGCACACGGTATAATCCAATCGCGCGATCGATTAATGTACTCCTCTACGAACTTTAGTGTATTGTACAGGGCGTCGAAGTCATTTATAGAAGCGACGAATAATTCAAGCTAACCTACTGCCGAAAGATTACCGTGAAACTATTATCGAGTAATTTGGTCGTCTTGGGGAAGCCAACTAGCGTGGTTTATTGGTCATTCAGCGGATACTCGAGAAGCTTGCAATTGGTCGCAGCCTTTTGATGTTCTCTGTACACCCGCGATATCGCACTAAGGTACGATGTTCTAAGCGATAGTTGTTTCCTAAATAAATAACAAAATTATACACGTGTACGCGCGTACACATTTCTAAAATACATTTAACGCTAACCAGCGATCTAATCGAGCCTACTATTTTGTAGAATTTACATTTCTCTGTATCAACAAATGTAAAAGATTCTATATTTCTTTATATGTACACCAATGGGTTCATCAACCCATCAATAAATAAATAAATAAATAAATTTGTGTAATAAAATGATTTACACGTGATTTCGATCGAACATTCTCGAAAATTAGAATTCGCAACATTTTCATATTATCGGGTGATCTCGTATGAAACTCGTGTTAAACTTAGGTGTTCGGTCAAACATTGTTGAATACTTAAAGTAAACACGCGAAACAGGTGAATAAAATATGGTCGTATTGTTTGTAACGAATACAGTAATATGTTTTTGGAGATCGGGGATCCGTTTGCTGTAAAAGCGCTTAAATATTAAATTTCAAGCTATATTTACGTGTATGCAGAATAGCACGACACAACTCGAAGCGTGGATTCGTGTCACCGGTTGACTAATATTCCTACTCGTTACGTGTAACTGACAGATAGTCCCTAGCTAATCCGTCTTGAGGATTAGCGGAGAGTTATTGTTGAACTAATAATTTTGGCGCGGCAGGAACTCCGGGCAGCCGTCGTATTTTCGAGAATTTTCGGACAAATGCGTGGTGCGACAACGAAATTCCTGAACTGATACCAGAGCTTACATCTCTAATAACTGTAAAGTAAATTATTGGGAATGGGATTTAATATTGGTAAATGAAATGAACTCTTATTTGTAAAATAATACTTTGATAATTTATTTAATACTTTTACGCAGCACGAGGAAGGGGCAATTCTGACCGTACCTAGCGAGCTTTGCCACAAGACTAGCAGAACGCAGTGGTCGAAATTCTTACAACCCCGTCCGGGTCCTTCAGCCTCTTCCTTCAACCCTTCCTTCAGCATTCCTACAATAATATAATTAATCAATAACGAAGTAAAAATATGTGAAAGCAAATCCACGGTAGTAGTATTTGAACTCAAATAAGTTTTCTGATTATCTCACTAATATCAAGTCTAAAATTGAAAAACACAATGTAAATTATTGGGAATGGGGTTTTATATTGCTAAATGAAATAAACTCTTATTAGTGAAATAATACTTGGATAATTTATTGATACTTTTATATAGCCCCGAGGAAGGGCAATTTTGACCGCACCTAGCAAGTTTTGTCACAAGACTAGCAGAACGCAGTGGTCGAAATTCTTACAACCCCTTCCTTCAGCCCCTTTGTTCTGTTTCTCGATGTTTTCAAACTTTCTAAAATGCCAAATGTGGCTTAGCTTCTTGGAAGAAGCCCTTGAGAAAGTACGTTAAGAGAAAGCTGGTTTATCGTTAATTTTTGCTTCGTAGTATTTCTGTATTCAATTTCCAACACGCATAAATCGATTAACGTATTTTCATTGACAATGAGCGATAAATTTCTTCAATTATCTTGGAAACGTTTCAATTTTAAAAGAAAACGAAATTCTTTGGTTCAAAGCTTGATTTACCTTTGCCTTCGTGTAAAACAGAAGGGAAACAATTCTATTCGCTTTACACGTGTCCAAAATAAAATTCTTAACGCTAGATTTACGGACATTTCTTGCATATCTATTCCTAATATGCAAATTAGGTGCCGTTTCTTATATACACGTATAATACATTTTTCAATATTCACTTCTTTTTTCATTGTTTATTTTCTGAGAAAAATTTGTAGTCTCTCTTACGTGGGAATCTCGTGGTAGGAATAGGTACACGTGAAGTGTTAGTAGGAATAGTGTTAACCACTTACTGCTATGTACGCTACACTTGGCTTCTATAAAGTTTTAAAGCGTAGTTTAAACAACTAGATATGTTTTCAAGCTTTATATCAAACATACATTATGCGTACTGACGTAATGAGAGAGTACTTTAACCCTTTGAGTGCTATGAACACATATATGGGTTCTCACACAACCATTCAATCTGAGCTATGAACGCATATATGGGTTCAATATAAAATTACTAAATTTTCAATTTAAAAGTTATAATTTACTACTTTTTGTATTGTTCACCTTATTATTGCTTAATGCAATAAATGGTTCTATTAAGCTTTTTTCAGTCATTTCTCAAATTAATTCAGTTACAATTAACATATTTTGCAATGAAATTTCAATCAGCGCAGCATGCGCTTCTTCGTAAAAAGTATGCACAGCCCAGCGTGTGCATTGTCATAAAGAATGTTCGGTCCACAGCACACGTTTAACGTCGCTGAATTAAAGAATGAAGTATAATTAGTAGTTGTTTAACGTATCCCTTTCTTTATCACCCTTATCGTACAGCAACTTGCATTTACATATTCCTACGAACAATACAAAGTGCGTTTTCCATTTTAATTTATTTTACAACAATTTTCTTAAACCCTTTTCCTGCGCTTAATTGTTGGCAGATCGTTAGACAGGTAGATACTTAAATTTCGGATAATTATTCTAAAACTTATTTTTAAGTGAAAGCGTTAAGCAGTCACTGTTTTGAATAGGATTCAGCAGCCATAACCGAGGTTCAGAGAAATTACGTGGCGAATGACAGTAATTTTCTGGACGGGTCTAAGCGCGAAACGGTGAAAGCGAAATCGTAATCTCTTGCCGTGGCGGAACATTAACCTCTTGCCTTCTTTTTATACCAGCCTTGTTGAGTTCCTACAATTACCGAACATCCTCACTTTTCAACGAAAAATTCTCTAACTGACCCTTTTATTACAATTTATTGCTTAACTGTTTATTAATTTATATTATTAATTTTTTATAATAGTAATTTATTTATTAATAATTCCAAATAATTATATTTTTAACTAATCCCTTCAAATAATTATATTTTTAATCTACTTTATAATAAATTTTTGACATGCTATTTTTTCATTTCCTCTACTCTTTGCTTCACATTACATTAATTTTATCAAAAATTATATAACAGCAGAACACAGTATTTATACGTAGCGATATATCAGTTACAGTGGCTCCAAAAAGTATTCGTACACTGTATTATAAAGAAATTCATCTATTTCTGAAATTCTGATTTCAATGAAACTTTATGCGTGTACAAAACATGGTGTGTCCTGTGTGGGGCAATTTTTTGGCGGCAAAATATCTTTTAAGGGGGCTGATAACGAATCTCAAAGTTTCAGCGATTTTTCACGCTTTGAATACAAGCTTTTCTATGTTCTTCTTTTATGACAGGGCGATAGAGTATTAAAAATTAAACATTTTCGATTTGAAATGTTTTGCTTCATCAAGTATCATTATAAAGTTAACTTTAAAAAATGAAAGAAAACTCAGAAACTTCAACGCTGTTTTCACCCCTTTAAAATGGCATTTAGATAAAACAAAGAGATTAATTCTTACGTATACTATTACGATCTACATACCCACAATGTTTTATCAAATACTTCTATCAGACTCCGAATTTGAGGATTAAACGAATTTATTTGTGACATAGTGTACGAATACTTTTTGGAGCCACTGTATATGTATCGGGATCTACAGTGGCTCCAAAAAGTATTCGTACACTGTATTATAAAGAAATTCATCTATTTCTGAAATTCTGATTTCACTAAAACTTTATGTGTGTACAGAGCATGGTGTGTCCTGCGTGGGGCAATTTTTTTAATGGCAAAATATCTTTTAAGAGGGCTGATAACGAATCTCAAAGTTTTAGCGATTTTTCACGCTTTCAAAACAAGCTTTCCTGTGTTCTTTTTTTTTATGATAGGGCGACGGAGTATTAAAAATTAAACATTTTCTATTTGAAATGTTTTGCTTCATCAAGTATCATTACAAAGTTATCTTTAAAAAATGAGAGAAAACTCAGAAACTTCAACGCTGGTTTCACCCCTTTAAAATGGCATTTAGATGAAAAGAAGAGATTAATTTATACGTATACTATTACGATCTACATATCCACAATGTTTTATCAAATACTTCTATCAGACTCAGAATTTCAGGGTTGAACGAATTTATTTGTGACACAGTGTACGAATACTTTTTGGAGCCACTGTATATGTATCGGGATCTACATTTTGGGAATCTTCACCGAAGACCACAGGAAGTAGGCATAGTTATTTCTGCGTGTCGACGACTCATCCGTCCGAAGGTCAAAGACAAGCAACGTATGTATTTCGCGGCGTGTTTCCAGTGATTTTCTCGAAACTACATTCTACGTACGAACAGTTAAGCCCCACGAAGAGCGTACTATCTTTTACGTGGTGCACTGTTACGCGATCGCCCGCAGGTGTAGGCTGCCGTCCAATTAGCCACAGGTTGATGATTTCGCCAGGCATGCTCGATGGATCCGCTAATCCTAACCTACCCGCGGCAGAGATTGGCGAGTTAAATTGCATCGAGCGCGTCCGTACATTCGTAAACGAACTTACGGTACTTACAGTAGCGGACAAAAGTTTAAGACGACAGAAGAACAATGTAAAACATAATTTTATGGTTCGCAAGATATTGTTTATCTATTCGTTTGTATTATCATTATGGTAGAAAAATCTTTATTGATTAGCATAGAATATAAATTTTATTCATAATGTTATTCTTTATTAATTGATTTATTTGTTAGGTCGGCAACTAAGTTCCCGCCATCTTTTAAAAAGAAAGAAAATTCCAATTTCTTCCGACATCTTTCAAATGCTATCTGCGGAGTTTCGTTCGATACTGATGTAGAATTGAGAGCTTGGTTAGAATCGAAACCGGGTGATTTCTACCAACGAGGTATTAAAAATCTTGTTGATCGTTGAGAAGAAGTTGTAAACAACAAAGGAGAATATATTATTGATTAATTAGATGTTAATTTTTATTACAAAATAAAGCTTTGAAAAATTTAAAGAACAACGGGTACTTAGTTGCCAACCCATTATTTTCTTTGACCCTTTAGTCTTAAACTTTTGTCAGCTACTGTACTACACGTTCGCTTCGAAATGTATCCGACAATTACTTATTGTCTTCGACGATCGTACGAGTATTCAGTCGAACGCCGAATTGTTGGGGTAAATCTCGAGTACACGATTAGATCGACGGTGTGCTCCGCGATGATTGGAAATGGCGTGAAAATTTTCAATTCCGAGATTCTTAATTCTGGAGCTTATACGCAGACCGTAATAATTTCTAATGTTTGGCTTAGAGAATTGCTTAGACGGTTGGGATAGTTATCCGTTAAGTGAAAGATACGAGTTCAATGCTCAGCATAACAATTCCTGTTTACACAGGCGAAAGATCTTGCATGGGAGAGGCTTCCTTGTGCAGGGAGAAAGGAAATTGCATTTTCTGCAATTGAATATTTGAGAGCTGTTATTACAGCACCTAACAATTTACTCGATAAGCAACGATGAACAACGTATTCGCATTAATATATCTGTTTTAAATTAAGTGTTGATACACAGAAAATGATGATATCGCAATCCAGATTTCGCGGATGCGAATTTTTCTCTCAAAAGTTTCAAACGACCAAATAGCGATTATATAAATGTTAAAGACATAAGAAATCATATATATTCCTTTGTCATTACACCGTTTGTTATCCTAAGTATTTCGAATTTGAAATACTTGGAATATTCGTGTAATTAAATAATTCCGACCATCCATTAAACCACAATGTTAAACTCAATGTATCACTAAGCTTTTTGGAAGGGACACTGTTTGGGCTCAACTAGACCTCAACTATATAATTATTAAGTTTTGTCTTTCTTATCTTATCTATTAGTTTCTTTATTGCATATTAAGTTTATGATATTGCTATATACTTCTTATGCTTATCTTCTCGTTTTTGTATAGCAATGAATTTCAATCCGTTAATAAAGTATCATCATTATTATTATTATTATCGAACTCTCAGAGGATTTCCTCTCTGGTCTGTAACCAGCATGAACGGGCTGTACCAAGTTCATGCCGGTGTTTTTATTGCGGGAATTTTTACTTTTTGTCTCTCTGTTAAGTATGACTACATTTCGGACGTGTGAGTGTATGTGTGTTGGCAATTGTGGTATTTGTAGATTCTGTATGAATGTTTTTTGAGATGATGACTGTTCCTTATTCTTGTTGGAGGATCTTTCTGTTGTGGTTTTTAATAGTACTGCCTTTTGTATTTCTGTGTGTAGTTGTGAGTGTAATCCTATTTCTGTTAGGTTTTGTAGGAATTTTTTTAATGTAATACCTGTTGTAGATATAGCGATGGGTACTATTGTGACTGTATCTTGGTTCCATAGTTTATTTCGGTTGCCAGTGGAGTGTATTTCACGATTTTTCCTTGTTCTTTTTCTGTTAGGTTCATGTCATTTGGTATTATAATGTCTATTAAGTAGGTTTTCTTTCTAGTTTTGTCGGTTAGGGTTATGTCTGGTCTATTATATGCGATTGTTTTGTCTGTGTGTAGTGTAATATCCCAAAGTAGCTTATGATTTCAGTTCTCAAGTATGTTATCGGGTACGTATTTGTAATATGGTACGTGGGTTTTTTTTAATTTGTAGCATATTGCAAGTTCTTGATGTATGATTTTTGCTGTTGTATTGTGTCGGTCTATATAGTCTGTTCCGGCGAGCAATTTACATGCCCCGGTGATGTGTTCTATTGTTTCCTTTGCTTGGTGACAGTTTCTGCAGGTGTCTGTGTTGATGTTTTCTCTTATTATATACTTTCTATAGTTTCTTGTGGCTATGACGTTGTCTTGTATTGCCATGATGAAATCTTCTGTTTCTGGGAAAAGTTGCCCTTTTTCCAGCCACTTATATGATAGTTGTTTATCTATGTTTTGGTTTTGTTATTATTATTATTATCTTCTTTTTTCTCCCTTCCCGGGGTTCTCCAGCGGCTGGACGGGATGTTGCCAAGTTCAGCTTGATCTTTTAACTGTTATCGTTGAAGAAGTTCCTTATGATGTTGCATGTGTGTAGTGTGGTTGCCTTCTGTACTTCATGGTGAATGCATGTCAATATTTTTAGCTGTATTAGGTGCTTTTTGAATGTGTGTGGTGTTATTCTTGTTACTGACATTGTGATGGGTATTATATGTACTTCTTGTTGTTTCCATATTCTTTTAATTTCTTGAGTGAGTGGTATGTATTTTTCTATTTTCTCTCTGTACTTTTGCTCTATATTTGTATCATTAGGTATTGAAATGTCTATTAGGTATGTTCGTTTTTCTTTCTTTCTGATGAATGTGATGTCTGGTCTGTTATGGCTTATTGTTTTATCAGTCTGTATTGTTATGTCCCAGTATACTTTGTATTCTTCGTTTTCGATTATTCCTGTTGGTGTATATTTGTAGTATGGCTTGTAGTCTTGTTTTATATTATTGGCGTTGAGAATTGCTTTATAAATTATTTTAGCTACTGTGTTATGCCTTTCTGTATATTCTTTGCCTGCAAGTAATTTACATCCTCCTGTGATGAGGTCTATTGTTTCTGGGTATTGTTTACATTTATTATTATTATTATTATTATTATTACTATTATTATTATTACTACTATTATTATTACTGTTATTATTATTAATAATACTATTATTATTATTATTATTATTATTATTACTACAACTACTATTACTATTATTATTATTACTACAACTACTATTACTATTATTATTATTAATATTATTACTATTACTATTATTATTATTATTATATGAATTTTGACGTCAAAGGATTAACAGATATCGATCTACAGTTAGTCTCGACAACATGTAGAGCACAGGAAGCCAGAATGGTTCACTTTCCATCCACGTACGTCGCTTCCGTCGTCAGCCTAGATATTTCGGTGTCCTTTTTTAGTTCAACGTTTACCAAGTTGAACGTTAGTAATGCGGCCAGCTATAAGTATAAATAACGTAATTACAGGACTTGACGGAGATAACGCAGGTAAACATCGCTGCCCCTATTTCTTCCCCCGCGGTACGTGGTACTAGCCGACCCCACCTTCTTCCAGCATCCGGCCACGCAAGTATCGTGGATCAGCATCAACTCACTGACCTAACCCTCCAGGCACATATAATTCCAAGATATTATGCGTCGGTATATTTCTCGTGCGCGTACATTATGACTTCCGTGCACGTGCTCGAGATAAACTCATCTCTGCACGCGACTGTATCCTGAAAATTCATTTGTCGTGGCGATATTGACTGCGCTCGATATGGGATCTATCCGATTTTCCAGTTACCTTTTTTAATTTAAGCGTGCATCGTAACGATCACTTGCCCTGGTATCAGCGTACGTTCATCGCGCGATCCTTTTAACCTTTTTACTATTAACCGTATCGAAGTGTTGATAGGTATTTAGGTTATACATCATTATATCTCGGTGAATCATTTTGGTACCCTTTTCCAATGTAACGTTTAATTATGGTTAACTCAGGCATAACACGGTGTTTCTGCAACACGATTAGACAATTACGGAAACTCCCATTAGAATGCGACAAGCGATTTAAAAACTCCTGTTGTTTGTGACCAATGGTAGCGAAAGAAGAAATTATTGAAATATCTTTTACACCAAGTGTATAAATTTAATAAATTTAGTAGATGTATAAATATATTCATCAAAACAAAGCAGTGTTTCTTTATTATTCAATGACAAATGCATTAGTATTTAAAATAAACAGTTAACTTCTCGAAAGTAACTGACAAACTTTTTATATTATATTAACGTATTAACGTTAATGTTTGTTTAATCGAAAACACTGTTAACTTCGACTATCCAAAAATTTCCATCTGCTTCTTACAAAGTAGGTGTACATTTGTTTACAATTACAAAGAAATCGCTTAATTCTGCTCGTCTGTCAATTTACAGATATTTACAGTTTAACAGCCACGAGAGGCCAACAATTAATTCAAACGCGTTGTTTGACTCCATACGTAGTCAGGATTAAAAATAACATCTTACAGTAGGATGACGTTTCAGTCTCTTCCTGAAACGCACACGCCCGTCTCTCCCTACGCGCGATCACGACAAGTGCACTTCGTACAGCATAGAGGAATATCCTGAATGGTATTCAGGAGAAAAGAGGACTCCCACATCATCGCACCCACGCGTGCGCGCGGCGTAGGTGCACGCTGCGCTCCCGTAATATCGGCGCAACGATGGCGCGTCGTGAGTAGCAAGATGGCCATTGAAATGCCCGCGCTCTCGGTTGTTTCCTATAGGGGCCGTTGCCACGGGGCCCCGCGACCGTCATCGTTTCATGTAATATTCAGATCTCGAACAGTTCAGAGTGCCTTGAGAAATTCGCGGATTCCGGCATTGTTGTATCATCGCATTTTTATTCAAATCTGCCCGTCGGATCTTTTATATTCATAAGGTCGTTAAGCGTTATCTTTGGACCTCGGAGGAATCGGTGAACTTTGCATAGCCGTGCCGTAAGTTTTGTTCTTCAAAACAAAATTATTCCGCCGTATTGCATTATGTAAGGAGTAAAAACCGGAGCAAAAGTTGCGAACGTTATTCTTTAGGGAAGATAGTTGTACCGTTCGATTACATTTTGCTCGTTGGAATTATTTACTAGCTCCGTGCAAATCTACATAATTAACCCTTTTAGTGTCAAACGACGATAAAATCGTCGTTCATGCATTGGCGTTTTATTATACGCATCACGAGAAACGTGTACCCAAAATAATTGTGTAAAACACTAAAATGGTTCGAATTCGATACAATACAATTGAAAAAAAAAAGATTTAGATACAACTGTTGGAAATTGGATACAGAAATACTACGAAGCAAAAATTAACCATAAACCAGCTTTCTCTTAACGTACTTTCTCAAGGGCTTCTTCCAAGAAGCTAAGCCACATCTGGCATTTTAGAAAGTTCGAAAACATCGAGAAACAGAACAATGGGGCTGAAGGACCCGGATGGGGTTGTAAGAATTTCGACCACTGCGTTCTGCTAGTCTTGTGACAAAACTGGCTAGGTGCGGTCAAAATTGCCCTTCCTCTGGGCTATATAAAAGTATCAATAAATTATCCAAGTATTATTTCACTAACAAGAGTTTATTTCATTTAGCAATATAAAACCCCATTCCCAATAACAACTTTTTGTTATATCTTATGTGTACTCTTAGGTATACTCTTATGATTAGTGCCGAGGCTCTGTATATGTTGGAGTGATAAAGTAGAAACGAGACACGGGATTATGATCCCAACAAATTCTTCGAAATTATCGAAAATGAAGTACCTGCCTCTCATACCACTCGATCTCCATAAAATTGATAAAGCGCTGATTAGTGGAAATACTATTTGAAAAAGAGAAACTTATTTCTATGTTTTTCATCATAGTTTATATTACTCTTATTCATATGATTTTCAATAAGCATTGCAAAACAATTGGCGTCACATTATTCCCCCTTTCTTCCCCAATATGCTGCATTTTGAATTTTTTAAATATCATTCTTAGTTTGGTTTTTATGGGCTTTCTCCGAAGCTATAGTAAATTCGTCAAATTCGTGCGGTTATCTTCGCATATGCATCGATTTTAGCTTGGCACTAAAAGGGTTAACACTTGGCCAACCGAATGGGGAGATCTCCCATTTTTTCCTCAACAAAGCGTTGGCCACTGATTCTATTTACTTTCGTTATTAGTTGGTGTTGAGCTAGTGTTGAATTGATTAAAAATGGTACTTTGGAAAAGCAGAAAATCCATTCGATGAACTGTGAACAACGCTTGCTCAAGACTATCTAATAACGGAAGTAAGTAGAATCAATGGCAACGCTTTGAGTTGAGGAAAAAATTAGAGATCTCCCCATTCGGTTGGCCAAGTGTTAACCCTTTGACTGCGGCGCGTTTTTCGCATGTCAGTCGCTGCGACTGGTTGTCCACCGACAAGTGACCAAAACAGTACCCGAAAATTTTATACCATTCTTACGGTTTATAGAATAATAATGGCAAATAATAATGGCATATTTAGTTGCTATGTTACATAGGACAATAAATTCCATGTTGAATTAATCGGTAACACAGTAATAAAGGTGTTATAGTAGAAAAATACAGAGGACGTATATTTACGCCTTTCGTATACAGGGTGTTCGGACAGCCCTGGGCTTAAATTGAAAGAGTAACTCCCTGAGACATTCTAAGACGAAAATCAAGAGTAACGATTTTGCGTTTGAGGCTTTGTTTACGACTTATAACTAGTTAAAGATATCGTTTAATCCGGACCGTTCGACGCTTGAACATCACTGTGGACTCAGCGACGTTACCGACCGAGTTGCCTCGGTTACCCGCTCTCAAGAGTCGAACGGTCCGGATTAAACGATATTTTTTACTAGTTATAACTCGTAAACAAAGTCTCAAACGCAAAATCGTTACTCTTGATTTTCGTCTTAGAATGTCTTAGGGAGTTACTCTTTCAATTTAAGCCCAGGGCTGTCCGAACACCCTGTATATTGATGGATTTGTGAAGGCGTATATATACGCCTTTAGCAGTCAAAGGGTTAACATAATGCAACGTTGATCGAAAACGAATTCATCGCTGTAGAAGAGTAATTATCGAGAAGCCTCGAGTTTGACCTTTCGGATATCACACGTGAATATTCTAAACTTTAAACGAGAATGCTTGCTGTAAATTTCTGCGTGTGTAAACAAGTGACGATTACTTTGACCTGTTTTAAATATTTTTATATCACAATAGGTGTTACAAGTAAAATCTGTCGAAAGATTAATCTGTGTGTTAAAAAACGGGAAGTTACTTTCATTGGAAGTGGAATTTATCGTAATATTACCTATTATATTCTTTATCTCCATGTCCTATGGATCGAAAGCAGTTAAAATACGAAACCAATAAGATAAAGGGCAGCTTTTAATACAGAGCTGAATCTAGAGTTCTTTCAAAAACGGAGGATACTCGTAGGTTCGATGGCTCCTCGAATCGCTTATTGAGCCGGGCGCGCCCACTGAATTACCGAGGTCGATGCCTGCTCTGGCAAGCGACCAGAGCTTCGAAAAGTGGAATCGAGAGCTGCGCCACTTCTCCGCCATTCTTTTCTGTTATAACCGTCGTATTTTTCATTTTATTCAGTCACCACTTCCTATTCATTTTTCCTGTCATTACTCTGGACGATTTTTCGCTGAATAATTACTGCTTCCCTTTCATGATTTCTATACTTTATGATTTATTCTGTATCCGTGTAACTACTTTGTTGAATATATCATCAACAACAAATCATTGGGTATTCTTTGACGCTATACACATCGCGAGTAAATAATTTTTCAAACTATTTAGCTTGAAAAACTTTAAAATAAATCATTGCTTTTCAGAAAACGATATTGTACACGTACCGGCTGAGTAAATTTATCTTACTTTGGCCCTAGATTTCTGAGAATAATACTTTATTTTCCTCATTCTAAATGTATATTTAAGAGGACCGTCAAAGTAATACAAATTATAGGGTATAAGTGCAGTAAATGTACCTAAACAGCTGGTGTGTGTTCGCTCTTGATGATCCTCCAACGATTTGATTCCAGTATATCATATTAAAACCCAATATCCACGTTAGCCTCCGCATCACGGCACCATTACCCATACATGTAACGATCAATCCATCGGCTCCCGGTATCATTTCCAGGCTAATAAAGATAACGTTTCGTATGCAAAGTATACATCAGTCCATCTTGTCCGGCGATCATGCAAGACGCAGCCCTCGTAAAATAACAGATTCCCGATACGAAATCATCGATCCTTGAGACTCTGAGCATTCGCGGCCTTGAGTGGCGCGCGTTTCGAATCGCTTCGACGTCGCGTGTTCCGTTCGACATCTCAAGGACCGAAAATACGCGAGTTAAGTATAGTACTGTCAGTAAGTAAGCGCCAGCTATCATCCCTCTTTCCTAAAACTGTTTCTTCGAGACAAACTTCAACATCAACGACTGTCAGACTGCTGATAAAACCAGAAATCACGAAAAATAAAGTTTCTATGTTTCTTATTTTATAACATTGTTTTAATCAGATTATCGAAATTCTTGCGATCGAAATGATACCAAACACGCAGTAGTTGTGCGTGGAAAATGTTATACAAAAATTTTCCGTTCATCCGATTGCAATAAATTTTATATTATTTTAACACTATTCCTACCACGACCGGTCAAATGACCGTTTTTAAAATTTCGATTACAATTTCATATACACAACGTAATTGAATCGGCTTTGAACTTCAGACTTTTCCTCAAATATACGTATCATACAGTTTTCAATATTCACTTCTTTTCTCATTGTTTATTTTCTGAGAAATATTTGTAGCCTGTTTTACGTGGGAATGTCGCAGTAAGAATAGGTATACGTGAAGTGCCGGTAGGAATAGTGTTAAAGGACACGTTACTAAAAAATATTCTTTCGTTTATTTTTTAAAAAATACTGCATCTAGATATAAATTTTGCAAAGCAGAAAGTAAAATTCGATATTATGTAAATGTTCTCGCTATATTTCGTCTGCCGTTTCCTGTTTTCCAAAAGTAGTCATATGTACATATATCTGGACAGTATTCTAAGAAGGTAAGTGAAATCGGCGACGATCGTGCGCGACTGGGGATGATTAGGTCGGGCGCCACGAAGTGTGCACTTGTGTTGGCTGCATTCTGCAACTGCCATCGCTATGACTACTTACATGCATCACGGTTCATAAATATTTAACCACTTGATTACATTTACTGCGTCGATATACGTGGAAAATTCATCAAGGAGGAATTCTTCTTCTTCATAATGTTTGTTAACACTCTTATGACGACTGCAGAGCCCCTTTAACACTATAACTACCAAGACCGATCAAAATGATCAATTCCTAATTTTTCATGGAAACTTCGTAAATTTATTGCGACACCTTTGAAAATTTACTGTGATTTTTACTGTAATCATTACAATTTATTTCCCTTGTATTGGGTATTCCTTTAAATATAATTTTCAACTTGATTTCTTTGTTACAAAAAAGTATAACTTAAACCGTTGGTAGGTTTAATGTTAAATTAGGTAAAAGAAGAATTATAGCATTGCTTGTATAACAGTCTTAGTAGAGGCATCTCTAAAGTTTCAATTATATCCTTCTTTAGTTAACTTTTCAGGTTAGCTTTTTAGCTTTTTAGCATGTAGCCTATTTATTTATTGCAAACGTATGAAATATCACCCGAAATCATATGCATAAGACTATTTATTAGGTCGAGTCATAAGTAACTTCCGTTTTTTTATCAAATATTTATTTTTCTTTCATTAAATAACAAAATTATATTAATTTATTATGTATTCACCACTATTATATATAACCTTCTCCCATCTTCCTGGCAGTTTATCAATTCCTTCCTTGTAAAATGTGATTGGTTTGGACTGGAAGAAATTTTTGACAGCCTGACTTGCTCTTCAGAATTGAAGGTTTTTCCATTCAAAAAGTTTTATAAAGAACAGAAAATGTGATAGTCTGTTGGGGCAAGATCCGAGGAGTAAGGTGGATGTGGCAAAACAGACCATCCAAGCAGAAGAATTTTTTCTTGAGTCACCCTTACTGTATGTGGTCGCGCATTGTCGTGTAAAAGAATGACGTTTTTGCGATTGACGAGTGCAGGACGCTTTTCATGGAGTTTCTCTTGCACTCTTTGCAACTGCTGAACGTATCTATCTGCAGCAATCGTTAAATTTGATTTCAACAACTCGTGGTGAATTATTCCTTGACAATCCCACCATACACACAATAAAATCTTTTGCCATGGATATTTGCTTTCGGATCTGATAGGGATGGTTGATCCTTATCAAGCCACTGTCTTTTGTGGACTATATCCTCATAGGTAATCCATTTTTCATCGCCTGTTACAATCCTGTTTAAAAAAGGCTTAATTTTTACCCGTGAGAGCAGACTTGTGACGATTGACATGCGATCTTCTTTATTCTGTTCACTGAGATTGTGAGCTACCCATACTCCTAACTTGCTGACTTTCCCTAATTTCTCCAGGTGACGGTTAACAGTTGATTGTGATGTATTCAACCTTTCTGCTATACCTCTTATTGATTGACGTGGATTTTGCTCCAATATTGCTTTTAAAAGATTGTCGTCAAAGTCGGAAGGACGTCCCGCCCTCGGTTCGTCTTTTAAGGTCGTATCTCCAAAACGGAATTTTATAAACCAATTTCTAACTGCCCGATCAGTTATTAGTCTTCACCATATACATTGCATATTTTTTCAGCTGTCGCCTTAGCACTATTACTTTGTTTAAATTCCCAATACATTACATGACGAATATGTACTTTTTAACTGTCCATTTCAGAGATTAAAAAAAAAACAGTTTAACGTAACGTGTATCACACAAAACAGTTCATAAAAGACTAACTAAATCCTCGTCTATATAGTGAAAACAAAAATTCCTTGTCATGGTAACTCATAGCGGATAGATACGAACAATAGATTCTACTTAGCTACATCGGAAGTTACTTATGACTCGACCTAATATTTCAAATCGTGTACAGAACCCTATATTCAAATCTACACTTACGGATCAAAATGACCCTGCACTCACCTGGTATGTAGGTCCCGGAATATCCGTCTTACAAGGGTGCATCAATGAAGCGTCTGTTTTATATTAATAGGATACTACGGTGAATGTGTCTTCGATGGGCGATCAAATACTCGCCTAAACGGTAGTGTACGTACGTCGAATGCAAATAGTACCTACGCAAGAGTACGGTGGGAGCAGAGATGTGGCCGAGCTAATGACCGAAAGAGTATGGGGGCCGCGGCCTCGGCTTCTCGAGACACGAGAAAGGAGATCGAAAGTGAGCAGGGAGGAATTATTTCGGAGGGAGAATTCTTGTTACGGCACGTGTGTAAAGTGATGCGATTACGGAAGAGCTTTTCACGTCTCGACGCGATTCTCGTATTCAGATGTATAGGAAATTCTACTTTTATTTAGTAGAGTGATAGGTTCAGGTGTGGGTAAAACAAAATGAAGTTCTTAGATATAATATATATATATTTAAAATGGTTCAACCCTTTGCGCTCGAAAGCCGATTGTCTGTCTTCAAAAATTTCTAAGTACAAAACACTGAAATTGGATAAATCAGGATTTTCTTGTCTTAACGTTCGTTTAATTCAGACAAAAACCCCAGAAATGCTTAAACATACCGTCAATTAACATATAATTTCTGAAAGCATGGTCACAGAAGTTACAATCACGTTAACTTCTGCACGGCTACCAGTTTCTAAAGTTACCTAACATGCAAGAATGTTTGGTATTCGAGCCGCAGATAGCCGAAGCTCGATGCGGAACAGATATTGAAACTATGAGAATCACATCTGCGTTAGTTATTGTGCCGCTGCCTACAAACAGAATACAAATGAACTCGTAACATTTTCGAGTGTCCGTTACGCATAGTTTCATATTGTTCTATTATATCGTACTACATCAAACAGTCTCGAGCATGTTGCAGAAATCGTGTCCATGTGCTTTTAATCAATTAGAAAGTTGGTTACTTCCTCGATTGGAATAAAAGTTCTGCGACCAGCGTATTAAGTACATCAGATATCAATGCTGATATTAAAATAACTTCTGAACTAATGATTTCTAATCTGAATATTTTAAAGGATATGTACATTCATTTCAAAAATCAATTTTACCCCTATATGTCCTTTACGCATTCACTAAATTATTTTGATCGAAACCACTCAACTTTTGTCCAAACCGTTTACAAGTATCGCATTTAATTTAATAAGACTTTTTAAATTCTTAAAATAACAATAACAATAATAACTACAATATTAGTTACAGTAATACTATTACTAACAGTAATAACAGTGATAATGACAGCTTTACTATGATATTTCAAATCTTTAAACTCTAATTCATCTCCCATAAAATCTTACAAAGAACGATGTCATAAAAAGCTATCGCAAAAATCCGTACAACTAAAAATAATGCTGCCTTCATCACCCTTTTTACCGACTACGAGATAAACTCTCTTTATCAGACGGCGAACACGGAGTGCACTGTTCAAGCAGTGTGTCGTCGTCACGCTGGCATTCACCAACTTGGGTGTAACGTCAAACGCAAACCGCGTGCAGCCCTTCGAGTTTCGCACACGGTTAGGTCCTGAATGTAATATAAAAAAATATGCACCAAAAACTGTGTTTTAAAGTATTGATCAGGACAATATTGTACTCGGATGGCTGAAATCTAATGTTCCCTGAGAGGGGGCAGCCCAGTAGCCTACTCGACTCACGATGTCTCCTCAGAGGTGATATCCGGCTGCAAAGGCTTAAAAAAGAAAATTTTTTTAAATGTGCGAAATAGCAAATTGTGCGAAAGTCGAGAGACACCTGTATCTGTGAATGGTTCTGTTCTCGTATCCTCGAATACTTGCAGGACGATACCCACGCTAATTTACTCGTAGACAGTATCGCTGCTCAAAGCTATGAGCTGTTCTCAACGTGACATCGCAGGATCAGGTTCTATCGTAAGCAAACCGCAATGAATACTATTACGCGAGTATGTACAGTGGCTCCAAAAAGTATTCGTACACTATGTCACAAATAAATTCGTTTAATCCTGAAATTCTGAGTCTGATAGAAGTATTTTATAAAACTTTCTGGGTATGTAAATCGTAATAGTATACGTATGAATTGATCTCTTGCTTTCATCTAAATGCCATTTTAAAGAGGTGAAACCAGCGTTGAAATTTTTGAGTTTTCTCTCATTCTTTAAAGATAACTTTGTAATAGTACTTGATGAAGTAAAACCTTTCAAATAGAAAATGTTTAATTTTTAATACCCTATCGCCCTGTCGTAAAAGAAGAACAGAGAAAAGCTTGTATTCGAAGCGTGAAAAATCGCTGAAACTTTGAGATTCGTTATCAGGCCCCTTAAAAGATATTTTGCCGTCAGAAAAATTGCTCCACGCTGGACACACCATGCTCTGTACACACATAAAGTTTCATTGAAATCAGAATTTCAGAAGTAGATGAATTTCCTTATAATACAGTGTACGAATACTTTTTGGTGCCACTGTACACTATCGTATGAGAGTTACTGGACATTTGCTGATCTTAAAATTGTAATCGTATTGGGTTCTTAATAAAATCCTGATAACGAAATTTAATCGAATTATAATTGTAATTCTATTAATGCAATTCTGATGCATTAACCATAAGAAATATCTAGTTTCCTCGTTTCCTTATAACAAAGCTAGAGTTGCAGCTTCCTCGTATCATACAATAAAGAATTAAAGTATTTCAAATAAGAGTTTATTCTGTTCAGCAATTTTAAAACCCATTCCCAATAGCATTGATTACTATACTACAAATAATTTTTCCAACTTAATCCGTTCACTGCCAGGCAAATTTCGAGCGTCTTGCTCTGGGCTCCGAGAACTTATTTTACAGAGAATACGAGTTATTATTTCGACAATAAAAAGTTGTTAGAAATATACATTGTACATTGCTGTGATCGGTTTATGTTTGAATGCGCACGTCTCCCCACCAGGTGTTTTAATCGTTTTATAAATTGACAGTTGTTCTCGACACGATGGTTGTCCACTCACATTATTCTGTATAATAATAACTAATACACTCTATAAGCCCTCTTTTTCTTCTTCTTCTTTTTTTCACAAAAGTGATATTAGATTTGTTACTTTTGAAAAAAAAAAATATTGAGTCTATAAAATTTTCGTTCATCCTTTCCACAAACGGCTACCACTAAACTTATTCCGTGATCAATCGCAATCAATCCAAATTCGTAACACGAACTACGAGATACGTATCTGGTAGCTGGCAGTGAATGAGTTAAACTTATTGTACGATCTAAAGTATGTCGTTCAGGTTGCTAAGATCAGCGCTGCCTTTGAGTAAAGCGAACGAGAAGTATATCAGCCCGCATTTCGTCCGTTGGCAAGCGTCCTTCCCGCCGCCACGGGCATGCACGAGAGTTCTTGCTTTGGCGCCC